>OY728126.1:1100140341-1100740341 GCA_963277665.1 Viscum album
GACACACACAAGTGGACAAAACATTTTTTACGGCAATTATTTTTTATTTTTAATGTCGGATTTTGGACGATTTTATTACAGGAGATGTTATAAATAATGTTTTTTACGTCGGTTATTTTACAACCGATGTAAAAAACAAAAATTTGAAGCATTTTTCACGTCGGTTGATAAAAAACCGTTGTAGAAAACGCTTCGGAGGAGTGATTTATTACATCAGTTATTTAATAACCGACGTGATATATACCCTTTCATGTATATTATTATATAACTGATGTCATAAAGTACTCTTTCAAGGAATTTATCACATTTTTTATTTTTAAAACTGACGTGCCAAACCTGTCTGCCAAGCAGTTTTCAACGTTGGTTATATAATAACCGACGTTAAAACATATCTAAGACGTCAGTTATTTTATAACCAACGTCAAAAACTATCCATTTCAATTTATTACGGCGGTTATGATATAACCTACCTAAAAACCATTTCCCATGATGTTATTATGTCGGTTTCCAAATAACCGACGTAATAACAAATAATGATGCATTTTTTACGCCGGTTATTTCATAACTGACGTAAATAACAATTTTTTTAAATAAACCCATACCACTGATATGCCCAACAAAATCACCTGAAAAAGAGAAAATTCATACCAAAAGCAAACCTGAACAGACCAGAACCCCCCCCCCCACCCCTGGACACCCCCCACACCCCTGGACACCCCCACCCCCTAGACAGCCCCCCACACTCCCGGACATCCCCACCACCCCTGGACATCCCCCACACCCCTAGACAACCCCCCCCCCCCCCCACACCCTCTTGTATACCCCCACCCCCTAGACAACACCCCCACACCTCTGGACAGCCCTCCCACACCCCTTAAAAAGACCAAAAAGTTACCAAAAAAAACCAGAACCCCCTTACCCCACTGGACATCCCCCACCACACCCCTGGACACCCCACACCCCACACCCCTGGACTACCCCCACCCCCTGGATAGCCCCCAACACCCCTAGACAACTCCCACCCTCTTGGACACCCCCACACCCCTATATTGCCCCACCACCCCCTGGAAAGCCCCCCACACCCCTATAAAACCCCCACCCTCCTGGACACCCCCCACACCCCTGGACTTCCCCCACCCCTGGAAATCCCCCCACACCCCTGGACAACACCCACCCTCCTAGACACCTCCCCCCCACACCCCTGGACTGCCCCAACCCCCGGGACATCCCCCACCCTCCTGGACACCCCCACACCCCTAAACTGCCCCCACCCCCTAGACAGCCCCCCACACCCCTGGACATCCCCCACGCTCCAAGACACCCCCACACCCCTGGACTGCCCCCACCCCCGAGACATCCTCTACCGTCCTAGACACCCCCACACCCCTGGACTTCCCCACCCCCGGGATATCCCCCACACACCCCCGGATGCCCCCCACACCCCTGGACTGCCCCCCAACCCCGGGACTTCCCCCACCCTCTTAGACACCCCCCACACCCCTAGACTGCCCCCACCCCCAGGACTACCCCCCACCATCCTAGACACCCCCACACCACTGGACTACCCCCACCCCCTGGAAAACCCCCACACCCTTGGAAAACCCCCACCCTCCTGGACACCCCCACCCTCTTGGACACCCCCACCTCCGGGACTGCCACCCACCCTCCTGGACACCCCCACAGCCCTGGACTGCCCCTACACCCCGGGATAACCCCCCAACCCCCACCCTCCTAGAAGCCCCCACACCCCTGGACTGCCCCCACCCCTGGGACAGCCCCCACCCCCTAGATAGCCCCCACACCCCTGGACAACCCCCCCCCCCCCCACCCTCCTAGACTCCCACACACCATTGGACAACCCTCCACCCCCAGGACTTCCCCCACCCTCCTGGACATCCCCCACACCCCTAGACTTCCCTCACCCCCTGAACAGCCCCCCACACCCCTGGAAAACCCCCCACCATCCTGGACACCCCCACACCCCTTGACTTCCCCCACCCCCGGGACTGCCCCCACCCTCCTAGACACCCCCACCCCAGAACTGCCACCACACCCTGGACAGCCAGCCACAACCCTGGACAACCCCCACCCTCTTGGAAATCCCCACACCCGTAGACTACCCCCACCCCTGGGACTTCCCCCCACACCCCTGGACACCCCTTGGACATCCCCCTACTCGCCTAGACATCCCTCCCACCCTCTTGGACAACCTCCATGTAAAGACCCGTAAAATTCAAGGGAATTTTTTTTAATTTTCTTTGGGATTTTACAAGAATGTGGTTTCTGACGGCACTTGATTCTGAGGCCCGGTGTGCCCAGAATTTCTATCTGAAGTTTTGCTCTGGTACGTTCAGTGAACGAACGAGTGGGTTTTTCTAACTTTTGAACCGGTGCTCGGAATCGAATTCCAAGGGCACTGATGGATTCACAGCGCCGGTAATTTCTTAGGAACACCTTTTCCAGAGTTTTGTTTTCATGGGAGAAGTTTTTAAAAATTGTTGACGGTAAAAAAAAATGAGCATCAATTTTTATTTTTCTCTAAGTGGTTAAAACCTTTGAGTGGAAGTTGGGGGAAACCACCCAACTTCCCATGGGAGGTTATGAGGGTGGTGGGGACCACACGAACCCCACCCCTTAATCTTCCCTAACCTTCGATAACCCTCCATTTATTAAGTCATGTTGAGTTAATTAATTGAGTGGATTAATTCAACTTTTGAATATCAAACTTAAGTCATGTTAATGAAATAAGTGAAGTGCTTATTTTATTTGGTTGAATCTTGTTGTGTGAGTCTTTGGGAGAAAAGGAAATGCTCTGGAATTTCTTCTTCCTCGACGAATAATGAGAAGAATGACGATCTCCGATGAAGGTCAACAAGAACGTCGGATCCTCGGAGATCGACGACGCGACGCCGACGAATCATTTCTCCATGACGCGACTCTCTCCTTCTGCGATGGCTTCTTCCGCAATGGTTATTTCCGCAACAAACCCTCTCTCAACGAATTCGACGAGGTAGGGGTTTTATGCATTTCTATTCGTGAATTTCTTCCATAATAATTCCTCATACAATCGGACCACTAGTTATCAGATAATGGGAGGGGGCCGGACCGCACAAACACGGTCGACCCTCCTCCCCCTTTTCTCTTGTCTACCTTGTGGTGGAATGGAACGAGGATGGCGCGGTGCCGTCGTACTACGTGGGGTCATGAGGCAAGGAATGAACTTCGTTGTTGAATTAAGCAAGATCATGGCGTCGTCGCGCCACGCCGGTTGGACAAAGGCAGCGGTGGAGCAGGGACCGGCGGCCGGCTCTGGGCCTCCGGCATCGGAGCAAGGGGACCGACCATCGCCGGTCCCGTGGCGGCAACAGCCGACCGGCCGGAGCGGGCCGGCTGGTCAGGGGAAGAGCCGGGGGTTACGACCCCCGGCTGGCCAGCATGAGCGGCCCCCCATCATGGGGCTCGCGGTTACAGAACAGTGGGGCAGCCCCCCCCCCCCCCCATCCGCTCGGCCGAAATGGCCGAGCCACCTGGCGACCAGGCCGCGCCAGCGCGCCGGGCCGGGCCGCCACCAGGCTGGGCCGGGCCGCGCCCAGGCCGGGCCGGGCCGCACCAGCCAGGCCGGACCCGGACCTGGGTTGGGTCGACCCGGTTTGGGCCGACCCATGGGGTGTCTTGGGTCGGGTCGGTTAGGGCCCGAAACCCCCACATCCGGACCTCTCACGGTCATTTTCCCATAACTGGGGCTGCAGACCTCCGATCGATGCACTGTCAGCGGCGAGGCGATCCTTGGAACGAGGTAGTCATTTCAATATATTAAACTCAAGGTTTCAGAATACTTTGTGTACGGCCGGGTTGGTTCGTTCACGAAACCAACCGGGCCCTTGGAGCGGAAACACTTATAAGTTGAGCTCCAGACATCCGATTGACGTGCCGTCGACTTTGTTGGATTCCTATAAGTGATACGAACCTTTTTTCTTACTCCTCTCGAGGTTTGGACATAGTTGGAGTATGGTTGAGTTGGTTTTGACTTAAAAACCAACAGGGCCCCTGGGACGAAATGGCCAATAACTCTCAGACCGGGCGTCTGATTGACGCGCCGTCTGTGACGTTGAGTTCCTGTTGACGATACAGAACTTTTGGATACATCAACTCCAGACTATATGTCAGTTGATGTATCAGACCTTAGGCTCGTGGAGCGAACCCTCCCGAATGAGCATGCTGTGTGCGGGAACCCTAGAGCTGGCTGCGACTACGACAACGATGACGACTGTGCAGAAATCCTCCATGGATTCGGCGGCGACAACTACAACACTCAGCAATCCTACGTGGATCAGTGCTACCGATCCTGTGTGGGTCAGCTCTCAGCGGTCCTATGTGGGCCAGCGCCTACAGATCCTGTGTGGGTCCGATCCTGTGTGGGTCATTGCAGGGGTTAGTTACCTATCGATCCTTTGTGAGTCATTGCGGGGGTTAGTACATATCGATCCTGTGTGGGTCCGATGGCTTAGATGAATCAGTGACTACATCTGATCATCTCTATCATCTTACGAAGAAGTATACCTGTGTGAGCTGAATCATGACTTTCAATCTTTATCTTCCATATGATTGACTTTCTTTCTTGTGTGGATTGTGTTGTTCTATCCTATGTGGACGTGATTGAACATGGGCTCTGATGATAGAGCCGAACCAGAATTAATGACTTAGGTATATGTATGGGCATAAACCTAAGTTGTGTCAGATGTTACTTCGTGATTGTATCTTTCCTTTTTGGATTATCCTTTGTGGATTCTGGAAGACCATTGGGGGTCTCGGGGTCCCTACTCAGTAGCTTATACGGACCCCTACACGGGATATGCCCACACTACATTATGTTGGTTATAGACGACGGACTGTGCTGATCATGGTAGAGGCACGAGGAGCAAGTCGATACCCGGAGGTGGACCACTGGACGGGGCGTACTCGGAACAGACGGCTGGACCCGAGGAGCTGTGGAGGCTATCTGTACCCACCCTTCAGGTGGGACTTCTAGTGGACAGCTCGACGTTGTGGCTTTACTTTTCAGTTGTTGTACTCTCTTTTCAGTTGTACTTTACTTTCAGTTTGGGTTTGTATTCTGGCCCACATACTTTACCGCACTTTCTATTGTACCCAGTTTTTACATAGTGTTTACTTATTCTTGCTTACTTTGTGTATTTTTTTATTTTATAAAGGCAATTCCTTCCTTTTTTTATCGGGAATTACGCCTTGGTGCTAGTCGCCTACCCCTAGCCTATGGAAGGCGGGCTTGGGGTAGTCAGAGCACGGGCCCCGAGGTCGGGTCGTGAAAAATTGGTATCAGAGGAGTTCGGTTCTACCGCAGAACCCAAGAATCTAATATTTTTCTATGTGAAGAAATATTGTTAAGAGTATTGAGTGTGGTTATCAGTCCAGGGAGTCAAGTGTTGGTGCGGAGGCCAACTTATCTGTACACCAGGACCCTGACTTCGGATTTCCATCTTAATACACGAAATCATTGATTCCATGTGTGTTTCAAGTTTTCTTTACGATTACTTTATGTCATCTCACTAGGTATAATGTTTGATTGTGGCACAACTATTTCTTTTCAGGATGTCCCCACGACGGCAGCCAACTAGGTTCCAAGCGTTGTGCGTGACGACAGCCCACCGAGCGACGAGGCCTCGGTACAGGGCCCTTTGACAGTAGAGGCACCCGCGGTACCGCTACCCACCGAGCCACCGATGCTACCAGCCCCAGCCGCTGACGATGCACATCGCCTTAGTGCACTGCACGAGTTTCAGCATCAGTGACGGCCCAGGTTCCGTGGGGAGATGGACCCTCAGCCAGCCGAGAATTGCTTGGAGGTAGTTGTACGGGTTTTTAGGTTAGTGAGGACACCAGCAGACCTCATGGTGATCTTAGTAGTGAGCCTCCTGCACGTGGCAGCATGCAGATGGTTGAGCTTGATGATCTAGGTGCACGACAAGGCATCTCTCCTCGGGACGGACTTTGAGAGCCTCTTTCACTCAGAGTTCTTCCCATCCACCCTCTGTGCGGTGCGCATCCAGGAGCTTCTACAGCTGCAGCATGGCAGCTTGATGGTCTCCCAATACTCAGTGATATTTAGAGACCTCTCACGCTATTCGACGGACATGGTACGAGACCCATTCTTTCGGACCCGGACCTTCGATCAGGGATTGAGGTAGGAGATCAGGGCATCGCTGATCTACCTCATCATTCCGACATAGGTAGGGGTACTAGAGAGAGCACTTCTCATAGAGAGCTTCCTTGCTGAGCCTACATCAGCGGTGAGACCTAGCGCAGGGCGGCACATTGCAGAGTCTTCCGAAGTAGGCACTCAAAAGATGACTCATGGGTCTAGGTAGACCAGACCCTCAGGAAGACGACCTCAGGACACTGGCTCAGGGGTGCGGGGCACACAGCGTGGAGCCAGTCTTTCGAGAGGCAGACAGTGCTACACATGCGGCGGGCAGGGCCACATGGCTCGTGACTGCCCGACCTGCCGTGCAAAGGAGCAGCAGATTGTTGAGGGACTACCCAGGCAGAGGCAGAGGGTCAACCATGGCAGTCCGCATGGAGCAGGCGGACGAGGCAGAAGAGCTGTCCGAGCAGCAGGTGGTGGGTGACGCTTTGAGGCTCTACCACCACCCCCGCCAGGATGTCCACCCCGACCAGAGGGAGCTGGCGGGAAGTGACAGGCACATCTCCAGGCAGGAGAGGCCTACGACCACGGCACTCCCGAGATGATTCGAGGTACTATCTGTGTCTATTACACCCTTGATGAAGTTCCTATTGACATAGGAGTGAGTAATTCTTTCATATCCGCTGCCCTTGTTTGGAGCTCGGAGATTCCGACAGAGCCGTTGGCTCGATACTTATGGATAGAGACTCCTACAAGAGCAGACTCGACGATTACGCACTGGTGTCAGCAGTGTGAGCTTACTCTAGGAGGCAAGAGCTTCATCTGGGATCTTCTTGTAGCAGCGTCGAGGCCTTACAACGTCATCTTGGGCATGGATTGGTTATCTACAGTCCATGCTCAGATCGACTGTATTAGGTGCAAGGTGCGGTGTGTATGCACCGACGAGAGCAGGATCACCTTCACCGGTGAGAAGAGAGGCTTCAGAGCACAGGAGGGACTCTCGTAGAGGAGAGTAAAAACCATCACTCATCAATTGGCTAACCTCATACTAGGAGCAGTTGACGTGCGAAGTCCTGGTTTTTCTGCAGTGGTGGATCAGTATGCGGACGTTTTCCCCGACGACGTCCCAGGACTACCTCCTCACACAGAGGTAGACTTCTATATTGACCTGTACCCCGGGACAACCCCGGTATCTACTTCATCATATCGGATGGCCCCCGCTGAGCTTTGAGAGCTACGAGTACAGTTGGAGGACTTTCAGGGAAAGGGATTCATCCGACCCAGTGTTTCACCCTGGGCTTCCCCGATATTGTTCGCCAAGAAGGCGTATGGGAGCTTGCGACTTTGTTTCGACTATCGTCGCTTGAACCAGGTGACCGTGAGGAACAAGTATCCGCTACCGAGGATTGACGACCTCTTCGATCAGCTCAAGGGAGCACGGTGGTTCTCAAAGATAGACATCAGGTCAGGCTATCACCAGCTCAGAGTTCGGGATGAGGACGTGCAGAAGACGACCTTCAGGTTTCGGTATGGCCACTATGAGTTCTTGGTTATTCCATTCGGCATAACCAATGCTCCAACAGTGTTCATCGCCCTCGTGAACAAGATATTTCAGCCATACCTCGATCTATTTGTCATGGTCTTCATCGACGACATTTTGATATACTCGACCACTGAGGAGGAGTACGCCTACCACTTACGGGTTGTACTAGACACACTCCGAGAGCACCAGCTTTATGGAAAGCTCTCAAAGTGTCAGTTTTGGATACGTGAAGTCCACTTCTTGGGACACATTGTCTTGAATGTGGGAGTTGTGGTGGACCCTGTGAAGATCAAGGCAGTGCTAGCTTGGGATCCACCTAGGAGCGTGACGGAGGTGCAGAGTTTCTTGGGTCTTGATGGGTACTACCAGAGATTAGTTCCAGACTTCTCCAGAGTTGCGACACCACTCTCAGCTTTGAAAAAGAAGGGGAAACCCTTTTTGTGCTCAGACAGATGTCAGCAGAGCTTCCAGGATCTGAGACAGAGATTGACCAGCATGCCTATCTTGAGGCTACCGGAGGAGGGAGTAGGGTAGGTAGTTTACTGCGATGCATCAGGGACCGGACTCGGATGTGTCATGATGCAGGATCATGCAGTGATCGCCTACGGATCACGTCAGTTGAGGCAGCATGAGCAGAACTACGCTACCCATGACCTGGAGTTAGCAGTAGTGGTCTTCACTCTGAAGATGTGGCGACACTATCTAATGGGCGAGCTCTTTACAGTCTATTCTTACAATCAGAGTCTCAGGTACATCTTCTTGAAGAAGGACCTGAACCTGAGACAGCGGCGATGGCTCGAGTTCCTCCAGGACTATGACTTTGAGATAGTCTATACTCCTGGAAAGGGGAACATGGTAGCCGATGCACTCAGTAGGAGGACGGGCATTCAGCTACTTAGGGAGGCGACAGAGCAGCTAGCCGCTTTGCAGATATCCTTCGTGGATAGAGATGGAGCAGCCTTCCATCATTCACTCACAGTCACTCCTCCACTACTACAGTGGGTCAGAGAGGCACAGCGTGAGGACACCGACTGTGATACGCGGCATGCACAGATATCCTCAGGATAGACACCTGATGGATTCTCTGTGGGAGGAGAGCACGATGTCCTTTTCAGAGGATGTACCTTGCTACCAGTTTATTTACGGGAGGAGGTGCTGAGAGAGTTTCACACTTCCCCTTTAGAGGTACATCCTAGAGTGGCGAAGATGTACCAGGATCTCAGACGACAGCACTGGTGGCCGGGCATGAAGAAGGCTGTGGCAGAGTTCTTTTCTCGATACCTCACCTGCCAGCAGGTGAACGCAGAGCACCCGGTACCAGCAGGCTTGGTACAACCCTTGGAGGTCCCAGAGTGGAAGTGGGACGAGATATCTATGGACTTTGTGACTGTAATTCCACACACTTCCAGTGGTCACGACTCCATTTGGGTGATTGTCGACCAACTCACCAAGTCATCTCACTTCTTAACCCTCAGAGAGCAGGGCTCAGTGGAGATCTTGGGACGCCTCTACATTCAAGATATTGTATGGCTTCATGGTGTTTCATCATCTATCATTTCCGGATGAGATGATCGCTTTACTTCCCAGCTTTGGAAGGGGTTACAGGAGGCATTCGGGACACATCTAGTCTAAGCACCGCCTTTCACCCCCAAACAGACGGTCAGACGGAGAGTACCATTCAGACACTCAAGGAAATGCTCCGCGTATGTGTCCTCAACTTTGGTCGCATCTGGGAGGAACACCTACCCTTGGTGGAGTTTGCAGACAACAGCAGCTACCACTCCACCATCAGGATGGCACCTTACAAGGCGTTGTATGGCCGACCTTGCAAATCTCCTCTATGCTGGACAGACCCTAGGGAGTCAGCACTTGTGGGACCAGAGATGGTCCAGGCCATGATAGAGAAAGTCAAAGTCATCCAGTAGCGGATGAGGATAGCTCATAGCTGGCAGAAGTTTTATGCTGACAAGAGGCAGAGGCCACTGGAGTTCGAGGATGGCGACCAAGTCTTCTTGTAGGTCTCACCTCGACGTGGATTACATTGATTTGTCCAAGGTGGAAAGTTGTCTCCACGCTTCATCGGACCATTCCAGGTCCTCAACAGGATTGGCGAGGTGGCTTATCACCTGGCTCTACCACCGCAGTTGCACCGAGTGCACGACGTCTTCCACGTATCTCAGCTGAGGAGATACGTGCACGACCCGACGCATATCATTGACCATGTGGAGCTGGACATAGATGATGGGGCGACTTTTTCGGAGGTTCCAGTGGAGATCGAGGATCGACAGGAGCGGGTCCTACATGGACGGTCGATTCCTCTAGTGCGCATCAGATGGCAGCATAGGAGCCTCCAGGAGAGCACTAGGGAGCGGGAGGCTTAGATGCGTGCACAGTACCCACATTTATTCCCCTAGTTTTTGATGTATCTTTATGGGGACGTAAATCCCTGAGGTGGGAGTAATGTAAAGACCCATAGAATTAAAGGGAAATTTTTGTCTTAATTTTCTTTGGGATTTTACAAGAACATGGTTTCTGACAGAACTTGATTCCGAGGCCCGTTGTGCCCGGACTTTCTATCTGAAGTTTAGCTCGGGTACGTTCAGTGAACGAACAAGCGGGTTTTTCTAAAATTTGAACTGGTGCTCGGAATCGAATTACGAGGGCATCGATGGATTTGCAACGCCGATAATTGCTTAGGAACACCTTCTTTAGAGTTTCATTTTCATGGGAGAAGTTGTTAAGAATTGTGGAAGGCAAAATAAAATTGGGCATCAATTTTTATTTTTCCCTAAGTGGTTAAAACCTTTGAGTGTAATTTGGGGGAAACCACCCAAATTCCCATGGGAGGTTATGAGGGTGGGGGGCCCACAAGAACCCCACCCCTTCATCTTCCCTATCCTTCCATAACCCTCCATTTATTAAGTCAAGTTGAGTTAATTAATTGAGTGGATTAATTAAACTTTTGAATTTCAAACTTATGTCATGTTAATAAAATAAGTGAAGTAATTATTTTATTTGGTTGAATCTTGTTGTGTGAGTCTTTGGGAGAAAAGGAAAAGCTCTTGAAGTTATTCTTCCTCGATGAAGAACACAAAGAACGCGAAGAACGCCAACCTCCGACGAAGGTCGACAAGAATGCCGGATCCTCGGAGATCGACGACGCGACACCGACCAATCATTTCTCTGCAATGCGACTCTCTCCTTCCACGACATCTTCTTCCAAGATGGTTATTTCCATGACGAACCCTCGCCCAACGAATTCAACGAGGTAGGGGTTTTATGCATTTCTATTCATGAATTTCTTCCATTATCATTCTGTGTACAATTGGACCACTAGTTATCAGATAATGGGAGGGGGCCGGACCTCACAATCACGGCCGACCCTCCTCCCCTTTTTCTATTGTCTACCTTATGGTGGAATGGAACGAGGATGGCGCGGTGACGTCGTATCGCGTGGGGTCATGCAACAAGGAATGCAGGGCGCCGTTGCGCGGCGCCACTGAATCAAGCAAGATCGTGGCACCATCGCGCCGCACCGGGCGGACCAAGGCCGCGACGGAGCAGGGACCGACGGCTGGTTCCGGGCCGCCGGCATCGGAGCAGGGGGACCGGCCATCGCCGGTCCCATGGTGGAAACAGCCGGCTGACCGGAGCGGGGCGGCTGGTCAGGGGAAGAGATGGGGGTTACGACCCCCAGCTGGCCAGCATGAATAGCCCCCCATCATGGGGGCCGCGGTTACGGAATAGGGGGGCAGGCGCCCACCCCCCCATCCGCTCGGCCGTAACGGCCGAGCCACCTGGCGTCCGGGCCATGCCTAGGCCGGGCCACGCTGTGCCAGCAGGGCCAGGCCGCCCCCAAGCGAGCTAGACCCGAACCCGGGTTAGGTCGACCCGGTTCGGGCAAACCCATGGGGGTCTCGGGCCGGGTCGGTCCGAGCCCGAAACCCCCACTTCCAGACCTCTCACGGTCTTTTGCCCATAACATGGGCTGCAGACCTCCGATCGAGGCATAGTTAGCGGCGATGCGATCCTTGGAACGAGATGGTCGTTTAGATATATTACACTCAAGGTTTTGGAGTAGTTGGGGTACGGCCAGGTTGGTTCATACACGAAACTAACCGGGCCCTCGGAGGAGAAACACTTATAACTTGAGCTCTGGACGTCCGATTGACGTGCCGTCAACTTTGTTGGATTCCTCTAAGTGAGAAGGACCTTTTTTCTTACTCCGCTCGAGGTTTGGATGCAATTGGAGTATGGTTGGGTTGGTTTTGACTTAAAAACCAACCGGGCCCCTGGGACGAAAAAGCCAACAACTCTCAGACCAGGCGTCTGATTGACGCGCCATCTGTGACGTTGTGTTCCTGTTGACGATATGGAATTTTAGATACATCAACTCTAGACTATGTGTCAGTTGATGTATCTGCCCTTCGGCTCGTGGAGCGGACCCTCCCGAAAGAGCTTGCTCTGTGCGGGAACCCTAGAGCTGGATGCGACTGTGACGACGATGACGACTGTGCAGAAATCCACCGTGGATTCGGCGGAGAAGACTATAGAACTCAGCGATCCTATGTGGATCAGTGCTACCGATCCTGTGTGGGTCTGATCCTGTGTAGGTCAGCGCTCAGCAGTCCTATGTGGGCCAGTGCCTACAAATCATGTGTGGGTCCGATCCTGTGTGGGTCATTGCGGGGGTTAGTTACCTATCGATCCTTTGTGGGTCATTGTGGGGGTTATTACCTATCGATCGTGTGTAGGTCTGACGGCTTAGATGAATCAGTGACTACATCTGATCATCTCTATCATCTTACGAAGAAGTATACCTCTGTGAGCTGAATCTTGACTTTCAATCTTTATCTTCGATATGATTGACTTGCTTTCCTGTGTAAATTGTGTTGTGCTATCCTGTGTGGACGTGATCGAACTTCGGCATAGATGATGGAGCCGAATAGGAATTGATGACTTAGGTATATGTATGGGAATATACCTAAGTAGTGTCGGATGTTACTTCGTGATTGTATCTTTCCTTTGTGCATTATACTTTGTGGATTCTTGGAGACCTTTGGGGGTCTCGGGGTCCCTACTGAGTAGCATATACTCACCCCTGCACGGGATATGCCCACACTACGTTGTGTTGTTTGCAGACAATGGATAGTGCTGATCGTGGTAGAGGCATGAGGAGCAGGTCGGTACCCGGAGGTGGACCACTGGGCGGGGAGTACTCGGAGCGGACGGCTGGACCCGAGGAGCTGTGGAGGTTATCTGTACCCACCCTTCATGTGGGACTTTCAGTGGACGGCTCGACGCTGCGGCTTTAATTTTTAGTTGTTGTACTCTCTTTTCTGTTGTACTTTACTTTCAGTTTGGGTTTTAATTCTATCCCACATACTTTACCACACTTTCTATTGTACCCAGTTTTTACTTAGTGTTTACCTCTGCTTGCTTACTCTGTGTGTTTGTTTACTTTATAAAGGCAATTCCTTCCTTTTTTTATCGAGAATTATACCTTGGTGCCAGTCTCCAGCCCCTGGCCTATGGAAGGTGGGCTTAGGGTATTCACGGCATAGGCCCCGAGGTCGGGTCGTGACACTCCAACCTCACCAGATAGCCCCCACCACACCCCTGCACACCCCCACCTCACTGGACACCCCAGACCAAAACCAGATCAGAACCCCCCCCCCCCCACCCCTCTGGACAACCCCCACCACACCCCTGGACACCCCCCCACACCCCTGGACTGCCCCCACCCCTGGACATCCCCTGGACAGCTGGTGTTGGGAGAGGAGGCGCCACCATCCCTCGGGGGGCACGCCGTTGGAAGGTACTCATCACTCCAATATTTGAAGCTTTAGCTCTCAAAATTTTTCACATGTGAGAGTGATGAGTACCTTCCAGCGGCATTCAGCCCCCCCCCCCCCCCCGAGGGATGGCGGTGCCTCCTCTTCCACCCCCTGGACTGCCCCCCCCCCCATCCCCAAAAACACCTTGGACCCCTCCACCCCACTGGACAACCCTCCCACACCCCTAGAACCCCCCCTCACCCCACATGACACCCCCGCACCATTGGAAACCCCCCTGGACAACCCCCCACTCCCCTAGACAGCCCTTCCACCCTCCTTGAAACGCTCCCACCCCTGGATTTCCTCCCACTCTCATGGAAACCCAAGATAACCCCACCCCACTGGACAACCCTCCTACACCCCTGGATACACCCCACCCCATTGAACATCCCCCACACCCTTGGAACCCCTCCCCCAGACCAGAATCCATACCAGAGAAACCATCATAACTAGACCAAAACAAGAAGTAGAGCAAAATTAAACATTCACATATATAACATTCAAAACTTACAATGTCAACTTAAAAAAACTAAATCCAACCTAAACGTCTACCAAATACACAATTACAATAACAATATTCAAAATTACATTTTACACTACAAACAACTAAAATTCAATCAAACTTGTTAAATAATTTGACCATTCCACTTGTAAGTGTTTGACATCTTGAGAACTATAGGGTTGAGGGTCATAAAATAGATACAAATTAAAAGAATATTCTTTAACTTGTATAATTAATAAATCAAATGAAATATTATGGAAATGTTTAAAAGGAAATCTTACTGGGTCAAAGTTCTCAACTGTCCTAGTTGTTATTATTTCATACATAAATCTTAACATATAATATCTGAATTTGATGACACCTTGTTGTTCATGAAAATTCTGTTTGAATGATTGTAAATTCAATATATTATTTTTATGTAATTGTTGGTGCCAAAATATTGCACGAAAGGAAGGGACGAAAAAAAAATCCATGCACGCTGCTTCGCGAAGCCCCGACGTGAAGCACCCCCATGCATCGCGGTCCCGCGAAGCGCTGGAGGCGGTACCTCTCCGCGAACGGCCTGGCATTCATGAGCGCTTTGCGAAGCCCCGGAGGCAGTACCTCTCCACGAACAGTCTGACATTTGCGAGCCCTCCACGAAGCATCGGAGGCGGTATCTCTCCGCGAACGGCCTGATGTTCGCAATCCCACCGCGAAGCACCGGAGGAGGTACCTCTCCACGAAAGGCCTGACGTTCGTGAGCGCGCCACGAAGCACCGGAGGCGGCTCAGGAGTTCTGCTTCACGGCACCCCTTGCCTATAAATACAAGGCTCCCCATGAGTCCAAGAGGACGTACAATCTGACCTTTCTGCTTCTCCACTCCTGAATCGCGAAGCAACCTTTTCCCCGGGAATCATGAGCTCCGCGAGGTACTTCTACTTCACGTGACGCCTTTGCTTTGTCTCGTTTTGATCCCCTCATCTGAGAGGGATTCCCTTCATGAAGCTCAAGGTCATTCGTGAAGGAGGGTGATTCCCAAGGGAACCCGGGCAGCCGCGGAGCATTTATGATTTGCGAAACACCCATCCTGTACTAGTGATCCCCATGCTAAGGCAGGATCTCTACACATCGTGAAGCACACTGCTTCGTAGTACCTTGCTTCGCGAGTCACCTCCTCTTCGTGAGGCAGTGCTCCGTAAATACTATTCCACTTCGCGAAGCACTCTCCACTCACACCTTTGCCCCATGCTAAGGCCAAGGAACCCCACTTCGCAAAGCACACTCCTCTACTTGGCAATACCTCTCCTCGTGCGACCCTCCAGGTTTTCACGATGTAATTTCAAAGTCCCACAGACCACACCACTCGTAGCATTGCATCGCCTAATGCTTCTTCGCATAGGCACGCTAACAGCTATTGCTTCTTCGCATAGCCAAGCTAACGTGGACCCCTCGATGGTTCGCTCTATGACCCCCATTGACCACAACCTTACTGGTACCTTCCCTCCCCCAAGGAGAAAAGGGTGACAGTCATGTAAGTCCTAGGGGTGTGGAGTAAACCCACCTCGTCTCAGCTGCAGGATGTTAAACTGCTAAGCACAACGTCCTCAACACATGACATTAAACTGTGACCCGACCCCATGACTCGCATGAAGGGTCCCCCCAGCTTGGACATTCTTTACGCCACTCGTCTCCACGGGAGTAGACCCCCCAAGGGGTGATATCCTCCTTATCGGAGCGGAATATGTCCACGGGAGAAGGGAAACCACCTTGGTGCAAGCCCCCCCTAGTCCCTCAATGGATGGTTGCACCCCTGCATTTCTATACTTCCCCACTACCAAGGTCAGTGGAGGGCGTGATAGGGAATGAGGCACCTCCCATAATTGGTCCCAAATACCTCTTTCGCTGCGCTTGTCCGCACTTCGGGCCTCCACACTGGAGTAAGTCCCAGCACCATGGGCCGCCTAACACGTAAGACCCTCTTCGCTTCTCACGGACGCACCATTCGTGGTGTGATCGTCAGGTCCTTGCTGCCTCTTGTTTCTCACACCGAGCATGACTCACGTGGGCTTAGAGTTGGCACTGGCTATGACAATACCCTCATCTAGCATGACATTAAACTGTATTCCCTTGTCCAGCATGACGTTAAACTGTACGCCCTTGTCCAGTATGACGTTAAACTGTATGCCCTCATTCAGCATGACCTTAAACTGCACACCCATTTGAACTACGAGGACTTTGATCCATGTCAAGGCATGGTTCATAGGAAGCCTCCCTAAGGCTCAAGCCCACCACCTGTCATTTCTTCACGTCGAGTTCATCCTCATCCCGTATGACGTTAAACTGCATTTCAGTCCGACGGTAATCCGTTGTGACCATCCCGAACTACGAGGTCTTTGATCCATGTCAAGGCATGGTACGTAGGAAGCCTCACGAGGTTCAAGCCCACCAAAAGTGGACCCCCCCATGTTCACCTTCAAATTAGTTCGCTGACGAAGTCCTTTTGAACTACGAGGTCTTTGATCCATGTCACGACATGGTACGTAGGAAGCCTCCACGAGGTTCAAGCCCATCCGTCATTTTTTCACGTCCGGTTCCACCTTCGTCCTGCAAGACGCTAAACTGCATTCTGGTCTAGAGGCAAGTCGTTGTGACCAACCTGAATTACGTGGTCTTTGATCCGTGCTAAGGCATGGTACGTAGGAAGCCTCCACGAGATCCAAGCCCACAACCAATAGGACCCCCCTAGTCCTCCTCATTCACGTCGACCTTCCAGCGTCCAACCTGAACTACGAGGTCTTTGATCCATGTCACAACATGGTACGTAGGTATCCTCCTAGAGGTTCAAGCCCTCCATCAGTTGGTCATCCCGACCCACTTTCATGTCGGTTCATCAACACCCGGGCAGCATAGAGTGTAAGCCCTACACCATCTGGACCAAGATCCTTGCTCACGTTGGTTCACCGACACACCATTATGAACTACGTGGTCTTTGATCCATGTCAAGGCATGGTACGTCGGATGCCCACATAAGGTTCAAGCCCATCACACAGTCGTCCTGACCTCACTCACGTCGGTCCCCCCCCCCCCCGTCCCGCTTGACGTTAAAATGTATTCCACATTCCATAAGAACTACGGGGACTTTGATCCATGTCAAGGCATGGTACGTAGGAAGCTTTCACGAGGTTTAAGCCCACCACTAGTGGTCCCCCGGGTTCACCTTCACGTTGGTTCACTAACAGCATCCATCGGACCAAGTTCCACTTTCACATCGGTCTGCCGGCACCATCTCAAACTACGCAGACTTTGATTCCCTACCACGGGGATACGTAGGAGGTCTCTTTGAGACTCAAGCCCAACATTACTATCGCCCTTGCGATGGTCTCGTATTCATTCCCCCTCCACTTCATTCAACTCTCTATCACCAATCCTGATTCTCACCCGGACTGCCATATCCCGGCAAGGTCATGCCATTCTGATCCTCTTCGCAGCCGCCCATGGGCTGGTCCTGGTATCAGCACTCCTTCTAGGGAAATTCCTCAATCCGATCCATTCCAGCTAATGCTCTGATTGGTCTGATCCATCTCCGCTAGATGTTAAGCCTGCGACATACCCTTCATTAAACACAGGAAGCTGAGGAAAACCTCAGATATATGTCTATGGAATATAATTCCCCGCGCTCGATGTGGGATGCCTCGGGCTTCCACGCCCTCAAGATGCCCTATGACAGGAGATAAAAGACAGACATACCAGTTCCCCAGCATCCATACATGCTACTGATGCCTCGATGTGACTACTCCCCCGACTGAAGGTTGCTGCCCTGACCAGACCCTTTGGAATGTCCCGATAGAAGAAGTGTAATTAACCGGCATCCATGGAAACATGGCACTGGGAAGAGTTTCACGAACAACGTATTAAATCTATAAGGGAGACCCGGACTAGGTGATGAGTTCCGAGGAGGAATCCACGTAAGGAAACACCGACATCCCATCATCCCGTTTCGATCAAGGAGCAGATGTCCCTGAATAAGGAGAAAATGCCACCCGCCTTTGGAATGCGAGAAAGCGGGGAAACAGTGCAGTGCGTCCTCCTCTGCAGACGGATGCGTGCGCGCCCCGGCGAAAGCGTCGGAAATAGAAACAGTGAACCCGACGTGAATCTCCTCTCCTAAAAGTGTAGATTAGTAGTGTTCGAGACACCAGTAGATTGATGTGTCACCGGAAATAGATATCCGGCGCCGGGTCCCGCCAAGAAAATAGCGGGCCTGGAATGAAACTCACCGGAAGTTTGGGTAGTGGAATGTGGGACACTCCATTCTGCAACGTGTTGGAGTGGATTCTTCTTATAGACATAGAGAATGGAAGGACACTGGGGCACTGGTTGTCAATCCTTTTCCTCGTAGTGCTGATGAGTTGATCCCTCCGTTTCCCAGGAACCAAGTTGCTTCTCTGGAGACACGATCACTGCCCGCTCGCCTATGCAGGGGCAGGGGAAATACCGGCACAACCACCCCACATGGATCTGCTACCGCCATGACGGCCTCTACATCCATGAATACAGCGTGCCCGCGTCCCCTCTCCCTGTTAGAGATCATCCATCGAAGGGTGATCAATAACCTTGTATGCAGGTACGAGGAGGAAGGGGTCATCCCAACTCGGGATATGGCCCGCCTGGACCTAGAGGCATCCAGGCCCCACCGTCAATGCTGCCCTAACAAGCTGCGCAGGGAGCCCCTGCTCCCCACCCCAACATTCAATCATTTTTGGAGCCTGTCCCCGGAACGCCTCGACGACTCCTCGCCTTATGCTGATGATACAGGTGACGACCGACTCGGCCCACTCAGAGTCCTGATCCAAGGGCTCCGGGCAAGGGCTCCCATTCGGCTGCGTCAGCGCCACCATCCGGCTTCATAGGAAGAGCAGGTAGGCCATGCCCTTACACCACCTGTTCTAGCTCGTCAGACCCAACGTCAGCGCCGGGCCTGGACTGGGGATGCTCACCAAGATACGTCGACGTCAACAAATACTTTGGAACAATCCACCATCGACGCACATCATGGAGTTCCTGCATACACTGAGCAGGGGAACTCTTTCACCCGACCGGGATCAAGGCCTCAGCCGCCCCACGGGCAGGATAGTTTGACTCTCGGGGTCGCAGGCCCGGGCGATGATTGTCGTGAACCAATCCACTGTAACGTCACTCCATACAGAGGTCCTCTCCGTACCAACATTCCACAGGGCGTGGTATTTCCCAGCTCTGAAGCTCTTCACGGAGGTATGCCTCATGCTACCCCCATCCCGAAGGAAGACCCGCCCCGCGGCAGTGACGCTTGGCATAGAAACCTCTCTCACGCCCACTATACAGTGTATGGAGTCCCTCCTCCTGCCCCCGACCGCCGATATGAAGGCACTATCCTTCCAGTCCTTCTCCAACGTGGGGGTCCTCCCCACGTCCTCTCTTCAACTGGCGAAGGTCCTCCTCACCCCGACAACTTGAGGAGTGATGGTCAGCCTTGCTCTGCCCGCACCATCCATGGAGGTCCTCCCCATGTACCCTTCGACATTTTCCCTGGTGCCCCTCGCACCCCAGCAACCTCGAGCGGGGTCCCTCTCCACCACGGCGCCAGCGCCGCCCCACGACTACATATTGAGAATCAACCTTGTCCCAAAGAGCCACCCCGGGGTAGAAGAGTGGGTCGTCGCCGCCATGGGAAGAATCCTGAGGGGGAGCGGGTGGCGATCGAACCGGCTCGTTTCTCGGATTCTGATGCGGAATACGACTCTGCGATGGAACCTTCTCCCCGCTCCTCCGCATCAAGGACTAGGACAGGAACCAGGCGCATCCGCCTCATTCTCCCGGAATGCGAGGTCCACCGGATTCCCACCTCTCTCCGTAGGTACATCCAGTAGGAAGAAATCATGGAAATTCCGCAAGTCCCGACCGTGCAATCACCACCATTGTCACTAGAAGCGCCCTCCACCTCTACCAGAGATCACAGAGATCTATTTTGAGGACCAACGACAGTAGAGCAACGACATGACCTATCACTGGAAACCGCAACTCCTGTGCCTGAAGCTGTTCCTATCAGCCCATCGTACCGTGATATCATGGTCAAGTGACCTCACTCTTCAGAGGATGGCCCGGAATTCGGCGGCCAGTCAGCTTGTTCACCGTATTCTCCGCCGCAAAGTTTATTGTCCCAGCGGTCCACCTCGGTACTGCTACCTGTCCCTCAGCCACCCCCGTTTGACGAGTGGGGAAATATAAGGCTAGACCCCAAGTCCGAACCCAGGAGCTTCTGGAGCATTCTCGCAGCGAATCACTTCCCAGAGAAGTTTTGGCCGACGGCGGCGCTGAACTTTCGCAAACCAGAGTCCCTTATCCCAGAAGAATTGGGGTGCTTTTCCCAAACCCTATGGGCAACACACCTCCGCCTTCGTTACGAGCGGGTGATGTACCCCAGAAGTCGAGAGCACTTTGAAGAAATCAGCGAGCAATGCTGCCTGATCGATTTGGCCGCACTCCCTGTGGCCCAACACCCTGAGTCACCAGGTCGTCAGAGCACCCTTCAACGGAAATGTGTTCAGAGTTTCAAAGTACTCCGCAGAGTCATCAGGGAAGCTACCCCCCATGTGAAAGTCTGTGGCTGGGGATACTATGTCGCTCTCCTCTTCAGCCCTATCCGATGGAATCCCGATTCGTTATGCGAAATTGAGGACATTGCCTCGAGAGGGGTCGCGGTCCACATGGATGACGTATTGGGCAAGGAAGACGAGCTTGAATTTCTCTATGGAGACTTACCCCCCGAGGGTGTATCGCCATTGCTGGACCCATCAGGGAGGGTTACCCGTCAGCAGAGGAACCTTCTAGGCCTCCCTGTACCCACTGAGTCACTGGTACTCAGTCGAAATGCTAGTAAGGGTAAGGAGCACGTAGGAACTGTCAAGCACTCCGACCCGTCCACCTCTGTACAGAAATCGGACAGAGATCCCGAGAAGTCCGCGTTGCGCCAGCATCTTGCTTAGAAGAAGAGGCTGGTTGACAACCTCTTGGTCGAGTGCGCTGCAGAGTGGTGACCCGACTATGGTAACCCCAAGCTGCGGCAGCAGGGGCAGGAACAATTCCCCCCGGTGAGATGCCTCTGGGCAACCCTGATCATGCTACTTCCGCAGACAGGGCAGAAGCCGGAACTTACGGTAAGAGGGCGTGATATGTCTCACCAAACCCTCCTGAACGACGGGGCAATCTGAAGAATCTAGTCCGGGTTCCCCCAGTCGCCCCACATGCCATTCCGCCAGTCGCTCCACGAGCCATCGAAGCCATCTACCATGTAGAAGAACCTGGAAATGCACTTGTGATTAGATATCCCTGTCAAGACAGGGACCCCCACCCGGATGATCTTATAGCGGCACTCATAGCCCGCCTTGAAGCGTTGGAAACGCGGCAGGTGGCAGTCCCATCGGATGGCAAGCCGTATCCCACGTGGGTGGATGATATGCCTGCACCCCCGGGTTTTGGGAACCCCACTTTATCGCCCTTCAATGGGAAAGGGGACCCACCATAGCACTTGGCCCATTTCTCTTCCAAGTGTGGCCCCGTGCTGGGGACACCGGCCCAGTAAGAAGCCGCCAAGCTCCGATGTTTCGTGCAGACATTGGAAGGTCCCTCATTCATCTGGTATAGCCAGATCCCTATTGGATCGGTGACCGTTTGGGAGGATCTCCACCGGCAGTTCCTATACCAGTTCAGCTCCACCACACGGAAGACCAGCATTGAAGACCTCTTCAAGTGCAATAAAAGGCCCGATGAGCGAGTCGCAAATTTCATCGCCCGGTGGAAGGGACATAAAAACTCCCTCGATATGCCACTGACTCAGGAGAAATTACTAAGGATGTGTGTAGGGAACGTTAAAACGGAGCTGGTACCTTCCCTGATTACCCAGAACAACCGTGGAGGGTTCTGGGATTTCTCAGATAAGGCTTAGCGCCTCGAGGAGGCTCTGCAACAGGCTAGTCAGGCACATTCGTTGCCCCCTATGATCCCAGCCAAGAGGACTGCCGGAGCGGAACTTGCCGTGGAGGCCCAAATAGAAACCCCCAGGCAGCTGGAATTACTGCCAGTGGCACCATCCCTGCAACCCCATAGAGGTCCTCCACCTCAAGTGCAGGCTCCTTCCCAGCAGTGACAGCCTCAGAATCGACAGGTTCCCCTGCACGATGCGCCACCTCCACCTAGGCGAGACAATCAGGCGCCGCCTCCTCGGCAGGCCCCTCCGGCCCCTCATTAGGGCCAGGCCCCCAGTGCCCCATATCCGGAATGAAGGCACCAGACTTATTCGTTCATCAAAAATCAGGTCCCTGGCTACTTCCAAAGTGCTCTAGAGGAAGGGATTGTGCGCCTACCCGAGTGCAGAAGGCCGACAGAGGCAAATCTCACCGATCACCCCAACTACTGTCCTTATCATCGGATTCTAGGGCACACCCTCAATCAATGCTATGTGTTTAAAGACTGGCTTCAAGACCAGGTCAACAACAACATAGTAATGTTGGGCCCGACACCAACACAAGTGGCGGGTGTCTTTGCAGGGTCATATATCGGCAGCGACAGTGAAGGCGAGTGGTAGCAGGTTCCCAGTCGCGGGTCCCAGAGATACGACGATTGGATGGATCGAAAAAATGTTGTCCGTGCCCATGGTATCATCCAGGCACGCCTGAAGTAGCCGTAACCTTCAGAAGAAGTATCCAGTACCTTTGTATCGCTTTCACAGTCAACCTCTTCCCAAAAGGGCAAGCAGTGACGACGCAAGAAGAAACAATGCGCTCTGACGGTGTCGTCGTCATCCCGCACTCTTGGTGACTTTATGCCCCCTAAAATGGGGATTCCTCCTAGAATCTGCCCGGTAGTGGATGAATCGTCGAGAGACATCCAGGGGTACGCTTCAGTTAACACCGTGGAGCTGGTAAAGCCATATATGACTCCCGATGAAGGGGAACGCCAGGCAAGCCTCCCCAACGTCCCCAGCCGACATCAACGTCAGCGTAACCACAACCACGCCGGTCGTTGAGGCACGTTAGCGGGAACTTTCAGCCAAGCCGTTCACGCATCTCAGACAAGACAGCAGGCTCAGCGTAGAGCTCAGCACGCGCAACCCCATCTGACTCCCTCAGCTCTACCTCCACCACCGTTTGTGCAACTAGATCAGGAAGAGCTGCCTCGTTCATATCACAGTCAGTCTTTCCTGGCTACAGGCTAGTCTCCTCTGTCTGATCCTATTCTAGAAACTACTCTCCAGGCTTCAACTAGTAGGCAGCAGGATGTACCTAGCACTAGCCAACCGCCAGTTCAACCAGCAGGTCCCGCTATGCCTCCAACTGCCGAACGACGTCCTATAAGCAGAGGTTCGTGCTTGGCACGAAAGTATGATGTCATGAAACACCTGACCAGAATTCTGGCAAGGATTTCTATCCTTGAGGCCCTTCTCCTATTTTCTGAAATGTGCGAGGCACTTGTCGAGGCCCTAAGGAGCCCCCTCCAGTTTGAGGCGAAGGTGACGGCCGCATAAGCCTTCCATGCCGAGGCAATTGAGAACGCCGAATGTCATGCGGTTATCTCCTTCTCCGTTGAAGATGAAAAACCTTCTATACAGGAGCATATTCACCCACTGTACATCACTGGCCACTTCAATGGTGTGGAAGTCTGTCGCTTCGTCGTTGACATGGGTTCCAGAATCAACCTAATCCCGAATCGGACACTGCGAAAGCTGGATCTTTCTGAAGATGATTTAACTCCCTCTGACCTCATAATACAGGGATACAATAGGACCGAGCAATCCCCAGTCGTCAAGATCTTCCTGAAGACTCAGTTCGGTGGCCTAATTGCCAGCACCGAGTTCATGGTCGTCTCTTAGGACACTGCCTACAATGCGTTAATGGGTAGGCCATGGCTACAACTGCACGTAGCAGTCCCTTCGTCATATCACCAGTTCCTCAAATACTCCCTCAATGGTCGAGTAGGCGTGCTCCAAGGAGATGTGTCTCCTTTCGCCTCTTGTGAGGCCCTCAATCTGGATGCTGATTATTACAAGAGTAAGGATAATAAAATCCTAGTAAGTGAGGATGAACCCGCCTCGGTCACAAGTGATCCCTGGGCAAGCATGGATGACGCCTACATCCTCCCGATCCAACTATTGGAGGCCATGACCCCCGACATGGGGCAATGTTTTGTTATTTCAAGTATGAAAGGAAGGCATGTTCCCATGTCCAAGCGACGGTGGGAAATCACCTCGTACTCCTACACCAACCAGGCTCATGTGATCTCGGAGCCTCCTAACCCTATGCGGTACCAGAATTTCAAGCTTATGACAATGGAGGTACGCCATACATGTCTCTTTCGCCCTGCTGGAATCAACCGACTCAGGCCGACATGTCACCACTACTTTGATGTCATCAAACGTGGCCCCTTAGGTCGAAGGCCAGATGGGATAGGGTTCACTGCCTTCATTGTTATAGTCTCAATGGCGAGTGAATCTCCTGATATGATGACCACTGCTGTCCAAGCCGGAACCAGCTTCCCCTCAGGTTTTGATAGCCTAGAAGTGTCTCCCGTTGCAGGAAATCCCCCCACGCATGGATAGGAAGACCTGGAGGATGCTCCCCCTGCCTTTGAGGAAGGCGTCTCTACCATGGTTGTTGAAATGGTACAGGTGAAGCTTGGTAGCGAGGAAGATCCAAGACCCACATTGATTAGTGCAGCCATGTCCCCCGAGGAGCGACAATGGTACATAGACATTCTCAAACAACACTGTGACATGTTTGCCTGGAGTTACAACGAGATTACAGGACTAGATCCCTAGGTAGCCGTTCACCGTCTGGGCCTCCCGGCAAACCATCGTGGGTTTAAGCAGCCTCCCTGGAAGATGCACCATTCTCATGGTGCTATGGTTGAGGCAGTAGTTGACAAGCTTATCAACGCCAACATCGTTATGGATGTCCAGTACCCCAAGTGGCTTTCCAACATTGTGCCAGTCAGGAAGAAGAATGGGAAGATCAGAGTTTGCATCGACTTTTGCGACCTTAATCTCCACTGCCCAAAGGATGACTTACCACTCCCGGTGACTGAGTTATTTATTGATGCCACGGCTGGGTTCCAAGATCTCTCTTTCGTGGATGGGTATTCCGGGTACAACCAGATCTGGATGGCCCCCGAGGACGAGGATTCCACTGCCTTCAGGGCTCCCCAAGGTACCTTTTGCTACCAGGTTATGCCCTTAGGATTGAAAAATGCAGGTGCCACTTATCAGAGGGCCATACATAGAATATTCAAGCCAATTCTCGGGACGCTGGTGGAATGATACGTAGATGACCTTGTGGTCAAATCATTCCAGGGCCAGGACCATCTCAAAGTCCTTGAGAAAGTTTTCGGTTTCCTCCGTTCCCATCACCTGAAGATGAACCCATTGAAGTGTGCCTTCGGGGTCACCTCTGGGAAGTTTCTTTGATTTGTTGTTAGATACTGAGGCATTGAGATTGAACCAGAGAAGATCAAGGCCATCAGCCAAATGCCTCCCCCGAGCAATATTCGGGAACTTTGAGGTCTCCAAGGCCACATAGCCTATATACGCCGATTCATCGCGAATCTGACCGGAATGTGTAAGCCCTTTTCCTCGATCATGAAGAAGGGTTCCGCCTATGAGTGGGATTAGGAGTGTCGGACCGCCATCAAGGAAATAAAGCAGTATCTGCTCCAGCCACCAGTTTTGATTCCACCCATCTTCGGAAAGCCGCTAGTCCTTTACGTGACCGCCCTGGAACGATCCCTTGGTGCACGACTCGCCCAGAAGAGTAACAGGGGTAATGAGAATAGTCTCTACTATATGAGCCGCATTCTTATTGATACGGAGGTCAGATACTCCCCTATCGAAAAGAGCTTCCTTACGCTGGTCTTTTCCATACAAAATTTGTGGCATTACCTACATCACCCTGAGGTAAAATTGGTCTCCCAGGTAGACCCACTGAAGTACATCCTGAACCTCCCCATGTTGACTGGACGACTAACACAGTTGGCGGTGATTCTCCAGCATTTTGATATCTGGTTCGTACCTCAGAAGGCCATTAAAGGAAAGGCGTTGGAAGACTTTTTAGCTGGCCATCCAACCTCCACAGATCAATCCCTGGAGCTAGATTTTCCAGATGAGATGATTCTCTCAGTCGATCGTGTCGTCCCATGTTGGCAAATTCACTTCGACGGTGCCTCCCGGAGCCCCACCGGTAGGAGGCTCAACAATCCTAAGCTCAACAGAGTGGGCCTAAGTATTGTCTTCATTACCCCGACGCAAGCCGTCCTGCCATACTCGTTCCTGTTGTCATAAGGTTGTACTAACAATGAGGCAGAGTACCAGGCTCTCATCACTGGCCTCGAGTTGGCCCTTGAGATCGACGTGCCCCATCTACATGTGAAAGGAGATTCCGAGCTTGTAATCAAACAAGTCTATGGAGACTATGTCGTCAGAAAGCTGGATCTTGTACCATTGCTGGAGTGCACCCTCTGCCTAATGGCCCAGTTCTCTTATCAACCAGAGATTACCCATGTCCCACGATCACAGAACGGTCAAGCAGACGCCTTGGATGGCTTAGCTGCGTCGCTCGCAGAACCTGAGCAAGATGATTTGATCATACATGTGGCACACCGGATAGTCATTTCCCCCATCACCCAAGAGGAAAATGATGGCCTACGGGTAAGTCATATCACCACCGGGCCCTCTACGTCAGGGGTCCCGGGTTCGTCAGACATAGTGGTTGAATCCACTCCTGACTAGAGGGAACCTTTTGTCGAGTATCTGCAAAATGGTCACCTCCCGTATGACTGGGTCGAGCGCGAGTGAATCTGACTCTGCGTGCTGCAGTTTACCCTCCAGAGTGGCCCCAGTCTTGAAGAGACACTTTATAAGCGGAGCTTCGATCGCTTCCTCCTCCGTTGCATTCAAGGAGTAGAGATTCCTTAATTTATGCAAGAGGTACACACCAGTTCCTGTGGTTCCCATCAAGCTAGGACGAAGCTGTCCCATCAAATCCGGAGGTTGGGGTAATTATGGACCTCTATGATCCATGATTGTATCGGGTATGCCAAGAGATTCCACACGTGCCAAGTTCATACCAACTTCCGGCATCAGCCGCCGGAGCCCCTCCACCCCACCAAGTACTCTTGGACATTTGCGGTATGAAGACTGATGTAGTGGGACCATATCCATTGGAAACGGCTCGCCAGTGTAGGTGCATCCTGAATGATACAGATTTCTTTCCCAAGTGGGCAGAGGCAGTTTCACTCAAAGAGGTCAAGGCCCGTTCCATCATCGACTTTGTGAGCTCCAATATTATCCACCGGTTTGGGGTCCCTCACGCCGTCCTCACCGATAACGGCACCAACTTCCGAGCAGATGATCTGAAGAAATTGTACGCCCAGTACGACATCCGTTCGAACCATACCTCCCACTATCACGTGCAAGAAAATGGACAAATCGAGGCATTCAACAAAACCCTCTCTAACATTCTGCCGAAGATGGTTGGTCAGAACAAGAAAAGTTGGCCAGACAAGCTCCCCAACGCCCTCTGGGCTTATCGGCCGACGACTCACAACTCTACCCAGGTGACCCCATATTCCCTAGTGCATGGGGATGAGTCCGTCCTACCCACTGAGATCCAGCTGCCATCGTTACGCACTGTAGTCTATGACCAGCAAGCGCCAGATGATGTGGCCAAAATCCGTCTAGCTGAATTAGAAGCACTGGACGAGAACCGGCTTCGTGCCCTGCACAATATGGAAAGGCATTAGAATAAGATAGTGAGGGCCTTCAACAAGAAGGTTCACCTCCATTCTTTTCTACAGGGCAACCTAGTGCTAGCCCTTCAAGCTCCAGTGATCCCCGGTAGGAATCCTCCCAAGCTAGAACCCAAATGGGAAGGACCTTATATCATCCATAATGTTTACCCCAACGGGGCGAACTCCTTGGTGACCACGGATGGTGAGCGTGTAACTCCTCCCACCAATGCCAGGTTCCTCAAGTAGTACTTCGCCTGATCCTAGGTGTTCCAACATGACCTCAAACTGTATGGTCCAACACGACATTAAACTGTATTCTCCAACACGACCTTAAACTGTATGGTCCAACACGACCTTAAACTGTATGGTCCAACACGACCTTAAACTGTATGGTCCAACACGACCTTAAACTGTATGGTCCAACAAGACCTTAAACTGTATGGTCCAACACGAACTTAAACTTTATGGTCCAACACAACCTTAAACTCTATTGTCCAACACGACCTTAAACTGTATAGTCCTGCATGACCTTAAACTGCACCGCTGTCCTGCAAGACGATAAACTGCAAAATGGTCTGAGCTCTATGACCTTAAACTACAATCTCCCCTCGTCCTTACTGTAAGACGTTAAACTGCAAGCCAGTCAGTCCTTCCTGACCGAGGCTCAACCTTAGGCCCCTTGGCCTCCTCGGGCCCCAACCCCCGTCCTTACTACAAGACGTTAAACTGCAAGCCAGTCAGGCCTCCCTGACCCATGCGCAGCCTCGGTCCCCTTGGCCTTCTTCGACTCAGACTCTCTTATGGGATTGTACGGTGTGGTGTGGGATTACATCCTCATTCACTTCGGGTTACCCGCCGTACCGTACATATACCCAGTTGAGACACATTTCTCATCCAGAACAACGCTAAACTGCACTTCAAGAACTACGTGTGGCTTTATTCCCATCTTAATAGGATACGTAGGAATGCTCGGACGCCTCATCTTGAGCCCAGCCCCAAGCTCTTCTCTCCCACTATCCTCCCTGGGAATAGTTTCTTTGGAGGGTCCTTGCATAGCGAGGAGTAGGATTTCTTAGCCCCGCTTATACAACCCCGCTCATAGAAGGATTGTAAGGGTTTCACCATGTTCCCACTCCCGTTCTTCTATCCTCCCACATTCTCACTGCATGACGCTATACTTCATGGCCTTCAAGAACTACGTATGGCTTGATTCCCATACTAATGGGATGCATAGGAACACCCGGACATTTCATCTGTTGGCCCAGTCCAAAAGCCAAAATCTTCCCCTCGGGTCAAGACATATGGCAGGGTGCACACTTTTGCCCCAACTCACATCAATCAAGCCTCGACCCGACTGCACGTCCCCCTGGAGGTGTTCGCATCTTTCGTGGATGGATACAGCTATGCTTCACCCACTCCTTGACTGGGATTCCATCATTTTTCACACTCGGAGGGATCCCCAAGAACAGCCTGGATACTACGCCCAAGGGCTCTCCTACTGATACGGGCCAACGCCCTCGAGGGTTTCCAAGAAAAAAGCCGATACAAGTCGCGCGTTGTGAATTTTGTCAACGGTCGATGCTCATTTGTTGCTCCCATATCAGGTCACCATAAGAGAGATGTGTTTCAAACATGGTCAATAATGTCCTGGATCCTCAGGTCCACCCTGAGATGTCCCAAACATCGAGTGCAGTAACTCGTTCTGCCCCATCCTGAAGGTACAAAATTCCATCCGGGTGGTGCTAGCAGTCGGGCCCACAACCTCGATTCTCTTATAAGGAATGTACGGAGTGTTGTAGGATTACGTCCTTTTTCACATCAGGTTACTTGCCATCTCGTACACATCCCCGGACGAACTACAATTATCTCTTTCCCCATCCTTGCTGCAAGACGTTAAACTGCAAGTTAGTCAGGCCGTCTTGACCGAGGCCCAGCCTCATGCCTCCCTCAACGAGGCCTAGACTCAGGCCCCTTGGCCTTTTCGGGCCCTAGACCTAGCTCTTACCTGGAGTGTATGGTGTGGTTAAGGATTATGTCCACATTCACGTCAGTTTGTTCAGCGTACCATACACCTCCTTTGTCCAGGGAATCCAATTCCCTGACCCTCGTCCTCACTACAAGACGCTAAACTGCGAGCCTATCCGGCCTTCCTGACTGAGGCCCAGCCTTCGGCCACTTGGCCTTGTCGGGCCCCCGGGCCCAGGTTCTGTCCCACAAGATCGTGCGTTGTGGTGCGGGATTATGTCCCCATTCATGTCAGGCTACTCGCCGCATCGTACACATCCTTGTTTGGGTATCCTGCCCCCTGGGTATCTTCTAGAACTATGTGTGGCTTGATTACCATCCTTATGGGATACGTAGGACCACCCGAATGAATAAGCTTCGGGTCCAGCCCCATCTCTTGGGAATCTCCATCCCATCTTGGCTCCTTGGCCTACCCTTCCTCCACGAGGGGTGTATATGGCGTGGTATGATATTATTTCCTCATTCACGTCGGTCCTGTAATAACCACGCCATTGTACCTCTCCCTCTCGAGCTGTTCCGTCGACCCTTTTCAGCGGTTCACAAATGTGCCTAAGGGTACTCTGGTTTATTACCTGTAATGCCAAACTTTACTCGGAAACATCCTCACCCGCTTTCCAGGCTTTGTGTATCCCTGCATCAGGGCTTCCATCATCTTTCACACCCAGAGGTACCCCCCATGAATGGCCTGGATACTACGCATGTGGTCTCTCCTACCATTACGGGCCAACTCCATCGAGGGTTTTGTACAAAAAATCGATAAAAATCCGCATTACGAATATGGTCAGCGGTCGATGCTCGATTGTTGTTCCCACATCAGGCTAACGCAATATGGAGACTATTTTTTCCACCATGGTTAACAGTTTTCCTCTATCTCCACACCAACCCCATTAATCCCAAAATGTCGGTTATACGATTCACATCCTTCTCCAGTCTCATCATGTCCAAATAGAGTCTCGGAACTCTTGGTACTTTTCCTCTGTGCACGTATGCGCGTTGGGGGAACAAGCCGCGTCAAAGGTGTCTTTCGGGGCTCTCTGCCGACTCCCCTTTGATGGACGCCCCAAGTATTGTGATAAGGATTCCCCCCCTTGTTTCCCACACTGAGTTTAACTCACGTGGGCTTAGGGATCGGGTTGACGTCTGCGATTACTCGGGAAGTTGTCACTATTCATGGTCTGGGCTCTAAGACCATAAACTAAGATCCATCTAGAACTACGTTCAGCTTGATTCCCATTCTCATGGGATACGTAGGACCGCCCGAACGCCTTGTCTTCTGGTCCATCCCATTTAGGGAGCTAGCCTCTCCCCCCCTCTTTTCACCTCTTACCTCTATATAGGCCCCTCAGCCTGAGGTATCCCTCTCGGAGTGGCATACAGTGTGATGTGGGATCATGTCTCCATCAATTGTGTTTCATGACACTGTGCACATTCCCCGCCTAGCATCGCCTCTTCTACGTCTGCAATGCATGACGTTAAAATGCATGCTTGGTCCTGTCACATGACCCTAAACTGTGACATTATCGTCCTAGCCGCACGACGAAAAACGGCACTGCATTATGATGACCTCGTTGTAGAGGACGTCACGTTGGGTATTGGTCACGTGCCATGCAATTTGTCAACACATATCACGGCTTGATTCTTGTGGCGACACCAGGGCCTACTACCCTAGGCCTGGCGCTTTACAAAAAAACCACTCACCTTAAAGGACAAACAAGATTTACCAAATTCCGCTTCTTTTAGTGCAAGGTCCATGCCCACACTCCTATTTTCCCCCAACATTGGTACCCTACCGTGCCACCTTGTAGAACTACGTATGGCTTGATTCTCATCCTCATGAGATATGTAGGAGCGCCCGAGCACATCCCCGCGGGCCTAGCCTAACCTTCGTGGTTTGTCCCTCGACTCGAGCATTTCCCCAGAGAACGCATGGTAAGTAGGGATTAGGTCCTCATTCACGTCGGATTTTGTAACAGCCTTTCCATGTGTCCCCTTCTCCCCTTACCCATTCATGGTCCGAGTTCTAAGACCATAAACTAAGACTCCCTCAATAACTATGTGCAGCTTGATCCCCATCCTCATGGGGTACGTAGGAACGCCTTTGAATCTTTCTTTGGGCCCAGCTCAACTCTCGTTTATGGTCCCTCGACCTGAAATTTTCAGAGAGGCACATGGTGATCGGAACCTCTGGTTCCCATTCACGACAGGTGTCTGGGATACCCCACCGTGTGCCTCCCATGTTTCCTCCCGCCCTTTGGTCCAAATTCTACAACCCTAAACTAAGATCTCCCTATTGAAAAGGACTCTGCTCCATCTATCGAATACGTCTAGTTGTCGTATTCAGATGTGTTTTGACAAAGAGCCCAAATTGTAGAATTTTCATGGGGACATTCCCCTCGTCCCATGACCAAGCTTCGTGAGCTCTCTATTTGGATCCTCATCCTCTTCCACATCCAAAAGGACCCTCGGACGACATGGATACTAGGCCTAAGGGCTCTCCATGGATGATGGACCTAAGGGCCCTCCAATTGTTTCGGGACAACGTCCCTAAGGATCTTTGACAACATTTGTTACATGGTCCCGTGTTTCGAACATGGTCAACGATCAACCCTCATTTGTTTTTCCCCATTCTAGGCTAACGCGATATGGACGTTGTGTTTCCGCCACGATTAACAGTTATCCTCTATCATCACGCCACCATCATTGTGATCCAAATCTCGAGCATCTTGATTCACACACTTCCACATCCTCATGTTCATGTGGAATTCCAACATATTCGGCTCTATCTCTTCGCGCATCTAAGTGCGCCACATGGGCGTGATAGTATCATGGGGTCGGTATTCACCAAGAGTCTCTCCACCCTAACCTACCCTTTTCTGTGTCGAGAAACTCCCACCACTACTTGTTTCCCACACCAAGCATGACTCACGTGGGCTTAGTAGTTTTGGCAGGATGTGTACCAACATGGCCAGAATTCTCATCGTTCTGCATGACATTAAACTACGCTTCCAGAACTACGTATGGCTTGATTCCCATACTCATGGGATACGTAGAGACACCCTGGTATTTTGTCTAGGGTCCAGCCCATAGAAATAATTAATCCCATCCTTCCCCTTTCCGCCCCCCTGGTTGGACCCCTCGCTAGAGAGGCCCTGTCCCAAAGAAGGAAGGATCCGTGACCAAACCAATGCACCCATCTGGCGTACTCCCACCACAGTGGTGTAACTACCTAAGTGTCGGATTCTGTTCGTACAAACCATCACTCCTTATGCCACGCTTTGCGTGCCCATTATTCGGACCCTCGTCCCCTTTCATGTCTGAAGGGACCCCCAAAGGCCTGGTCTCATGACGCATCAACTCACCTACCGTCCTAGGCCAACAATCCAGAAGACTGGTCATGTTTGGAGGGACCCCCTAACAGTATGGATGCTCGACCCAGGGTTCGCCAACTGTCCTGGGTCAACGTCCTGAAAGATTGACCGACAACATTTGTGACATGGTCCCGTGTTTCGAACATGGTCAACGATCGACCCTCATTTTTTGTCCCCATTTCAGGCTAATGCAGTAAGGATACCGCTTCTCCTCCATGGTTAATGGCTTTCCATTATTGTCACGCCGTCCCCACAGTGCTCTCAATCTTGGGCATCGTAATTCACGCTTCCCATTTCCGTCTGTTCGGACCGATTTCAGTGCCCCTGGCGTTGCACCATTCGTGCATGAGGGAACGCTGAAGAAACAGTAATTCAGCTGTTTTGAGAAGTTTCTTCTCCGGCCAAGCCTCTCCCATCATTCGGAAATCCGGACTGGTAATCCAAATCCCGGATGCCCGGAGCATGGTCTCCACTCCTATGTTAGGTGGGACGAGAATGCAACTATCTCCTGCTTCTCACATCGGGCTTGACCCACATGAGCTTGGGGAATTATCGCCAAACGTCCCGCAAACATTGTAGTGATGTAATGAACCGATTTAAATAGTGGAAATAGTGGATGCTACGGCATTCAAAACAAAGGAAGAAATTGAAGTGCGAAAGTACCAATAAAAGGTTTTTAGTTTGTTACAGTACCCTAGGGTCGACTCCCCCCATGGACGGGTTGACCCCATCAAAAGAGCGTTGCAGCTCCGCCACCCTTCGGCTTGTGGCGTCCAAGACATGCTACTACTGAATCAGCTCCCGCTCCTCCTCAGCAGCGGCAGGGCGTAGTTCGTCAGCCTTGGCTCTGGCCCTCTCTACCCCAGACTGAATGGTAGCCATCTTTCCAGAAACCTGCCTCATATGCTCCTCTGCCTCTGCCAGCTGGGCCTTCAACCGTGAGATCATCTCAGATTGTGCATTAATAGAGGTTGAGTTCTCATCCGCCTGGGTTTGCAGCTGTTGGACCTCGCTTTCAACCTCCTAGAGCTTCTTGATGTTTGTCGCCTTCCTCCGCTGCCAGCCCACGCTGAGCCCACGATCATGCTCCTGGATCTTCTCAGCCATAAGATCTCATACGAGCGCATGAGGACGTTGGGCATCCACTCCCCTAGTGCACAGTTCGCGCAGCCACGAGCGAAGTCTGTCCATTTTGTCCAGCCATAGCGCTTGGTGGGTGTCCTTGATGAAGCGCGTGATTAGCTTCCACGACCGACAACATACTATGCTGCTGTCTTCCTCTTCGGAGGCCGTTTCGTCCCAGTCTGTGTGATTGAAAGGCTAGTACGCAGGATACACCCGGAAGAAGTCCTCGGAAGGATCTGCATCTGGCTTTTAATCTGGCGCGACATCTGGTGCAGAAGCAGGTGTGATAGGAGTGGGACTGGCCGCTCGATCCTCTTCATTGAAGTCCACCTCAATGACCTCGGGCATGATCCTGCTGGTGGTCCTGCTAGGGATGATGTGTGTTGCAGCTCAGGTAGATGGGGGGACTATCGCCACCATCACCGGAATGACCCTTGGAGGGATGCGGACATACCGACTAGCCTTGCCACAACAGCCCATGCCAGTCAGAGAACTGTACGACAGAGAGGGACATAAACATTAGTTGGCATAGTCTACATACGACGACAAGGAAACAGGTAGAGTAAACTTACATAGGTTGACCTCCTGGTGCTTCTCTTGAGCCGATACTGATGGGACCCCATGGAGAGGCCCTCTGTATACTGTTGGAAGGTCTGGAGATTCCGGAGGAGCCACCTCAGGTGCTCTGGTCCCACCAGACGCAGAACTGGACACGACCATAAGCGCGGGTTCTGAAGGTCCTGCATCATCACCCGCTGAGGGGCGAGAACGAGGCCTACGTACAAGTTCCTCTTGCATGGATCAAACATTGGTGGGAAGTCCATAATGACCCAAGAACGGACCATAAGGAAAGAAGTTCAGAATGCTACCTCGAGAGCCTCTGCGAAATCGTCGGAATCTGAGCCTTGATCCCGGACCTCGCCCTCCTCCAATGGGCTCCCTCCTCTAGCCTCGTCCCCCCAATAGGAGTCCTATGATTCTTCTAGCAGGGGAAAGATCTCCCTCAGATCGGTGGCAGAAAACTATGGGGGGAATGTTTGATCCAGCAATACCCTCACCCGGTCTGTCATTGGGCGAGGGACACCACTGGAGTGAACGTAATCCTCCAGCTCATCCAAGTATTGCTCTGCCTCCGTCGGAGATGCCATGAAACCAGCCCGAACTGGGCCTATTCCAGATAACTCCAACCTGAGGCGATTCAAGTGCGCCCATATCTCGGGTGGGCTGAGGAATTGCCGGTTGACATCCCAAATGTCCCAGGCTTCCGGGAAGATGACATCCTCTGCCATGTCAATATGGCGTAGCCGCTTCCCTAGAGCCTGAGTGGATATCCTACAAAATCCCCTCGGTGGCCGCCCCTCCGGATGGCCCTACTCTTCCGGGATCACGGGATCCGCCGATGCTACCACACCCTCGGCCGGTGCGGGTCTCTCCACCACGACAACCCCGCCACCGCGAGAGGCCCAAGCTACCCTCCGACCCCGACCTCAAGATAGAGGACCACCGTCACCAACCCGAATAGTTGGCTGCTTCAGCATCTCCCCTGGGTAAGCAACCTCCCAACTAATGGAATACTCCCTCACCAATCCGAAAGTGGCTGTGGATGGAGGCAATGCAATTTGCATATTCCCATCTTCCCATGTGAACAAGAGCCACAGCTGCCTCATCACACACAGGTGCTCCTCGTGACGCTCCTCCCAGTAGACCTATGGGGTCAGCCGCTGGAGGCACCAGAACTGCCTCGCAAACCGATGCCGGGTGTATGGTTCGCAGAGCGGCTCACGATCCACTCGTGCCACCAAAACTCAGCCTCGAAAGGCCAGGAGGTAAGCCCGATGATCTTTCGTTCCCCACCCGTCATCAGTATGTATCCCCATCGGCAATGGGAAGGGGTGTAAATTAAAATCATCTGCCCTCCACACCCGGTTCAGCACCATCGGCACAGTTAGTTTGAACGGGAAGCTCCCGGATACATTCAGGACGGAGGGGTAGAAGTTTGATCCCGGCGGCGAGATAGGGTTTGGATACTCATAGATACTCCTAATATGCGCCACAATCCACCCATACAGGAGGTGGAAGGGCCCACATATCCTTGGTGGATTCTTTCCCTCGCTAATGTGCCGCAACATTCTGTACAGCTTGGCAAGAATTGGAATCCCCAGATTGACCCGCTGCCCCATGGCCAGCATGGACGCCATGATAAATGAGCTGGCCCACACCCCCATGCTGGTATCCCTCACCAGTAGGATCAAACTGCAGATGAGAGTCACAATGAATGCTGCCAGCCTGACTATCGGCTGTTGTTCAGTGCTGACACTGAAACCCCAAGTCTTCCATTGGTTGTCCTCCAAGACCCGCCAATACAAGTGCTCCTTACCCCATTGGGCCACCCTCGGACAAGTTTGAGGCCTTGGAGGGAACTCTCGATTCTCTGGGAAATTCAGGAAGCGCTTGAACCACTTCTTAAAGTGGACATCCCTTACTGCCTCCTTGTCCTCTCCAGGGACGAGTGCCATCAGCGCTTATGCCAGTCGCGGAATTTGCTCTGTATCCTCCCACACGCTCATGACGGGGATGAACTCATCAATCATGGCCCCCATGATCGGAACCCCCGAAATCTGGTGGACATCCCATAGGCTGATTCCCACCTCCCCGTGGTGCAGGTGAAAGTTATTGGTCCTAGACGACGATCTGCTAAGCAATTCCGGCATCATTTGTTTCGGTTGGTAAATGTGGTATTGGGAGGCCCATGCCACCTCATATAATCCCAATCTCCTCAGATCGGCCCCGAACTCCTTACATGAGGTGCCTACCCAGTAGGCCCAGGCCTAGCCATCACTAATGTTGCCGCCCTCACGCAGGTCCCACTCATCGGACCACCCTTTCTTTGAATCCTGCAAATTCGCCTTCAAAACGGTATGGTGGAGAGGAGGGGACTTCTCCGGTTGCAGTGTCTTCCCTTCAATATTGTTCACATGGTTGTATAGATAGTCGGCGGTGATGGGTGTGAAGTCCCCCCACACATGACCATCGGCCGCCCTGAACCATTGGTACTGAAATGGCGTGCTCCTAAACCAACAATCTGGTTTGTCCCTACTCGCCTCAGGGATGAAGACGTCATCCCTCAACCCGAAGCCGTACAATGGAAGCTTCTTTCATTGTGGATAATTCTTCTGACCCTCCAATAGCAGCTATGTCAAATAAATGTGGTCCGAGTGGCTTCAGACCATCTCCCCAAGGCTCGGACAGTTGGCCATCTCATCCCGACGGGCGACATCTTTAAGCACCCCTAATACAGCTTCTCCCTAGGCCATTTTGGTTCCAACACTCAAGAAATAATTTTTTCAGAATGGATCGCAAAGTTGGATCGCGAAGCTGGCTCGTGAAGGTCGGTTGTGAGAACAAGCCGCGGAGTCTGACCTAGGCCGTCAAACAAGAGTTCTCTTGGTGTGGTCGCGGAGTCGGAGACCCGCGGTTCGCCGCGAAGCTTGAGTCGTAGAGAGCAGGAGCGGAGTACGTGGAGCTTCGCGAAATCGAGAGTGCAAAAGGACAAGAAAATTGCATGAAGACAAAAGATGACGGCCCCTATTTATAGGCGGAGACCCTAGAGCTTCGCGGTGCACCTTGCCCATGCGGAGCATCACGGTGCGTCTGGATCCCGTGGCCCTAGTCAGCACTGCATGCCCCCTTCGCGAAGTCGCATCGTTAACCTCCGACAATTTTGGTGATTTTCCCTCAGACTTCGACCCCTCATCCCTCCGCGGCTCCAAGTCTGAGGGGGGGGGGGCATTTTTTGGCGCCAAATTATTGCACGAAAGGAAGAGACAAAAAGGAATCCCTTCACGCTGCCTCGCGAAGCCCCGACGCAAATCACACCCAAGCATCGCAGTCCCGCGAAGCGTGGGAGGCGGTACCTCTCCGCGAAGGGCCTGACATTCGCGAGCGAACCGCGAAGCCCTGGAGGTGGTACCTCTCCGCGAACGGCCTGGCGTTCGCGAGCCCGCCGCGAAGCGCCATAGGCGGTACCTCTCCACGAACGGCCTGATGGTCGCAAGCCCACCGCGAAGCGCCGGAGGTGGTACCTCTCCGCGAATGGCATGACGTTCGCGAGCGCGCCGTGAAGCACCGGAGGTGGCGCGTGAGTTCTACTTCCCTGCGCCCCTTGCCTATAAATATTGTGCTCCCACTGAGTCCAAGAGGACGAACAATCCGACCTTTCGGCTTCTCCAATCCCGAATCGAGAAGCACCCTTTGCCCCAGGAATCATGAGCTCGGCGAGGTACTTCTACTTCATGTCACACCTTCTCTTTGACTCGTTTTGAGCCCATCTTTTGAGAAGGATTCCCTTAGCAAAGCTCAAGGTAATTCGTGAAGGAGGGGGATTCCCAAGGGAACCCGGGAAACCGCAGAGCATTTATGCTTCGCGAAACACCCATCTTGTACTAGTGATCCCCATGCAAAGGCAGTATCACTACACATCACGAAGCACACTGCTTCACAGTACCTAGCTTCGAGAGGCACCTCCTCTTCGTGAGGCAATGCTCCGCGAATACTATTCCACTTTGCGAAGCAATCTCCACTCACACCTTTGCCCCATGATAAGGCCAAGGCACCCCAATTCGCGAAGAACACTCCTCTACTTGGGAATACCTCTCCTCGTGCGACCCTCTAGGTTTACACGATGTAATTTCAATGTCCGACGGACCACACCACTTGTAGCGTTGCATCTCTTAATGAAAATTCACATAGGCACGCTAACGGCTATTGCTTCTTCACATAGCCATGCTAACGTGGACCCCTCGATGGTTCGCTATATGACCCCCCTTGGCCATGGCCTTACTGGTACCTTCCCTCCCCCAAGGAGAAAAGGGTGTCGGTCATGTAAGTTATAGGGGTGCGCAGTAAACCCACCTTTTCTGAGCTACAGGACGTTAAACTGCCAAGCACCACGTCCTCAACACATGACGTTAAACTGTGACCCGACCCTGTGCCTCGCACGAAGTGTTCCCCCAGCATGGAAATTCTTTATTCCACTCGTCTCCACGGGAGTGGAATCACTCCCCCCGCAAGGGATGATCTCCTCTTTATCAGAGCGGCGTATGTCCATGGGAGAAGGTCAACCACCTTGGTGTAATCCCCCCTAGTCCCTCAACAGATGGCTGCACCCCTGCATCTCCGTACTTCCCCTCTACCAAGGTCAGTGGAGGGAAAGATAGGGAATGAGGCACCTCCCATCATAGGTCCCAAAATCCCTCTTTCACTGCGCTTTTCCGCACTTCGGGCATCCATCCTGAGTAAGTCACAACATCGTGGGCCACCTCATGCATAAGCCCCTCATCGCTTCTCACGGACGCACCCTTCACTGTGTGATCATCAGGTCCTTGCTGCCTACACCGAGCATGACTCAAATGGGCTTAGAGTTGGAATTGGCTATGACAATACCCTCGTTCAGCATAACGTTAAACTGTATGCCCTCATCCAACATGACGTTAAACTGTATGCCCTCGTCCAGCATGACGTTCAACTGTATTCCCTCATCCAACATGTCCTTAAACTGCACACCCATTTGAACTACGAGGACTTTGATCCATGTCAAGGCATTGTATGTAGGAAGCCTCTCTGAGCCTCAAGCCCACCACCTGTCATTTCTTCACATCGAGTTCATCCTCGTCCCGCATGATGTTAAACTGCATTCCAGTCTGACGGCAAGCCGTTGTGACCATCCTGAACTATGAGGTCTTTGATCCATGTCAAGGCATGGTACGTAGGAAGCTTCACAAGGTTCAATCCCACCACAAGTGGACCCTCGGGTTCACCTTCACATCAGTTCGTCGACGAAGCCCCTCTGAACTATGAGGTCTTTGATCCATGTCACAGCATGGTACATAGGAAGCCTCCACGAGGTTCAATCCCATCTGTCATTTTTTCACGTCAGGTTCCACCTTCGTCCCGTACGATGCTGAACTGCATTCCGGTCCAGCGGCAAGTCGTTGTGACCAACCTGATCTACGTGGTCTTTGATCCATGCTAAGGCATGGTATGTAGGAAGCCTCCACGAGGTCCAAGCCCACCACCACTAGGTCCCCCTTGTTCCTCTTAATTCACGTCGGCCTTCCGGCGTCCAACCTGAACTACGAGGTCTTTGATCCATGCCATGGCATGGTATGTAAGAAGCCTCGCAGAGGTTCAATCCCACCATCCGTTGGTCATCCCGCCCCACCTTCATGTCAGTTCATCAACACCCGGGAAGCCTAGCATGTAAGCCCCACACCATCTGAACCAAGATCCTTGCTGGCATTTGTTCGCTGACACACCATTATGAACTATGTGGTCTTTGATCCATGTCAAGGAACGGTACATAAGAAGCCCCCATAAGGTTCAATCCTGTCACACAGTCGTCCCGACCTCACTCACGTCGCCCCCCCCCCCCCCCGTCTCGCATGACGTTAAACTGTATTCCACATTCCATCCGAACTATGGGGACTTTGATCCATGTCAAGGCATGGTACGTAGGAAGCCTTCACGAGGTTCAAGCCCACCACCAGTGGACCCTCGGGTTTACCTTCACATTGCTTTGCTAATGAAATCCATCGGAACAAGGTCCACCTTCACGTAGGTCTTACGACACCATCTCGAACTATTCAGACTTTGATTCCCTTCCACGGGGATACGTAGGAGGTCTCTTCGAGAGTCAAGCCCAAATTTATGGTTGCCTATGCGATGGTCCAGTATTCATTCCCCCTCCACTTCATTAAACTCTCCATCACCCATCCTGATTCTCACCCGGACTGCCATATCCCGGAAAGATCATGCCATTCCGCTCCTCTTCGCAGCCGCCCATGGGCTGGTCCCAGTATCGGCACCCCTTCAAGGGAAATTTCTCAATCCGATCCATTCTAGCTAATGCTCTGATCGGGCTGATCCATCTCCATTGGACGTTAAACCTGCGGCATACCCTGCGTTAAACACAAGAAGCTGAGGAAAACCTCAGATATATGTCTATTGAATATAATTCCCCGTGCTCGATGTGGGATGCCTCGGGATTCCATGCCCTCGAGAAGCCCTATGAATAGGGATAAAAGATAGACATGCCAGTTCCCCAGCATCCAGACATGCTATTGATGCCTCGACGTGACTACTCCCCCGACTGAAGGTTGCCGACCTGACCGGACCCTTTGGAATGTCCCAACAGAAGCAGTGTAATTAACCGAAGTCCATGGAAACATGGAATTGGGAAGAGTTTCACGAACAACATATTAAATCTATAAGGGAGACCCGGAATAGGTGATGAGTTCCGAGGAGGAATCCACGGAAGGAAGAACTGACATCCCATCATCCCATTTCGATCAAGGAGAAGACATCCCTGAAAAACGAGTGAAAGCTGCCCGCCTTTGGAAAGCGGGAATGCAGGGCAACAGTGCAGCACATCCTCCTCCCCAGACGGATGTGCGCGCGCCCCGGCAAAAGCATCAGAAATAGTAATAAATCAAAAAGTACAAATTATAAATGGATATTTACCTTTAAATTTACATATTATATCTTTTCACTCCTTTTCTTTGTATTTTTTCAAAAGTAGACCCATCCCCTGTTAGAAAATAATACGAATGGGATAAATTAAAAATTCATTATAATATATAAAACTATTGAGAAATTGAAACTTAATTTTCCAACATTTTCTTAAAACTTTCCCACAAATCACCATGGACAGAGCATATCCAATAAAGTGTCTTCTCCCTTGGGAACAAAACCCCTAACATCCAACGATAACTGATAAAAGAAAATTTAAGGTTAGTGGTTTTTTAGGTTAAAAGATAATGAACTCTTTAAGAGAGATGTGTTTCATACCTCTCAAAAAAAGGCATCATCCAACGTTGTGTGACTATATTCTGTTCAAGTCTTTCAGAAATATAAAGAATTCTTTGTTCCTCTTTCAATGAACATGCTTCAGGGGAAATGAAATGCGGGTCTATGAACCCATATACATTTGTCCACTCATTCTTTTCACAAATGTTATAAATATACCTAATACAAAACAGACATAAGTATACATTTTTAATACATATAATGCAGGGAAAAGGTATTAAGACTTACATGGAAAAAAATTTCACCACGTTGATGACCAACTTATCTCCAGTAAGAAGCTCCATGATATCAGTTTTCACAATCCCCACAGTTATTTCACGTCCACAAACATGATCTTCGATTGGAAACTCATAATGATCTGCAAACAAATTTGAATATCTTGAAAATCTGTCAAAACTACTCGAATATGTATCTGACGAAATATCCATTTGTCTTTGTTGTTGTCTATACAGTATTTCTTTACCATTGAAATATTCCTGTAAAAATAAATAAAAAAATATATTAGTTTTCAAATGATAAAAAAACATTAATAAAAAAATAAAATAAAAGATATAACATACATACCTCTATGGTAATGAGTCGAAGAAGTCTGGATGACCACATTAAAAGATGGCTGATACTATGTCCAACTATCATCACCTCATCTGTAGGTAATGGTACTCGAGTTGATCTATCTATAATATCCTGTACAGTGACCCTTTGATTATCTTTCTCTAATTGTTGATGATGAACTGTATCTCATATACAATATACCAACCCACATGTAACTATATTATGTTGAGGACCATCAGCATAAAACTCACAATAATTAAGAAGATGTTGCGGAGGAGTAGGATAAAAATGGGGTCCACAGGATGAGGTGGGGGAGTGGGAGATATTAGCGGAGGTGGAGGATAAAAAATGGGGTCTGTAGGGGGGAGGTGGAGGAGTGGGAGGGCAGTCTGAAATTGTATTTTCATGTCTGCAAACATAGACTGTACCAATGCTCTAATCTTTTCCTCCATATTCACATTAATGTTATGAACTTCAGCCTCCAAGGATTCTATTTTTTTTATAAACACACTCATCGTATGTAGTTGAATAACGTGGCAACACTTTTCTTCCCGACACACCTGTTGGATATACTCATACATGACTAGGATGTTTTGTCTTTCCCAATGCTGTAGATAAAATATATTGCCTCCCAGCAGCTGTAAATACCCCTTGTGAGCTCTACTCTTCATGATAATCCTGTATTAATTAATTGAACATTTCTGTAATGATTGACATTATATGAAGAAAATAGTTAACTTAAATAAATAAAATATATATCTTACAATCCTCTCAGCTACAATTCTCGAATATTCTGAAAGATATTTCCTTTTTTTCCCATCCGAGCTCTCTTATATTTTTCATGTCTAGATGGAGGGGATGGAGGGGCCACCTCTCCGGAGCTTGAAGACTCTCTGTTAGTTTTTTTAATTTTTCCGCCATAATTTGTTCTTCCAATAATGTATACCCTCCCAAAGATAAACTAATAGGGTATTAATTTTTAGATTGGATCTCCTTTTGATATTTCCTTGTTTGCTATAAATTAAGAATAAGAAGTCATTAACAAAACATTAATAAGAAAATTTATATAAGAAAGCTTATAAAAGTTTACATTTCCCTTACCAAAAATGAATATTTTCTTCTAATTTCAACAAACTGTCTCCATGTGTCTTCATCTATGAAAGGATATATACGACATGGATTGTCATGACTCCTATGAACAAAAATGAAATCAGATGTGAGGGTTGATTTGAAATCCCTCCATCTCTTGGCAGCCATCGATAAGCATTTCTTCCTGACTCCTCCAGTGTCAGGAATATCAAATGCCATCTGATAAAGAAGAGGTTAAACATATTATATATACTAGAAACATTTAAATAATAGGCAAACAATAGTAAAAGATCATTCCAAAATCATCTCCCATAACTAAGAGATTATCGGTTTGCCCACACTTCTCCAGTCATCATACAAAATGATTACTTTTCTCTTACCCTGAGTTGATACAAAACTCCAAAAATCTTTTGCATTTGGACCTCTAGGAATATCATCTTCACCAAACATAATGAGTATCCTTTGATCCTGCATACGGGAAAGTGATAATTTTGGTAAACGTGTGCACCCATTTTTACCAACTCATGAACTCCTTGTCGTAATAGGAGCATAGGAGAAAGATTGGGGAACATCAAGGGGAGCATGTGAATGTTCCTCACCAAAGGTATGACAAATATTATCATCTCCAGAATCATGTGGTTGATCAACTGATTGATCTTTCATTATCCTCCAAATCAAAAAAAACCAACATTAGTTCACAAATATACAAATTCAAATATTTTAATACTACTGTAATCAGAAAATAAAAAATTGTACTAATCTAGATAATAGTAAACATTATTAATATGGTAATCATGTTAAAAAATGGTAAAGATGGTAAAGATGGTCAAGATGGTAAACATGGTAAACATGGTAAACCTGATAAAAATAGTAAAGTAATTGTCACTAAACAAAAATAATAGATATATAATATATGTAATGGTAAACATGATAAATTAAACTAAAAAAAATTAAAACATGGTAAACCTAGTAAACATGGTAATGTAATTGTCACTGAACAAAAATAATAGATATACAATTTATTTATTGGTAGACATGATAAAGTAAACTAAACAAAATTAAAACAAACAAAAACTTATACTTATTTTGTTTTAATACATGTTTTAATAAAGAAAAAACTTACAATATCTAACATTTTATGAAAATAATAAATGTAAAAAAGAAATAAAAAAATTTTACCTATAATTTTAGGAATGTACAAATGGATTGTTTTCCCAAATTCCTTCGTCATGATCATTCCTTATGGAACAAACCATGACTTGAACATGCTCATAATTATGTTCTGTTAATCTTTCCATGGAAGTAGAGATCTCCCATAAATCAGCATCTTCATGAATTTCATCCTCACAAACATATTGTTTTTCCTTGTAAAACAATATCCCACTGCAATTCTGATTGATCTACTACATAGAAAATTTGTTTTTAATGTGCTTCCATTATAAAAGAATCAGCTGTGTCTTCCAATATATTCAAATTAACAACTGTCATTACAAATTCATCGTGTCTGACACTATTGTTACCGATAAACTATTTACTGTTAAAAACAAGAACATTGATTTTAATGTAATCAAACTGCCATATGCCTTTAATCAATCCATAATATAAACTTGATGCAGAAATTCGGTTTCTGTCCTTAGCACTCAAAAAATGAATTACTTCTACAAACACCAATAAACCACTATTCTGAAATGCACTTCTATTGTCTTGAGATTTCGTATGAAATGTATGGCCATTAATTTCATAACCGGACCATGTTATCACATTTAAACATTGACCACCCATTATAAATTTTAATGTCTCTGATACATCTAATCTACCATTCAAGGTATTTTTAAACAATGAAAAAAATGTTTTATTGTGCTCATTGAAAATCCACATATTTTTCTTCTTTGGATGAAATTGTTTCAACTCATTAATATTCAATGTGATATACAGTTGAGCATCAGCTATGTTATTCAATATGTATGATTCTAACATCTTCATCTATTCAGTTGACAATGATTTGACTTTCAAGCCACGAATCCCATTTCCCTCATTATTAACTCGTTCATGGTGAGATGGAGGCAAACCTATGTACTGCACCACAGCCAAGTAGCTCATACAAAACTCTGCAACCTCCTCAAAAATATACTTTTCAATAATGGAGGCTTTAGGTCGATATGGATTCTTAACATGCTCCATCAATATTTTCATATACCTTTCAAAAGGATACGTCCAATGAAGATATACAGGTCCACAAAGCATTATTTCTCAAACAAGAAAAATCATTAAATGCTCTATTATATCAAAAAAAGTTGGAGGAAAAAATATTCCCAATTGACAAAGTATAAAAATTTCATCCTTTTCCAAAATGTTCAAAGCATTCACATCAATCATATTATTACAAATAAAATTGAAAAAATAACACAACTTCATTATAGTCTTTCTCCCAAGGATGGGAAATATTCAATGAAATTAAACTGGTAAAATTTGTTACATCATGACATGACAATCATGAGATTTCATACCTATCAACTTCAAGTCCTTCAATGAGACAAAAAATTTTTACATTTGAAGAATAACCTTGAGGCACTTCGATATCATGAAGACACTAACAAAAGCTAATTTTCTCCCTCTTTGATAATGTATGACAAGCCGGGGGGAAGAAATTTTTGTCTTCCATTGGGAGTGGGAGAAAACTCCAAACACATTCCCATTGATATTAAGCATAATATTGCATTCAACCCATATTTTGTATTTCCTTTAATATTTAACAATGTTCCAATCAAACTATCACATATATTCTTCTCCACGTGCATGACATCAATATTATGTTTAACTTCATAATATCTCCAAAATGGTTGCTAAAAAATATTGACCTTTTCTTCCAAATATGTCTATCATTACCAGATTTCTATGTCTTTCCCAATGTCACATCATGGTTTTTCACCCTCTCAAAATACAGATCAGGGGATAAAGGTTTTGGAGAAATATCTAATTCTTGTGGGCCATTGAATGCTTTTTTTATTCTTCTATAAGAGTGATCCATAGGTAAAAACATTCAATGACCGATGTACACTGTTTTCCTCCCATGATGCAATTGAAAATATGATGTCTATTGTTCCCAAATTAGACATACTTTATGCCCTTTAACACTATGTCCAGGAAAATTTCCATATGCTGGGAAGTCATTTATAGTGAACAAAAGCACTACATGCAGTTGAAAATATTCCATTTTATAAGAATCATACACCCTAATACCATCCTCCCATAAAAGTTTCAAATCATCAATCAACGGTGACAAGAAAACATCAATATCATTTCTAGGATGCTTTGGACCAGAGATCATTATACTCAACATGACATATTCATGCTTCATACAAACAATAGAAGAGAGGTTGTAAATTACTAATAAAACAGGCCATGAACTATGTGTGCTACTGAGGGTTCAGTATGGATTCATTCCATCTGTGCACAACCCTAGTATTAGATTTATAATTTCATTTCCAAATGTAGGATACTACTCATCAATTTTCTTAAATTGTGGACAATCAGTTGGATGACGTATTTTTTCCTCACATAAACATTCATCAGCAAGCCATATTAACCTTTTTGAATCATATGAATTAGAAAATAAATGTTTGAAATGATGAATTATAGGAAGATACAAAAATACCTTTTAAGGGATCTTTGTAGTCTCTACATCAGCCTGTGATTTTTATTTCACCTTATACCGTGATGTTCCACATTTAGGAAACTCTGACAGAAATTCATATTCCTTCCTATATATCATACAGTCATTTGGACAGACCTGTATTTTCTTGTATCCCAATCCCATCAGGAATAATATTTTCTTGGCCTTATAATGTGAATCTGGAAGATCATTATCTTTTGGAAGAATAAATTTCTTCAATTTTAGAAGCTTTATAAACCTTATGTCACTCCATCCATGTTTCACCTTTAGGTTAGTCAATCTTAGCATGGCTGAAAAATTCGTAAAATATGTACAACTAGGATATAATGGTTTTTCAGCATCACCATATAGATGTGCAATTTTCGGTTCATTCTAAATTTGTTCTTATACAATATTGTGAATCATTTCTTCAATTCCATCAGATTCACCATATTTTGAATCATCATCATTAGTGAAATTACATCTAGTTTCACCATGCCAAATCCAAGGGTTGTAACTCAGATTGAAACCATGACAAATCAGATGATCTTTTATCACTATAATTTTCAACTTCTTCATATTAAAACATTTTAGGCATGGACAGAAAAAAATGTCACTACTTGGAACATTTCGTTTAGAAAATTCCAAAAAGGCATCAACACCTTCCTCATATTCATTGCTCATTCGATGTGCCGTAATCCAACTTCGACTCATTATTATCTATAACAAATATCAAAATTATACATCTTTTTAAGATAAGACGAATATATTTTTATATGAAAAAAAATCATATTTTGAATGTAAAACAATTTTGAAATATAAAACAAATCTATGTGTATTTAAAAAAATATTCTTGAATATGATTTTAAGAAGAAAATATAGTTAGATATAATAGTTTTAAATTCATCTTGGATCCTTTGTTCTTAAGGTTCAAAAAGACTACATCCTGGTACAACTGGATACCAAATTCACCCTTCCGTAAAAAACAAATATGAAGTATAAATACTAAAATATGCATTCATTCACTACTGAAAATTACACAGATCCTAACGATTTGAATGCTTTGGACAGCCCCCCACCCCTCTGGACAGCCCCCCCACCCCCTGGACACCCCGCCCCCTAGACATCACCACCAACCCCTTGGACACCACCCCCACCCCTGGACATCCCTACCACCTTGGACACCAACCCCCACCCCCATGGACACCACCCCCACCCCACCCCCTTGGACACCCCCCTGGACACTACCACCCACTTGAATAGCCCCCCACCCCGTAGACACCCCCACCACCTTGGACACCCCCTGGACACCACCACCCCCTTGAACAACCCCCCTCCTCTCTGGAAAGCCCCCTCACCCCTTGGATAGCCCCCACCCCTCTAGAGAGCCCCCCACCCCCTTGGACACCCCCACCCCTCCTGGATACCACCCCCACCCTTACCCCCTTGGACACCCCCTAGACACCCCTAACCCCCTAGACACCCCCACCCCCTGGACACCACCCCCATCCCCTTGGACACACCCTGGACACCACCACCCCCTTTGACATCCCCCCCACCCCTCTAGACATCCCCCCACCGCTTGGACCGACCCCACCCCTCTAGACACCCCCACACCATTGGACACCCCCAAACCTCCTAATAACCCTATAACACATCGATTAATATTAAACCATCAATATAAAAATGACCAAACATCCCTAATAATATAAGGAATGAAGGAGAATAAGAAGTGGACGAAAAAGGAATAAAGAAACAAATAATAAAGGAAGAAGAACACGGAATAACTTATTTAAGGAAATTCAATTGAATCCAAGAAAACCATGGGGCCTCCAATGTTTGATTGAAAATTGGTGAAAATGGATTAAACCTTAGAATCAAATCAAATTTAAAATAAAAACATGGATGGAGAAAATCACAATGTAAAGCCTATCATCATGACACAATGGGGTTAGGATAAATACGCATCTTTGAAAACCACGACATGGTCTCCCACATAACCCATAATTTTCTCATAGTCAATGACTAGTCAAAATATATATAACCAAATAGAATCATATTGTAACACCCCTCATCTTTTCATAATTCTTGAATCCCTAAAAAAAAAAGTGGAAACCTCAAACATAGACTGTACCAACCCCCTTGGACACCACCCCCCCCCCCCATCACCTTGGACGCCACCCCTATCCCCTTAAAAAATACAAAAAAAATTATAGCCTAATATCCATGAAACAATACAATCATCATGTCATAATCTCACAAACCACGATGCAATAGTCAAACCCAACTGACACTTATCCCCCACCCCCTTGGACACCCCCCCACCCCCTTGGACACCCCCTGGACACCACCAACCACATGGATAGCCCCCACCCCTGGGTACCACCCCCACCGCCTTGGACACCCCCTGGACACCACCACCCCCTTGGACAACCCCCCACCCCTCTAGACACCCCCACCCCTGTACATCCCACCACACCACTAGAAACCACCACCCCCTTGGACACCCCCACCCCTCCAGGACACCACCCCCTCCTACCCCCTTGGACACCCCCCCTGGACACCCCCAACCCTCTGGACAGCCCCCCCTGAAAACCCCCCAAACCCTCTGGACAGGCCCCACCCCCTTAGACATCCCCCACACACACCCTTGGACATCCTCCACCCCCTTCGACACCCCAACCCGTTGGACCCCCCCCCCCCCTCCCCCAGGCACACACATCCCTGGGCAGCCCCCCCCCCCCACCATGGACACCATGGACACCCCCAACCCTTTGGACAGCCCCCCGAACCCTCTGGACACCACCCCCACCCCCTTGGACAGCCCCCACCCGTCTATATAGCCCCCACCCCCTGGACAGTCCCCCACACCTCCAGACATCCCCCACCCCCTTGGACACTGCCACCCCTCCTGGACACCACCCTCACCCCTTACCCCCTTGGACACCCCCTAGACACCCCCAACCCTCTATACAACCTCCCCCTGGACAACCCCCCAAAACCTCTGGATAGGCCCCCACTCAATTGGACAACCCCACCCCTCCCACCCCCTTGGACATCCCCCACCCCCTTCGACCCCCCCCCATACACACACCCCTGGACTGCCCCCCTGAACCCTATGGACAGCCCCCCGATCCCTCTGGACAGCCCCCACCCCCTGGAAACCACCTCTACCCCCTTTGACATCCCCCTACACCCCCTTTGGACACCCTCAACCCCCTTGGCCAGCCCCCAAACCCCATGGACACCACCCCAACCCCCATTGACACCCCCTGGACACCTCTACCCAACTGGATAGCCCACCCAACCCCCCTGGACACCCCCACCCACTTTCACAGCCCCCACCCTTTGGAAACCCCCTGTACGCGCACACATACATGATATAACACACAAAAATCATAAACTTTCATGATATAACATCCATAGGTTTATTTTACCAGAAAAAAATTTAGCATGGTATAGATGAACACTATGAAACTAACCATGATTGCAAGAACAAAGAAAAATATTATCTCAAAAAATTCGTTTAGGGAATCACAGAAACAAAACTGAAAAGGAGTCATGTGAGGCTTACTTGAGTCTAGTGAGTTGACCTGATAGGTCTTATAATAATAAATAAGAATATTGATGATGGAAAAACGAGGCTGGAGGGAACGACTTTGATGAATCGATTCTAGGTTTTATGTGCGAGAGAAATGAGTCACAGGTCGCCCGATCGATGAAAACAGAATGACTGAGTACTGGGTGTGATAAATAATTTAAAATATTTATCACGTCGGTTATTTAATAACCGCCATGATAAACTATTTTTTAATGTTTATGACATCGGTTTTTTAATAACCGACGTAGAAAAAAAATTATCATGCCGGTTATTTGATGACCGACGTGATATATTTCGCTTCATACCGACGTGATAAATTGCTGACATTGGCTTTATCACATCGGTTTTTTATAACCTACGTGGTAAAGTGCTGAGCTTTCCTGTATCAAGTCAATTATTTAATAACCACCGTGATAAATCACCGAGAATTCCTTTATCACGTCCGTTATTTTATAACTGACGTGATAAATTGCGCCAGATTCAATTTGCACGTCGGTTATACAGTAACCGACGTAAAAACGCTATTCTCTGTATATTTTACATTAGTAATAAAATAACCGACGTAAAATATGGATCCTGATCGATATACCATGTCGGTTATAAAATAACTGACATGATATATCGATCATTATAGCATTGCATGTCGGTTATATAGAACCGCCGTTTAAAATGCCGACTTGTTAAAAAAAATTTCCACTACTGACGACCCATTTTTCTTTTCCAATCTAATCCATATTTTTTACCATGGCAGAGACATTATCATTTTATATGAGAATAATTGATTTTTAATTAAAAAAGGTAAAATTGATTATACAATATTTTCTCAACACTTCTCATAATCCTTTGAAAACCATCACATAACATTTCACATAGTACACCATGAAATAGGGAAGTGAAAATAATCTCATAATAAGGGAAATGGAAAAATATCACGCACAAGTAACTAACCAACAATTCATCTCAATAATCTACCATAGACTTCTAAGTGCCAAAGTACACATAACTACCTAGAAGATAAAATGAATAATATAGAACATATATACATATAACTCAACCTGAAAGAATTTCTCACCTGATGACATCTAGTCTCCCACACACGTAATCACACCCTACCTGGTCTGACCAAGGGGAACTATCCCAAACTGAATAAATTACCATGCTAAGGGCCAATATCCAGAGTGAAATCCTATGCTAGTGAAATAACTGTTCACTGAAAATCCATTATCTATTCCATGTTCTCATATAATGACTAAAGTTGGTGTGATAAAAAATTCCAAAAAAGTAGCCAATAAAATCCACATACATCATACACAAGATATATAAAAAAATTCACCCCCAAGTCACCCCATGGAACTATATATTTACTTTCAACCATTTAATCACAATAGAGTCTCTCAGTGTGGAACTCCCACAACATTCTACATAACCAAGGTAAGATAATTATCCAAATAGTGTTTTCAACACCACCAATTTTCAATAAAGATTCAAAAGGGCCTAAAAACCCCCTTCCATAAATCACCCATTTCCAAAAGGAAACAAACCCATTTCCATCACAAGTCAAACCATTTTCAAGATCCAAAAAACACCTCGTATAAATCTTAAACCAATTGAAAAAAAATCATGAAACCAAAATCATCATTTTAAATGAACCAAATACGTTTAAAAGTCCAAAAAAAGCTTCAAAAACCATACTCAACTTTAAAAGGCCAATCAGAAAATTTATCAAACACTTTGTGTACATATCTTAACTAAAAATTCCATATACCTCAAAAAAATAATATAAAACCTCATTTATCATAAAAGAATTATCATAAAAAACATAATTTAATCTTTAATATCTAAGGAAGGTGAAAATGAAATAAATAGTAGATTATTAAATTTGATCGTTAAGTTCAAAGGGAAACCTTCCACAAACCCACGACACTTCAATAACCACAACCCAAAACTACCTCCCAATGGTATGAAGAAGAAAGAACATCCAAGAGGAACCCTAACAACACAAAACCCCTCATTTAAACCAAGGGAAACATGAACTCGAGACTCACAAGATCAAGGGTGAAGAGGAATCACTATGAAAATGGATGAAAGTGTAAGATAAATAAGAGATGATAAGATTACTTTAAATATTCACCCCCAAACCATAAAGAAATACCTAGATCCAAACCATGTGAGAGGAGAGGAGGCATAGAGAGAAAGGTAGGTTCCCCTTTGGGTTGCACAACCCTAGAGGGTAATATATGAAGAGATTTAGGGTTAAATATTGAAGAGGGGAGAAGAGGAATTTCACACTTTTAATGACCTGGATAAGTCTCACGGTTTTACCATACAATTTTCCAAAACATGGAACAACTATACATCCCGCATAATCCAAGAGAAACATACTGAATAGTTAGGCCACAAAGTTTTCCAAACTCTGTATAAACTGTGGGGTGTCCTATATCCAGGAGAAAACCATCCCTATTATTTCTTGGGGGAAGGCACATGGTTTCCACAAACCATGGTCCAACCATGCACCACCATAGTTAATCCCAAAATCCCCAATTTTCTCCAAAAACTCTCATAGATACTAATGAATAAAAACCTGACAAAAAATAAATAAAGAAATACCTAAAAATAAAATCATGTGTGTGACATACTATGTATTTTCTAACCATCGACCATATTTCTTCAGATGAGTTATGACCATGTTACGGGTTTTATTGACTTAGAGAAAAGTATTTATTTTTTTATTTTGTAATTCTAAAAAATATAATTATTGAAATTTTTAATCATATTTTGTTTAATTAATATATCATTTAATGAAATAATTGGTCCTAAAAAGTGATGGGTGAGGGACAATATTATATATCCCCACGATGCATCTATACGTCTCTTGAGAAAAACATTTTTGGGTATTTTGGTGTATTTATACCTAGAATAAGATATTTCCTTGAATGTAAAATCATAATGTATAGGATCATGATGTAATGGATTAGGGAATGAAATTAACTATTCAACATTTTACATTTCATCATTATGGAACCAATTATTTTTATCTGTGTGATATATTTACTTTTATCATTATTCATGGAAATATTATGCTCTTAGTTTTTGTTGATTTTGGAATTATATTGATTACATATTTTTCCATAATATTATTCTATGTTTATGCCATGATTTCTTTATTTGTAGGTTTTCCCCTATTAATAATTTGAGATCAACCCTTCTAAAGTTTCCATTTCCCTGAGATTAGAAGATAATTATTTCAAATTATAAGTTTAATAAGATAGCTTGTGGGGGATGTTGAATAATTATTTATGATTAGATAGTTTATAATATAATAAAAAACATCCATCAGTTAAGAAATACATGTATTTTATTATTTAGGTTTTTTTACTAATTTTATAAATATTTAAAACTAAAGGTATTAGGAATGTTTATAATGCAATGTTTTATTAATGTCGTGTAATTATGGGATATCTATGTACATGAATCAATATTTTTCATTAATGCTATCAAGTAAATTATGTTCTTTAGGTACTGGATTCTGGATCATGGGTCCATGGCATCGAAATTGGAATTAGATTAGGGTTTATATAACTTTGGTGATTATGATGTTTGTTTAGAATAATTTAGCTATTGATGGGTTGAGTTTGACTATAGTTTCAACGGTTTAAATTAACCTTTGTGAATAGTATAGGATTTAATGTTAAATTAATAATGCATATTTTATTTAAGGATTATTTTTATAGAATGTTTATGAAAATAATAAGAATAATTCTTTGTATATTATGACATAATAATGTTTTGGTAAAGTATAGAGATTATGTGGTTTTCCAAGAAATTACATCCATATCGAGATACTTGAAAGTGGATGTGGTTCTGCAAAAAATATTCCTAGGTATAATAACCCTAAAGAGTGTTTGATGGGTATTAACTAAATCATTAATTATTTTAAGATAAAAATACTCTACTACACACCTGGATAGACACTCCTGGGGGATTTGATTTGGAAAATCATAATATTTGTTTGAACTATTATGAATGATTTATTTTTTATTTACATTAAGGGATTTGGTTAAGATGTATGATAAAAAATAATATAAAGTTACATAAGAATAACCAAGAGAGTTATTGAAATAAAAAAATATATCTATGATGAAATTAAAGTATAATTGCTAGAAATGAAGGTCTTACTTATAAAGAAATCTTAGGACTACGCTTTCATACTCATATACTCTGATTCTTTTAGATAATATCATTACCTAAGGTAATTAGGTTGATATCGTAATATAAAATAACTATTAACAACATTATAAATTTTTATTATCTAAGGGATATGTATCAATGGAATTTTGGTATATTCTAAAAGTTACTAGGGATTATATAATGAATATAAGGATCATTCTTTATTATTTTTCACATTATGGGTTTTAAGTCATATATTAAATGGAATCAATATTCTTGGGAAATGATTTTATGGAATTATTATATTTTTGGAGATAATTGTTGAAGAACACAAGTTTAAGGTATCAATAAGTTCTAGGTTAAGTATATGTTTGATTTCTAGATAATAAAGGATTATGTGATTTTGAAAATATAAGTTATTTAGTATCAATATCATTGTGATTGATGATAATTTAGGATATTTTCGGTGAATTTTATCGCATATTTAAAATTATGATATATATATATATATATATATTCGAGTGTGTGATTTGATGAACTAGTGGCTAATAAAATTTTCAGATATAATATACAATTATTTTTTGGAAGAATATGTAGTTTCATTAAGATTTTATGTCATTGAAACTTAGGTAGAATTTGGAAAGACATACTTTTAGGAATATGTGATTTGGGTATAAAAAATCATTATTGTTATTGGAAAGATAATTATATTGATATAGCTTAATATAGTATGGTAGATGTGACATTGAAAGTTATATATAGAATAATTAGTATGTTAAAAACACCCTACCCTATTTTAATTTTAGATTGATAATTAAAATTGCGAGATTGAAATTTATTTCAGGGTAGAATGTAATGACCCATGATTGTAGTTCCTTTAAAATATAGTTTATGTTTTATAACTTGTGTAACACACCAAAACTGAGGTAAAAGTGCCACAGAATATTGGAATATGATTCTTAATAAAATATTTCTAAAACAACTTTGATATTAATTAGTTAAAAAAATTCTTGATTTTAGGGGGTCAATGTTTAATATGATTTAATGTTGAAAAACTTTTATTTTCAAAAAAATAAATTCCCTTTATATTTTGAATTTTATTTTAAATTATAAATTTATTATTTTATATTAATTTTATAAAATATATATCATTTTTTAATTAATTATATCATTATTATCTAAATATTAATTTTTGATATTTTTCTAAAATAATCGATTTTATGTGAATAATGAAAAATATTTATTTTTCTAATACCATCATTTTTAAATGATTTAATGTTTTTGAAACATTTTTTATATAAAAAAAATAAATTTTTAAATAAAAATAAATAATTAAAAAAATACAATGTTCAATTTTTAAAACCCAAGAATATCATTTTAGAAAATCAAATAATTTATTTAAAAACTATTTTCATCTATTTATTTAATTAATTTTATGAATTGTAAATTCAGATTCTGGATTTATTTTAAAAATAATAATATTTTTAATATCACTATAATCAATAACGTTTATAAGCTTTCCCATACCTAAACTCTTTGCATAAAAGTGAACTTCTTAAAAATAGGTTTTACACGTCACATGCACTAACATTAAAATTAATTTTCCTACATGTAAAAATTTAATTTACTGAAATAGGTCAAATATTTTTGGATTATTGTTCTAAAATTATTTAATAATGAAAATTGAAATTTTAGGCATAAAAATTAAATTACCAAGGTCAATGATAATTAAAACCTTAATAGTGAAGAAGTTACTTTTTAATTTTTTTAATAATGTTACTTAATTTCAATATAAGAAACTATATTAATATATTTTAAAAACATTATCTAATATGATATATAAATATATATAAATTTATCAGCACTCATATAATGGACAATGAGTACTGAATAAGATTAAAAACACTTAATGGAGAAGACAAACTTTTCTACATAAAACATCTTCTATATATAATATGATTTAATTTAATAGTTAATTTTCCATAATTTAGATATAATATTACATTAAAATGAGGTTAAATTAGTTTCATCAGCCAAAAATATGGTAAAAAAAAGATATTTTTTATTATATTAAAATATAAAATGACTAAGGTAAAAATTAATTACCATATAAAAAGTCAAAATGTGTAAAATTTTTAAAGTTAAAAAATGATTATAAATAATAAAAGTTTTATCCTAAATGATTTATTAAGGTTAGTTTAAATTCCCACTCATATTACCCTACTATTGTTTCTATTTTGAATTTTTTGACCTTGGAATGGAAACAACACATTATTTAAAATGTTTAGGGTGTTTCCAAAAGTGTTATTCTCTTCATTTATAAAAATGTCATACACTCTCCACATATTGACTTACATATTATTTGAATGAGTCATAAAAATTATTCTATTTACTATCTGTATTTCATTATACCACTAACATATTCCTTATGTATCACTATGTTAATATAATACCTTCAATTTCAAGAAGTATTCCAATGAATGATCATTTCTCCATCATAAATATTACCAAATACCAAGATTTTATTCTCAAGATTACTCTTTCAATTTTATTCTAAAAACATTTTTATAATTACATTAGTATCATTTATATACCATAATGATATTATACTGATTCTAAAATCATAATCCTAAAACGTTTCTCATCCATTATGATGAAAAAAATAATTGTTGGTGTGTCGTTGAAAAATAATACCTCCATGAAATGACACTTTATTTTTATAATCACCACATCTTAAGGATATTCGTAAGGATGGTATTGGTCAATAAATAAGTTGTATATAAAATAATTATAATTCTAAAATTTTAATTGTTATACAAAACCATTTTATACACTCTTGGATAAATGGGATCATTAATTATGACAAGTTGTGGAAAATCGCCTTCGTGAGTGATGAATTTAATTGGTCATCTCCACCCAAAGATCATACCAAGGAAGGATATATAAAGTAGTGTGTTTCTGTTGAACCAAAAAAGAATAAACCAAAGTAGAAAACAAGTAAAGGGTACCTAGAACAATGTTTAAGTCACTTGACACTGGAAACCCTAGGGAATATATCCAGACAAGACCTTCTACATGGATTCTCTAACCTAGATGATGATTACCTTCAGGGTTCTACTCTACATACTGAGGATGAGGATCATATTTTTTCAATCTTCTGGCTTCACCATCTCCTCTATTATAATCCCAAAATGGATTATCCTATTACTACTACCTCAAATAAAAATACCCCAATAGAGGAACCTAAAGTGGAACACCATGTGCATGATTCCTGCTCGTAAAGCTGGGAACTCTTGGTGTAGATGACCTTGAAGTCCACATAAAAAACCAGAATCTGATCCATTAAAAACTTCATGTGATGTGAAAACCCAAGAGAACAAACATGATGAGGGTTACGACCTACCCTGGATGACTAAAAGATATTATATAGAGGAAAATGATAACCATGGACCATATATCTACTTCAGGGAGAGTCCTAAGAAATACAAACTCACAAAAACATGGCTATATCTATTGTCCTCCTGATAACCTCTTATCTCGTCTGTACATTGAGGTACATATGAATCATAAATATCAAGACCTGGAACTATATTTATGGATGAAAAGAATCCTTTAAATGTCTTTTCCTAGAATCAATATCGTGAAATAAATCTGAGCCATATCAAAAAAGGGTAACGAAAAAGATCCCAAATTCATGTATCTAGGAACTCCCCTATCAAATGGAAAAGCACTCAAAAAAACATGATACCTTCGAAGTTGAAGATATAAAATCTACTCAAAACTGGTCACTAAACTTATCCCATGAGACCTCATCCTCATTGTGATCCCCAATTAAAAATATTCACAACTTCCTCACTACTTCACTCAGATTTATAAAAAAAACAATCCTTGTTCCCCTTTCAATCATAAATTAGATAGAACGATATCTCAACATCCTCTAAAAATTATTCTATCATCGAGTCTACAATGAATCCTTTATACTTCTATAAGATATTGTTCTTAAACTCTTATAGTATCCTCAACCATGTTTCTTCATCATCAAACTATACTCTATGGAAATATACCGACACATCATGTTAAATATCTTCTATACGTACTTGAGGGGGACGTCAATTGAGAGCCAATACTAAAAAATAAGAAATGTTTAGAGACTCCATAGCAAGGAATATGGAACATTTAACATTAATTAATTAACTAATTACATAATTTTTATTTTAGGTCTATTCTATGCCACTGGCTTCCCATTTAAAACATAGACACATGGTACAATGTTTCCTGATCTATTTCAAGGTCACTAACCCACAACTAGTATCACTTCTCTTAGAAATATCGATAAAATTTATGGTTTTTTCATCAAAACATAGAGGGTCCTAAACACCTATGTCTTAGATAGTCTCCCTTGTTTACATTTCTTACTAAACTTGGTCGACATTATTTCCCTACCAACCCATGTTGTAACACTTATTAATACATCTAAAATCCATCATATCCCCAATCTTGGGCCTTTGATACCACTATTTCTTTATTCCTTCCAAAAAAAGGTACCTATCCTTAGGTGGAAATAAGAGATTGTTGATAATTATGTAGGAATACATACTTCAATTGTTCGGGGATTGGAGACAATAATTTAGGGTTTAAAAACATAAAAATGAGATGAAATACCCTCCAAAAGAACATGGGGAAACAAAGATAAGAAAATTAAACCAAATAACTTATTCCCATAAAGATAAAATAAATCTCATTTAAATTCATGTAATTTTATACAAAACATGTACAATGGAAAGGGAACAACAAGTACCAAAAGATAAACTTTCTGCTGACGACGAAGCACATACATCTCTTAAAAAACCCATGAGCTATTAATATACAAACCTATCTCTAACAAAGTCTTACAGACCAAAAATACAATTTATATATATATATAGGATTTTCATAACAATTATAGTTATTAGGATCCTCCTTAGATCCTTTTTTGAAAAAGATAATGAATTAATGTCAAATCCCATTGAGCCAAAATTAAATTTTACTTATCATCTAAATAATTATGATGTGTTTCTAGCCTCTCCATAACTGTCCATCACTAAGAAACACATAAAAGATAAAATGTAATATTGTACTATAACATGGGTACCACACTACCACTTCCCTTATATTTGGTCACCCTACCCCAACATCATATGTCTAGATCCATCATTATCCAAAATATGCCAACCTAAATATACCTAAGCTAAAGTATAATAACATGAAACTCATTCATAACATTATCTTGTCATCCCATGATACATATCCCGATAGTAACTGAGTATTTCCTGGGGGCCTCTATAACCCATATTCTATGATTCATACATTGATTATTGTTCCCAAAACCATCGCAACTCATACGTTGAGTAATGTGCCTCACATTACAACCCATACATGTCATACCTTTTGAATTTCCACAGGATTGAATTACAACTGAGTGGGTGGGGGTTGAATCTATTGGTCACTTTTTATGAGTTTCAAAACTTTTATGAACTCAACCATTGAAACCTGTTAAGATTTATTTCCTTATCATGTTTTAGTAAATACTCATGCGTGAATAAGTAGGAATGAAATTAAAGCACACAAGATTTACAAGGTTCAGCCTCAATGTGAGAAGATACATCCTTTACCTAGACACTCCCATTGGTCTTTGGAAATCCAATATTATGATGAAGTGAATACTACTTGTGGTGAATCCCAATATACATCTCTTATCTCCCGATAGGAAACATTATACGGAATCCCATCAGTTTACAATTTTAGGTTATAAAAAAATTGATCCAAAAAAATAAAGAAATAGTTGAAAGTGCTCCATAATTCCTCAGTCTAAATCCTTAATATAATTAGGTTGGATATGATTTTTTCAATCTAATGAGTCTCAGCCTGATGAACTCAGTCTAACAAAATCAATACCATTCTTTCTTTCTCAAAATTTGGTTCTCCAGATCCTCTCTTAAACCCAGACTGATATTTCTCATTATTATTGACTCAATATGACCTTGATCAGTTCGGTAAACATACATTTAGCTATGACATAATTAAGAATGTATTTCACTGTGACTTAGAAAACAAAAGTGGGAAGCTTGAAAAAATTTCACACTTCCTCAAATTTCAAAACTCTAAAAATCTCTCACATTTAATCATAAACTTTAACTTATTCAATCCACCTTAGATTTCATTATGATTTACACAAAATTTAATTTCAAGTTTGATCTCATCAACTCTTCATCAAACTTCTGGAATCTTCTTTTTGAGTCTTATTAAAAATCATCTCATTAAAATTTTCATTTATTTATCAATTCATTACAATTTGCTTCCTTTCCATCTCATTTTAAATTTTTTTCCTCCTCAATTCACAAAAATATATTTCCTTCTCACCAAATTAGGGATCTATTTCATTATAATCTCATTACCAATTCTATTTCATTCTCATCGCATTAAGATTTCTTTTTCTTTATCGTTTATTTACAATGGAATTACTATTACAATGGATGTCCCATTAAGATGATTTTTCTACAGTGATGGAAAGTATTCAATGATGAATCCACTTACGAACGTTTAATTTCTAAAACATCCCCAGATTTATATATTCTTATTATTTTTAAATATTTTAACTCCAATGGATATTTAATAATGATTGAATCCCCATTATGTTGGATTTGTCCTTACAGTCAAGTGTATCTAATGATAAATCCACTTAGCAACATTTAAAAGTCTCAAACCTCCTAAACTATTACACATTAACAAAAATTGTCTATATTTATGGAACTCATAAAACCATTAATTTTTCTCCATTATATAAAAATATTTTATCATGGGTGTGTTTCATGATTTATGATAACTTATTGATCAGTAAAGCATTGTCTTATTTGTTTTTGGATGTATAAAAACTTTCCAACTAATGACTTCACAATCATATTTCAAAACTCTTCAGCAACAATATGAATTTTTAAAATATAATCCCCTAAATTTTAACAAAATACATGTTTCATGAATATCCATTATGATGAATTTGAATATGGTAAATCATCTGATAAAAACATTCCTCTTTTCGACTACTTCAGCTTATGGTGCTGCTTCGTATGGAAACTTGAGTCTGGAAAACAACTTTTTTAAGGAAAAAAACATTTCTCCCCCTTTATGGTTGGATTTTAACATTCATTAACTTTCATCTTTCTTATAGAACTCATTATTACGGAATGAGTTTGAATATTTAATATCAAAAACATTCTTACATAAAATGGTTAGTTGTTAATAAATACAAAAAAAAATAAAACAATTTATCACAATGGTTGTTCACCTATAATAATCTTTAGGGTTCTATATTTAGAGATAAATATGTGTGAACTAACCACAAGTCATCACATCCCTCTATATAGAAATATGGAAAATATAACCACCATACATTCTAGCACATAATACTACCAGGAGAAGAGAGTAGAGATAGAGGGGGTAGTCATCCATCTTTACCTTAACAACATGGATATTGGGGAATATACCATCTTAGAGTCCCATGGGTGTTAGTATCCCTATCTATGTGGGTGAAGTAGCATATGAAATCATAAAACATATAGGATATAATATAACAAGAAACCACAATATATACATTTACCTTGTCTTAGGCTCAACTACAACTATCATCTTTAAGACACCGAACTCTCACTACTAAGCAGTAGATATCCTATAAGAACACAAGAATTTGAGAATACTATCAATATTTCTCGATATAGTTATAAAACTCATATTTACATCAACTAATTGATAATCAAATTTATTCCATTTAAATTTCATTAAAATTAATGAAAATTCTATTCCCTCCTTGAATAATCCTTTTGAGTCCACTATTTCTCAAGACTAACATCTTTTTAGCATCCCAAACACCTCCCCAATGGTAAAATTATTTATTAAACATTATTAATATCATTCCATAATTCAAGGAACTGTAGGAAACATTCAAATCTTTTAAAACATGATTCATGACACTGAAAAACAAGCTGCCTCAAGATGTGTTTAATGGAATGAAAAAAACTAGATTCTGACCATTCAACCCTTAATTAGAACATAAAAATTAAACTATCCCATATTTAAATATAATATCAATAAATACGAGATTCATATATTTCCATTAAATCCTATTCCATCCTTAGAAACTATCACGCATATCACCATGTATCTCTCTATCATAGAAATCTTCTGTTTCTAGAAACATGGGCCTCCATGCCCATATTTTATTAGGAAACAACCATACAAGGGTCAGAAAACATTGTATAGAAAAACCTATGTCTAGATGACACCTAAAGAAAAAACAACAACAATCCAGGGTCAACTATGCATTAAGACCCTAAAAATAAGGCATCCAATAATTATATATAGATGATCTCTCACAAACCTAATCATTTCTCATTATCATAAAAACAATTTTTTTCTATATGGAATTAACTTATCCATTTATTACAGGTCAAAACTACATGTATTTGAGGAATTAGCTATAAAAAAATATTATATTATTTAAACATTATCTATAGAATCTTTAACAACCCAAACTTTTATTAATGAAAATTCATCTTGACCTAATTAAATTTCTTATTATATAAAATTGTTAAACAAAACAAATGCACTTCCTTGGTTTTATGTTTTTGGATTTTAAAATACCATTAATATTTTTTCCATGGTTAATATAGTTGTTGAGTAGTAATCAAATGATTAGTATAAATATAGTGCTTTAACAAATCCAATTTACTCAGAAAAAGAAATCAATGGCCTCATCCAGTAGAATTTCTCCATACAAATCCCATTTTTCAAAGGTCGGAAAGGAGGAAGCGTCACTAGGCTTGTCTATTGACCAATTCCAAGACAATATTCAACACATTAAGCTTGAAAGAAACTGACAATAGGAGAAGTAAAATTGAATAGAGATTACCACCCAAGTGATGTTATTCAAGCAACCCCAAGAGTCTATCACCATCACACACCTCACCATTATGTATTATGAAGATGTCATAAGGGGTTTTGTAACAAGACCCTAGCACTATAATTATGTACATTATTTTTTTAAAAGAATAAATAATATACATTAAATTTGTTATTTTTACTTTGTAAATGATTTTTAAAGCACAATTTGTATTTTTTACTTGATTTTCAATTAAGAAATCTTTTTTTATGAATTAATTGATTTTTTCAATTAAATAATATTTTTATGAAATATTATTACTAAATCAATTTTTGTTAAAAATAAATTATTGTATAATTTTTATGAATAAAATTGCAATTTTTATTATGATTTGAAAGTTGTTTTTGTCAAAACCCAAGAATTCTCAATAAATGTCAGTTTTTATTTTAAATTTAAAAATTAACATATTTAGAAAATTATTTATATAAAATAAATATTATTTATTGAATCAAGACATCAAAATTATCCAATGGTGAATTTTTAATAATATTCTAAGATAGTCGAATTTTCGGGTAAAAATTAAATACCGTTTAAATATACAATGTTTTTTATGACATCATAATGACCCAATAGTGATGTAATAAAACACTATTGAAGAAATATTCGACTGATGTTGGTTTTACCTTTAATATAATGTGATTTTATATTTTTTTGATTAATTTCACGACACCTTAATGGGCCCTCCAAGACTTATAAAATATTTTAACATTTTAAAATGATTTCCTTGGGAGTGTGGCTCAACCCCATATAAGAAATCCTAATATTTTAATAAGTTCATCCATTGGCCTTATATTTTTTTCCACTACCCTTTTTTAAAAAACATGGGAAAAACCGTGGGTTAGTTTGTGGTTATAAATATTTAATTATATAGATTCCAAAACCTATGTCTGTGAAATATTAAAGAATTATGTAAAGACCCGTAAAATTTAAGGGAAATTTTTTCTTAATTTTCTTTTGGATTTTACAAGAATGTAGTTTCTGACGGCACCTGATTCCGAGGCCCGGTGTGCCCGGAATCATTTTCTGAAGTTTGGCTCGGGTAGGTTCAGTAAACAAACGAGCGGGTTTTCCTAACATTTAAATCGGTGCTTAGAATCGAATTCTGAGGGCATCGATGGAATCGCATCATCGGTAATTGCTTAGAAACACCTTTTTCGGATTTTCGTTTGCTCGGGTGTGGTTATTAAATGTTTTGGGTTAAGTAAAGGAATAAAATAAAAATGGTGCGGCCGATTTTTATTTTATTTAAAGTTGTTTATCCTAATCTATGTGATTGGAGTGGGACCCACTATATCCTCCTCCACTAGGTAGGATATTTGTGGGGTGGGGCCCACACAAGCCCCACCTTTTTCAAACCCCTCCTTTATTTAAGTAATGCACCTGCATCCCCCCTTTAAATGAAAGTCAACCCCTGCTTTTATCTGTTATGAAACGCCTCTTTTGATAGGGCGGTTTAAACGTTTCAATTAATTCAATTAATTGATGGATTCGTTTTTGAATTTCAAAATGCTTGGCATGGTAAAAAAAATAATACAAACACTTATTTTATTTGGTTGTGAGCTTGTTGAGAGAGGCTTGGGAGATTTTTCTCAAGGCTTGATGTTCTTCTTCTTCGTCGAAGAACGCGAAGAACGCACCACCGCCGAAGAAGAACACCAACCTCCGTCTACGGGCGACGGTGAGAGACAAATTCCTTGGAGATCAATGATGCAACTCCCTGTACCACGACGCCAACGACCCTCTCCTTCCGTGAGGCCTTCTTCCGCGGCGATAAAATCTGCGACGAACCTTCGCTAACAAATTCGACAAGGTAGGGGATTTTTTGATTTTGTTCGTGAATATTTGAGCGTTCTTCGTAATCTTAGACTCTTGCTATCGAACATGGTCGCAGCGCCGTCGCGCCGCACCAGAGAACCACAAAGGCACCGCGGCCGGAGTGGGGCTGCGGCGGAGGGGCGCGGCGCCGTCGCGCCACACCGGACAGACCAAGGCCGCGGCAGAGCAGGGTGCGGCGACCGGTTTTCGGCCACCAGCGTTGGAGAAGGGGGACGGGACCAACTGGTCCCATGGCGGCAGCAGCCGGCCGGCTGGAGCTTTCCATCCAGTCAGGGGAGGAGCCGGGGGTTCGTAACCCCCGGCTGGGCGAACAGCAGCGGCCCCCCATGTGGGGCCACATTTTGTTTGAACAGGGGGCAGCCCCCCCCTACCGCCCAGCTCGGTTACACCGAGCTGGCCTGCCGACGGCCAGCGCGCCAGGCTGGGATGCCCAGGCCGGGCCGGACCCGAACCCGGTTCGGGTCGACCCGGTTTGGGCCGACCCAGGGGGTCTTGGGCCGGGTCGGTCTGGGCCCAAAACCCCCTTTTTCGGACCTCTTTCGGTCTGTTGCCCATAACTTGGGCTACTAACATCCGATTGACGCACCGTCAACTGCGATGCGATCCTTGGATCGATATGGTCATTTCGGTATATTACACTCAAGGTTTCGGAGAACTTTGGGTTCAGCCGGGTTGGTTCATACACAAAACCAACCGGGCCATCGGAGCGGAAACGCTTATAACTTGAGCTCTAGACGTCTGATTGACGTGTCATCAACTTTGTTGGATTCCTCTCGATGAGACGAAACTTTTGGAATACTTCACCTGAGTTTTGGACGTAGTTGGATAGTGGCCGGGTTGGATAGAACCCGAAATCCAACCGGGCCCCTAGAACGGAAAAGCTGATAACTTACCGACCGAAAGTCCATTTGACGAACCGTCAGCGGCGTTGGTGATCACGTTGAGAAATGGTCCCTATGAGTATACCCTATGAGTGTTCGGGGGTACAGTTGAGATACGACCGGGTGGGTTCGCACACGAAACCAACCGGGCCCCTGGGATGAAAAGGATAATAACTCACAGACCGGGCGTCCGATTGACACGCCGTCTGTTGCGTTGAGACCCCTATGACGAGGCGGTACTTTGAGAAAATTCTTCGTGGAACTTTGTGATACATGGAGTATCAACCTCTTGGCTCGTGGAGTGGACCCTCTCGGAACGAGCATGCTGTGTGCGGAATCCCTAGAGCTAGCTGAGACTTGAAGACTAATGATCGATCGACTCGGTGTGTTTCAAATAGCCCATTGGGGAGCGCGTGGTTGTAGTGGCAGACCCACAGTAGAGGAGCGCTTGGTTGTAGCGGCAGACCCGCGGTACTCAACAGAATGAGTACCTCTGGAGGCTATGAGGGGGGAGCGCTTGGTTGTAGCGGCATACCCACGACGGAGGAGTGCTTGGTTGTAGCGGCAGACCCACGATACTCAACAGAAGAAGTACCTCTGGAGGCTATGAGGGGGGAGCGCTTGGTTGTAGCGGTAGACCCATGGCGGAAGAGCGCTTGGTTGTAGTGGCAGACCCGCTATACTCAACAGAAGGAGTACCTCTAGAGGCTATGAGTGGGAGCGCTTGGTTGTAGCAGCATACCCATGGTGGGAAGCGCTTGGTTGTAGCAGCAGGCCCACAGTACTCGACAGGTGGAGTACTACAACAGTCCAAGGTTAATGGGAAGCACTTGGTTGTAGCGGCAGGATCACTGTAGTCGATAGAGGAGGAGTTTCCCCAGCAGCTATGGTTTCGACAACATGATTAAATCTTAGTTTGAACTGAGTCTTGACTTTCAATCATTATCTTCGATATGATTGACTTGTGGATTTGAGTTGTATTATCCAGTGTGGATTGGTTTTTCTATCATGTGTGGACATGATCAAATTTTTGCTCGGATGTTAGATACAAACTGGACCGATGACTTGGGTATATGTATGGGAATATACCTAAGTAGTGTTGGATGTTACTTCGTGATTGTATCTTTTCTTAGTTGGTTATCATTTGTGGATTCAGGGAGACCTTCGGGGGTCTCGGGGTCCCTACTATGTAGTGTATACTCACCCCTGCACGGGCTATGCCCGCACTAAATTGTGTTGGTTGTAGACGACGGACAACACTGATCGTGGTTGAGGCTTGCGGAGCAGGTTGGTACCTGGAGGTGGACCACTGGGCGAGACGTACACAGAGCAGACGGCTGAACCCGAGGAGCTGTGGAGGCTATCTGTACCCACCCTTCAGGTGGGACTTCCAGTGGACGGCTCAACGTTGCGGATTTACTTTTCAGTTGTTGTACTCCCTTTTCAGTTGTACTTTACTTTCAGTTTGGGTTTGTATTCTGGCCCATTTTTTTTCCTCACTTGCTTTTACTCTGTTTACTTAGTGTTTTCTTTTGCTTACTTACTCTGTGTGTTTGTTTACTTCATAAAGGCAATGCCTTCCCTTTTTATCGGGAATTACGCCTTGTTTCTAGTTGCCAGCCCCTGACCTATGGGAGGCGGGCTTGGGGTAGTCACGGCACAGGCCCCGAGGGAGGGTCGTGACAAATTAGTATCAGTGGAGTTCGGTTCTACCGAAGAACATTGGACTCTAATCATTCTTCCTTATGAAGAAATAGTGTTAAGGGTATTGATTGTGGTTAATCATTCCAGGGAGTCCAGTGTTGGTGAGGCGTCCGACGTATCCATACACCAGGACCCTGACTTCTGATTTCCGACTCAATGCATGAAAACATTGATTGCGTGGGTGTTTTAAAATTTATCTTTGTGATTAGTTGTGTCAGCTCACCAGGTATACTGTTTGACCGTGGTGCACCTATTTCTTTTCATGGTGGCCCCACGATGGTAGCCAGCTAGGGTTCCGAGCGTTGTACGTGATGACAGCCCACCGAGCGATGAGGCCTTGGTAAAGGGCCCTTTGACAGCAGAGGCAACGACAGTACCTCTACCCGCCGAGCCACCGATGCTACCAGTCTCAGCTGCTAATGGTGCACGTCACCTTAGTACACTACACGAGTTTGAGCATCAACGGACCCTCAGGCAGCCGAGGATTGGCTGGAGGCAGTTGTACGAGTTTTTCGTTAGGTAGGGACACCAGCAGACCTCATGGTGATCCTTGCAGCGCATCTCCTGCACACGGAAGCAGGAAGATGGTGAAGCATGATGCTCGAGGTGCACGACGAGACATCTCTTCTCTGGACGGACATTGAGATCATCTTCTGCTCGAAATTCGTCCCAGCCACCCTCCGTGCGGTGCGTATCCAGGAGCTACTATAGCTGCGGCAGGGAAGTATGACTGTGGCCTAGTACTCGGCGAGGTTTACTGATCTCTCGCGCTATTCCACGGACATGGTACGAGATCCATTATTCAGGGCCCGATCCTTCAAGCAGGGGCTCAGACGAGAGATCAGAGATTCAGTTGTTTCTCACAGCATCTCGATGCAGACAGGGGTGTTGGAGCGGGCCCTCCTAGTGGAGAGTTTCCTTGCTGAGCAGTCTCCAGCAGCAGGACCCACCACTAGCCGGCATGTGGAAGAGTCTTCTACAACGGGCAGTAGACAGATGACGAAGAGGTCCAAAAGGACTAGACCTACAGGTGGTCGACCGCATGACACAGGATCGTTTGTGCGTGGCACCCGGGGAGGAGAACGACTTACAATGAGAGGACAATGTTACTCCTGTGGCGGGGTTGGTCACATGGCTCGTTACTGTTCGACCCGCCATACAGATGATCAGCAGATAAACGAAGGACTTCCCAGGCAGAGGCAGAGGTTCGATCGAGGCAGACCGCATGGAGAAGGAGACCGTGGCAGGGGAGCTGGCCGTGCAGCTGGAGGTGGAAAACGCTTTGATGTGTTTCCACCACCCCCACCAGGAGGTCCACCCCGACCGTAGGGAACATGTGGACATGGGAGAGCTTAGCTTCAGGCAGCTGAGGCCTACGATCATGGAGCTCCGGGAGCAGATGGACAGGAGCGAGACTAGCTCTTGACCTGGAGACTTTTGTTTATGTTGCTTCATGCTTTGATTATGTTTGTTTGTAAAACCTTTGTGTCTTTGTACTTTGAGCTACAGTAATAACAGACACCTTTCATGTGGCGTTTACCTTCATGTCCTCTCTTTATGTTGGTACTAAGAGGTTCCGGTTTAAAAACCGTTGACTTGACCCTCACTTTGAGATACCTATTGGAGGAGACCCAGTGACCACACACTGATGCCGACAGTGTGACTCAACCCTTGGAGGCGAGAGAAACGATTGGATCCTTTAGTAGTAGCTTCGAGGCCTTACGACAACATCCTTGGTATGGATTAGTATCATCCATGTCGAGATTGACTGTATTAGGTGAAGAACGTGGTTCATCTAGGAGATGAGACCAGATTTCTCTTATCAGCAAGGAAGAAATATCAGCAGCTCTTGTAGGACCAAAAAAGGTCCAAGTCCTCCAAGAGCGGAAGAGGACAGCTCGGAGCTGACAAAAGTCTTGTGCTGACAAGAGGCGGACACCACTAGAGTTCAAGGATGGCGACCAGATTTCCCTACAGGTCTCACCTCGACATGAGTTACAGAGTTTTGGATGGGGTGGCAAGTTGTCTCCGTGCTTCATTGGACCCTTCTAGGTCCTCAACTGGGTAGGCGAGGTGGTTTACCGCATGACCCATCCACCTCAGTTGCACCGGGTGCACGACGTCTTCCACACATCTCAGCTGAGGAGATACGTGCATGACCCGACGCATGTCATCGACCATGAGGAGCTGAACTTTGATGATGGGCTGACATTCACGGAGGTTCCAGTGGGGATCGAGGATCGATAAGAGTGGGTCTTACGCAGACGGTAGATTCCTTGGGTGAGCTTTCACTAGAAGTACGGGAACCTCTAGGAGAGCACATGGAGGCGGAAGGCTCAGATCCGTGCGCAGTACCATTTTCGTTTCCCTAGTTTGTGTTATAGCTTTACGGGGACGTAAATCCCTGAGGTGGGAGTAATTTAAATACCCGTAAAATTCAAGGTAAATTTTTTCTTAATTTTCTTTTGGATTTTACAAGAACGCAGTTTCTGACGGCACCTGATTCCGAGGCCTGGTGTGCCCAGAATCATTTTCCGAAGTTTGGATCGGGTATGTTCAGTAAAAAAACAAGCAGGTTTTCCAAACTTTTAATCCGGTGCTCGAAATCGAATTCTGAGGGCACTGATGGAATCTTAGTGCCAGTAATTTCTCAGAAACACCTTTTTCAGAGTTGCGTTTTCTCGGGTGTGGTTATTAAATTTTTTGGGTTATGTAAAGGAATAAAATAAAAATGGTGCGACCAATTTTTATTTTATTTAAAGTTGTTTAACCTAAGCTATGTGATTGGAGTGGGACCCACTATATCCTACTCCACTAGGTAGGATATTTGTGGGGTGGGGCCCACAATAACCCCACCTTTTTCTACCCCCTCCTTTAATTAAGTAACGCACCCACATCCCCCCTTTAAATGAAAGTCAACCCTTGCTTTTATCTATTATGAAACACCTCTTTTAATAGGGGGGTTTAAACATTTCAATTAATTCAATTAATTGATGGATTAGTTTTTGAATTTCAAAATGCTTGGCATGGGAAATAAAATAAGACAAACACTTATTTTATTTGGTTTTGAGCTTGTTAAGAGAGGCTTGGGAGATTTTTCTCAATGCTTGAAATTCTTCTTCTTCATCGAAGAACGCGAAGAATGTACCGCCGCCGACGAAGAACACCGACCTCCGACGATGGACGACGGTGAGAGACTCCTTCCTCAGAGATCGATGATGTGACGCCATGTACCGCGATGCTAATGACCCTCTCCTTCCATGGCGCTATCTTCCACGACGATAAAATCCGCGACGAACCTTCGCTCAACGAATTCGATGAGGTAGGGGATTTATTGATTTTGTTCGTGAATATTCAAGAATTCTTCATAATCATAGCCTCTTGATATCGAATAACGGGAGGGGGCCGAACCAGAAAAACATGGCCGACCCCCCTTCCTTATTTATTTTGTTGACCTTGTTGTGGTTTGGAACGGAGATGGCGCGGTTTCGTTGCACCGCGCGGGATCGTGCGACAAGGATGTGCGGCGCTGTCGCCCCGCGCTGTTGAAGTCGAACATGGTCGTAGCGCCGTCGGGCCACACCGGAGAACCATAAAGGCACCGTGGCCAGAGCGGGGTCGTGGTGGAGGGGCGTGACACCGTCGCGCCGCGCCGGACGGACCAAGGCCACAGATGAGTAGGGAGCGCCGTCCGGTTTCCGGCCGCCAGCGTTGGAGCAGGGGGACGGGACCAGCCGGTCCCGTGGTGGCAGCAGCCGGCCGGCCGGAGTGGGCCGGCCTGTTAGGGGAGGAGCCAGGGGTTCGTAACCCCCGGCTGAGCGAACAGCAGCGGCCCCCCACGTGGGGCCACATTTTTTTTTGAACAGCGGGGAAGCCGCCCCGCCCCCCCCCCCCCCCCCCCCCCCCGACCGCCCAGCTCGGTTACACCGAGCTGGCCGGCGGACCACCAGTGCGCTGGGCCGGGCTTCCAAGGCCGGGACGGGCCGGCCCGCGCTCAGGCCGGGTCGGACCCAGACTCGGTTCGGGTCGACCAGGTTTGGGCCGACCCAGGGGGTCTCGGGCCGGGTCGTTCTGGGCCCAAAACCCCCTTTTTCGGACCTCTTTCGGTCTGTTGCCCATTACATGGGCTACTAACCTCCGATCGACGCACCGTTAGCTGTGATGCGATCCTTGGATCGAGACGGTCATTTCGGTATATTACACTAAAGGTTTCGGAGAACTTTGGGTTTGGCCGGGTTGGTTCGTACACAAAACCAACCGGACCATCTGAGCGGAAACACTTATAACTTGAGCTACGGACGTCCGATTGACGTGTCGTCGACTTTGTTGGATTCCTCTTGAAGAGACGGAACTTTTGGAATACTTCTCCTGAGTTTTGGATGTAGTTGGATAGTGGCTGGGTTAGATTGAACCCGAAATCCAACTGGGCCCCTGGAACAGAAAAACTGATAACTTACCGACCGAACGTCCGTTTGACGAACCGTCAGCGACGTTGGTGATCACATTTAGAAACAGTCCCTATGAGTATACCCTATGATAGTTCAGGGTACAGTTGAGATACGGTTGGGTGGGTTCACACACAAAACCAACTGGGCCCCTAGGACGAAAAGGATCATAACTCACAGACGTGGCGTCCGATTGACGCGCCGTCTATTGCGTTGAGACCCCTATGATGAGGCGGTACTTTGAGAAACTTCTTCATGGAGCTTTGTGATACTTGGAGTATCGACCACTTGGCTCATTGAGTGGACCCTCCCGGAACGAATATGATGTGTGCAGAAACCCTAAAGATGGCTGAGACTTGACGACTGCTAATCGATCGACTCGGTGTGTTTCGAATAGCCTAGTGGGAGCTCTTGGTTGTAGCGACAGTCCCACGGCGGAGGAGCCCTTGGTTGTAGCATTAGACCCACAATACTCAACATAAGGAGTACCTCTAGAGGCTATGAGGGGGGAGCGCTTGGTTGTAGCGGCAGACCCACGGTGGAGGAGCGCTTGGTTATAGCGGCAGACCCACGATACTCAACAGAAGAAGTACCTATAGAGGGTATAAGGGGGGAGGGCTTGGTTGTAGCAGCAGACCCACGGCGGAAGAGCGCTTGGTTTTAGTGGCAGACCCGCGGTACTCAACAGAAGAAGTACCTCTAGAGGCTATGAGGGGAGCACTTGGTTGTTGTGGCAGACCCATGGTGGGAAGCGCTTGGTTGTAGAAGGAGGCCAACAGTACTCGACAGGTGGAGTACTATAGTAGTCCAAGGTTAATGGGAATCACTTGGTTGTAGTGGTAGGCTCACTATACTCGATAGAGGAGGAGTTTCCCCAGCAGCTATGGTTTCAACATCATGATTAAATCCTTGTTTGAGCTGAGTCTTGACTTTCAATCATTATCTTCGATATGATTGACTTGTGGATTTGAGTTGTGTTATCCTGTGTGGATTGGTTGTGCTATCCTTTGTGGACATTATCGAATTTGGGCTCGGATGTTGGAGCCAAACTGGACCGATTACTTGGGTATATGTATGGGCATATACCTAAGTAGTGTTGGATGTTACTTCGTGATTGTATCTTTTCTTAGTAGTTTATCCTTTGTGGATTAAGGGATAACTTTGGGGGTATCAGGGTCTCTATTGAGTAGCGTATACTCACCCCTGCATGGGAAACGCCCGCACTATGTTGTGTTGGTTGCAGATGATGGACAGCGCTGATCGTGGTTGAGGCTTGCGGAGCAGGTCGGTACCTGGAGGTGGACCACTGGGCGGGACGTACACGGAGCGGGCGGCTGGACCCGAGGAGGTGTGGAGGCTATCTGTACTCACCATTAAGGTGGGACTTCTAGTGGACGGCTCGACGTTGTGGCTTTACTTTTCAGTTGTTGTACTCCCTTTTCATTTGTACTTTACATTCAGTTTGGGTTTGTATTCTGGCCCATTTGTTTTCCACACTTGCTTGTACTCTGTTTACTTAGTGTTTACTTCCTCTTACTTACTCTGTGTGTTTTTTTACTTCATAAAGGAAATGCCTACCCTTTTTATCGGTAATTACACCTTGGTGCTAGTCACCAGCCCCTGGCCTATGGGAGGCAGGCTTGGGGTAGTCACGCCACAGGCCCCGAGGGCGGGTCGTGACAAATTACCCTCTCTTTTCCTATATAAACCCACCCACTCTCCCACTTCTATTCACTGAAAACCCTCGTATCACGTCTCTACTATTCCCTAATATTTCTATAATCCTCCCAAGGAATCTCAATCTCCCAATAATCCCCTCTTAAGCCTCTCCAAAGACTTTGGGATCAGTCTTCCATGTAAGGGATTTCTTCCTTTCTCATTTTTATTGAAGACTATTTATGTTGCTATACCCTTTTATTTTGAATTACAAATATTGGATCATGATTTATCACCTACCAAATACTTTCTTCCTTATGTTTAAACGATGAGAGGTATCTTTCTCTCTAATTAATCCCTCCCATGTACACTCACTACGATGCCGAATGTTCGAATGAGTTATTCCATTTCTCCACTTTCATCATGTTTATTTATCATGTAACGCCTTATATTTTTTAATTCCAGGTGTTGGAACATGTATCTATATTACCCCTTAGTATCCATTTCATGTACATATTATGAGATACCCATTTATCTTTCATTATTTATTATTATGATTTTTTATGTCATGCCATTATGCTGGTGAAATTGCGCCACAAATTTCCAGGCCAAAATCATTGTGTAGTGAATACCATACCCATTTCTATATAAAGTGTATTTTCTTGTATTAAAATATAATTATGGAAAGGTACTTACATGTATTTATTCCAAATAATTTAACAATGTAATATCTTATGATGTTGAATTATTACATGTTATATAATCCATGTTTCACACTTATGCATGAAATGAAATGATTAAGAAGGGTGCACCCTGATTGCGCTCCAATGAATTGGGTAAAGAATAGTATCATGATAATCAATGTGAAATAAACGTTTTCTCATTATATTTGAAGTTCAATTAGGTTTTACTCATTCTAATTTAAGTTCAAGGAGGTTTCACTAATTCTAATCCATGTGCAATGATCCTCGGCTCATGCTAATATAATGTTGTATGTCATTACCACATTTCCATATTATGATAATCATACTATATCATTATATTATGTTCATGTTTCTCTTGTGCTCCATTGATATTCATATTTCCTAACATGTACTATAATCTTCATGTTATGACTTTTTTACTCCCTTACTAAGCTTTATAGCTTGCCCTTATTTTATTTATGTCCTCATGTTATCCTAGGCAATGCTAAGTACGAAGGAATGTTGTGGTCATGTAAAAGAGGTTTTCAATAAAGATGTTGTATATTATGTCTAATGTTTTTGTGTAACATTCCTAATTTCCCATGACACTAGACCTATTCTTCCTAGACATTCCAAAAGTGCATGTTTATGTAATAAATCATGTTTAAATATGTAATAAAGAGAAGGTTTGTTATAGTTGGTATCAAATGATATGTTTAGTTATTTTTGGGATTAGGATTAGAAAACCCAAGTTAAATCCATACAGATAATACTAAGAATAATAAAAACATCCCTAAATTTTGGTGAATATAGAGTAATTGGTTAATCAAGGAAATACATCCCTATCTGTATACACACACTTAGAGGTGGCTCTGGAATAGATGTATCTAAGGGTAAAACCTGATATCACAACTTTGATCTAGACTCAAACAGGAATTGTGTCAAGATAAAGGGATTTGCTACACTCTTTTATCAACACTCCCGATGGATATGTTTTGGTAAATTCATAATCTTAGTATGAACCATTATTAAGGGAATAAAAAAATGACCTTGAGGATATATGTTGGGAATTAGATCATGGATAACATATATTGAAGCCTATAAATTCATAAGTTAAGGAAATAAATTTAATTTTTAAGTTATTCTTTTTTTAAATTGGATTCCACTTTATATGTTACCCCTAATTTTATTTTTATTCTAGCCAGTGTCTGGTAATAGGAGGACTCAGGTTTACAATCGATGATAAGATCCATGTGATGACTGTTCTAATGAGATGCCCAATCTGATGGGAGCAGGAATCAAAATCTTTGTCACGACACTCTCTCAGTTATCTTAAGTTTTGAATAGTTACATGGGTCATGAGTATCTTCCAACCCCCCTAAGAAAGAACAATATGTAATCAAGAGCATCATGAGACAATGGCCTCTTACATTAAGTAGATCATCTGATCCCACAATCACTGAACAATGGATCTACTCCATTTATAAGATCTTATCCATTCTTAAATGTTCTGAACAAGAGAAGGTTCTTCTAGATTCTTATCATATGGAGGGTGAATATTATCAATGGTGGACATTGATAATATATACGATGCTTGGAGAAGATATTGACGTTTTGGAATGGATGGATTTCCAAAAAATATTTTTCGATAAATATTTTCTTCGCACCCTCCAAGTTAAAATGGAAAGGGACTTCCTTTCCCTCAAGAAAAAAAGACGACGAATCTATACGAGCATATGAGGAATACATAACATGGATTTCATGATACACCTCTATATTTTTAATTACCCCCGAATAAATGTTTTACCATTTCTTTGGTGGGAAAAAACCCAGCCTATGGAAAGCCCTAATGATTCGTGAATTTGATTGCACTGAGGAAATTGTCTGATGTTCCTTCAAAGTTGAAATAGATATAAGAAAATCATAGGGGTATCATAGGGATAAGAATAGGTAGGTGGAATTTAATATTGTAGAATTGATAAATAAATCCAATGGTTCTATGAAATTCCAACACCCCACTTGCTAATGGTGTGGAAAGAAGCAAATCGAAAATTTCTTGAAGGTGATGAAGAAATTCTTTAGGTGTGGATGATAAGGGAACCTAGCTATTAATTTTCCATAAGAAAAACACACAACTATGACAGAGTAAAGTAAAACTCTATTCTACCATCAACAAATTGTTCATTAATTCAACAACAAAGAACCAGGGCACTTTGAAAACTTGTTCTCTAAGCCATGGTTTTTTAGGAAACTAACAACCTCCAAGGCAGTAAGGTAGAGATTCTGTCATCAATACCACCGAAGTGAACCCCAATAATAAAGTGGTGACATGAATGATAGTTATTAATTCCATAATAGTGAACATAATTTTTGATTTTGGTTTTACATATTATTTTATATCCCAAATGTTTAGTAAAACTATCCCAACACCACCACAAATCATGGAAGAATAAATGTTGGTGATAATGGAAAATGAGGCAATCATTTCATCCCATGAATATAACTCATAACTTGTCACAATTTGTGTATTGAACTTCCCGAAGAAGCTCATCATTATCCCTATGGTGGAATTTTATGCAATTTGTGTCATGGATTGGCTTTCTCTATATAGAGCCAGCATAAATTTTCATGAGAGGGAAATCACTTTCCATATGGTGAATCTACCCCCAATTATGTACAAGTTCAACGAAGAGGATGGATCTTCTTTAGAACCATCATCTCAAGAGTGGATGGTACTATCCTATGTGCACATTTGTGTTTCTCAAATTATTGATTCTAAGGAAGAAACCATACTTGAAGACATGCCTATTGTGAGGGAATTCACTGAATTGTTTCCTAAGGAATTGCCTAGTCTTCCTCCTAGAAGAGATATTTAATTCTCGATTGATCTTATACCCGAGGTATTACCAATATCCAAGACTCCATATATAATGGTTTTGGTGGAGATTGAGAATATAAAGAAACAACTATTGGATAATATGTATAAAGGGTTTATATGCCCAAGTGCTTCACCATTGGGTGAAATAGTCCTCTTCATCATGAAGAAGGATGGGTCAATGTGCCTTTTCATTGATTATCATGAGTTCAAAAAAATCACGATAAATAACAAGTATCATTTAACACAAATAAATGTCTTGTTCGATCTACTATGTGGAGAACAATAATTATCCAAGGTGGATCTATGGTAAGGATATTACCTAGTAAGGGTGATGAAGTAGGATATCCCAAAGACTGGTTTTCGTATAAGGTACAAGAACTATGAATTCATAGTAATGCCTTTAAGAATCACTAATGATCCAAAAATATTCATGGACATGATTAATGTAGTCTTTAGAAATTACCTCAACAAATTTTTGGTATCCTTTATATAAGATATTATAATATAATCTAAAACCAAGGATGAGAATGGAGAGCATATAAGCATTGTACTAGAGACCTTGCGAAAGGAGAAACTCTATGAAATGTATAGAAAGTGTGAGTTCTGGTTTAAGGAGGTCTCTTTGTTAGTTAATATCATCACTATGAATGGGATATCTGTTGATCCCTACAAGAAAACTACAATTTTGGGATGGCAGAGTCCAACATCAGTGATGGATATCTCTAGCATATGGGGGTTAGCTAGATATTATAATTGATTTGTGAGAAATTTACCAGGATTTTCAAACCCTCTTACCAAGATAACATGAATGGGAGTCATGTTTACATGGAGTGGTGGATGTGAAGATAGCTTCAAGTATTTGAAAATGAGTTTTATCATTGTGCTCATTCTCACACTACCCCTAAGTGAATAATTTTTTTTTGGTATTCAGTGTTGCTTCAAAGAAGGGCATGGGATATGTGTTGATGCAAAATGAAAAAGTTGTTTCCTAAGCTTCAAGGAAATTTAATGTTCCGGACAAAAACTATCCAACCCATGATCTGGTGTTGGCTTCAGTTATCATCACTTTAAAAGTTTTGCGAAATTACTTCTTTGGGGATAAGTGTGAAATATATACGGATCAAAAAATCCTCATGTATATATTCACGTAGAAAGATCTGAATATGTTCCAATGAAGATGGTTAGAGATGATCGAAGACTATGTCTTCTTAATTCAATACCATTAGGGGAAAGTAAAAAAGGTGTAAGATGATCTAAGTATAAAGGATCCAAAAACTCTTCCATTGATTAGAATTTAAAAAGGATCCAATATTCTTAGATTTTATGATGATAGACATTGGAATCATAATGAAGGTAACATAATCAATCATTTTACAAAATTTTTATCAAAAATATTTTTTGTAAAGGTTAAATAAATCTCAAAAGGATGATGTGGGAAATATGAAGAAAGTGGAAACTATAAAAAAAGGGAAATCCTCAGACTTTAATGTTAATGAAGAAGGAGTTGTGAGATTTGGGTCAAGACTATGTGTTCCATCAAATTCAGAGTTAAAGAATGGTCTTTTGGATGATGCACATTGTTCAAATTTCACAATTCACCCATGAAACAAAAATATGTATCAAGATCTCTGAGATAATTATTGGTGGGATAACATGAATAAGGAGATCACTATGTATACATTAAAGTGCCAGGTATGTCACCAAGTGAAGGATGAGAGTTAGAAGTCTAAGGGGATGATGAAACCATTACCCATACCAATATGAAAATGGGAGAACATCACCATGGACTTTGTCATTAGACTTTTAATGATATACAAAGAAAACAATTCTAATTAGGTTGTTGTAGACCGTCTTATCAAGACTTCACAATTCATTGAAATTCAAGAAGATATCTCATTGGATAAACCAACATGAATATACATCAAAGAAGTGGTAAGGGTATATGGAGTACCACAATTGATTGTATCTAATCGAGATTCAAGATTCACATCTGTTTTCAGGAAGAGTCTCCAACATGCTCTGAATACTGAGATGAAATTTTGTATGACTTATCATCCTCAAAATGATGGAAAATATGAGCAGACTATCCAAACAAATAAGGATATGTTGAGAGAATTCTCAATGGACTTTAAAAGATGATGGGATCAACATATTCCTCTGGTTTAGTTCTCTTAAAATAACAGTTTCCACTCAAGAATCCAAATGGCTCCTTATGATGCCCTTTCTGGGAAGAGGTACAGAACCCAGACATGTTTAGATGAAGTTGGGGAGTGAAAACTCCTAGGTCCAGAAATGGTTGAAGAAATGGTGGAGAAGTTTAAGACTATCCAACATCACAGTAATGCTTCTCAGAGTCGACAAAAGTGATATGTTGATAATAATCTACGAGACCTAGTGTTTGATTTTAGAGACATGGTATTCCTCCACATATCACCTTGGAAGAGAGTTATGAGGCTTTGGAATGAGATAAATCTTAGTTCAAGGTACAACGACCATTTTGAGATCCTTTATCGTATTAAAGCAGTGGTCGATTGACTAACACTCCCACGAAAACTATCTCAAGTACATGATTTATTCCATATATCACTGTTGAGGAAGTACATACCTATCCCATCACATGTATTAAATCTATATGTGGTAACATTGGAGAATGAACTCTCCTATGAAAATAATCTGGTGAAGATCTAAGATCATAGGGAAAAAGTTCTACAAAATAAGACAATGCCCCTTATAAAAGTGTTGTAGAGAATCCACATGTTTGAAGAAGCAAAGTGGGATTTAGAGGAAGTGATGAAGTAGTGTTACACTTTATTATTTTAGTGTGGGAAAAGGAAATTTCGAGTGAAATGTTTCTTAAGGGGGGAAGATTGTAACGGCCCAAAATTTTATTAATGAAAATTCGGCTTGATATAATTAAATGTATTATTATGTAAAATGGTTATATAAAACATAAATAAATTATTGGTCTTATGTTTTTGTATATTAGAATATTGTTACGAATTGTTACCATTTATAATATATCCATTGAACATTGATAACATGGTTAGTATAAATATTGGGCTTTAAAAAAATCCAATTTACATAGACGAAGGAAGCGATGGCCTCATCCCTTAAAATTTCTCCCGACGAAGTCTATTTGTTGAAACTCAAAAAGTAGGTAGAATCACTCAGATAATCTCTTGACCAATCCCAAGATATGATTTAAAACATTAATGTTGAATAGAACCGCCTATGGGAGAAGTTAAAGTTAATAGATATTATAACATATGAAATATTATCCAAGTCGCCCCAAGTGTATGTCACCATCACAGACCTTACCCTTACGTCTTATGCGAGTGTTATTAGGGGTTATGTAAAACCACCCCAATGCTATTATTATGTGCATTACTTTTTTATAGAATAAATAATATACATTCATTTTATTATTGTTACTTTTTAAATGGTTTTAAAGAACAAATAGTATTTTTATTTAATATTAAATTAAAAAATTTATTATGATTAATTAATGATTTTTTGAAGTAAATAATATTTTAATAAAATATTATTAATAATCACTTTTATATTAAATATAAATTATTTTATACTTTTTATGAATACAATTTTATTTTTTATTAAGGTTTGAAATATGTTTTTGTCAAAACCAATGAATTTTCAAAGAAGGTCAGGTTTTATTTTAAAATTTTAAATTAAAATATTTAGAAAATTATTTTTCTAAAATGAATATTATTTTTCGAATTAGGATGTTGAAATTATCCAATGGTGAATTTTTCATAGTTTTCTGAGATAGTCCAATTTTTTGGTAAAAATTAAATCCCATTTAAATATATAATGTGTTTTTTAACATCATAATGACCCAATAGTGATGTAATGAAATACCATAAAAGAATTATTATGACAATATTTGTTTTCAATTTAAAATAATGTAATTTTTGATTGGTTTTATTAAATTTATGATTCCTTAGTTGACCCTCTAACACTTATAAAATATTTTAACACTTTTAAATGATTTCCTTGAGAGTGTGACTCACCTCCACATAAGCTAGCCAAGTATTTTAATAAGTTTGGCCTTTGGAATTATAACATATATTTTTCCACTCCCAATTGGAAAAAACCATGGAAAAAACCATGGTCTAGTTTTTGGTTTTAAATATTTCTTTATTTATATTCCAAAAGCTATTTTTTTGAAATATTATAGAATTCCCATCTCTTTTCCAATATAAACCCACAAAAGCACCAACTTATCTTTACTTAAAACCCTTGTAGCATGTCCCTAATCTTTCCTCCTCTCTCTATAATCCTTCCATGGTTCCCCAATATCCCATGAAGCCTCTCTCATGACTCTCCCAATCCTTTGAGATCACACTTCTAAGTAAGGGATTTCTTTCTTTCTCATTTTTGTCCAAGATTATTTATGTTGTTATACCATTTTATATTAAATTAAAAATGTTGGGGTATGATTTCTTACCTCCAACATACTTAACTATTTATGTTTTATTGCTTACATACCTCTTTATCTCTCATTAATCCCTCCCATGAAAACCCGTTACCATGCCAAAATTGTGTAAGAGTTATTCCATTTCTCCTATTTCTTCAAGTTTATTTATTATGTTACGCCTTTTGTTTCTAAATTATAGGTGATGGGACATGAATATATATTAACCCCTTAATATAAATTTCATGTACATAAGATGAGATAACTCTTCCTCTCTCATCAACCGTTTTTATGAATTTTTATGTCACGTCGTTATGTTTCCGAAATTGCGCCACGATTTTCCAAGCCAAAATAATTTTATAGGGACTACCATACCCATTTCTCTATCTAGTTTATTCACCTTTATGCACATATACATATTGAATGATAATTACATGTGTGTATTCCACATTATTTAATCATGGAATAGCTTATGATGATTAATGATTCCATGTTATATGATCCATGTGGCACACTAATGCATGAAATGAAATGATTAAGAAGGGTGAGCCCGGATAACGCTCCAATTCATTGGGTAAATAATTGTATCATGATACTACATGTGCAATGAGGGTTTAATCATAATAATAAAAGTTCAATTATGGTTTAATCATGCTAATTCATGTGCAATGATGGTTTACTCATGTTATTCCATGTGCAACGATCCTTGGCTCATGCTAATATCATGTTTCATGTCATTGTCACATTTCCATATTATGATAATCATATTATATAATTACTTTATGTTCATGTTTTTCTTGTGCCCCATTGATATGACTATTAACTAAAATGCACTTTATTATTCATGTAATGTCTTATTTACTCCCTAAATGGTATTTATAACTCACCCTTTTCTTATGTATGTCCTCTGGTCATCACATGATATGCTAACTATAAAGGAATGTTGTGGTCATTTAAAATAAGTTTTCAATAAAAATTTTGTATTTTATGTCTTAATTTGTCATGTAATGTTCCTAATTTCCCCTGAAACTAGACCTCTCAATCCTCATAGATTTTAAAGTGAAACATTAGGTAATAATCCAAGATTAAATATGTAATAAAGGGAAGGGTTGTTATAGAATTAGTTTTAGTTTCAGAAAATTTTGATAAGAATAAATCTCATTTAACATGACTTCTATTTTTATACACAAAAATCATTACAAATTTATGTTATTTAGTATTTTCAATTATCATATTAAAGAAAAATTTGCACATTTTCCAAACATCATTTAATTTCCAACATTTTATAAGAAACAAAAGTTTTATTAAACTTATTTCTTTATATTTATTTATCCAATAAATAATTTCCAACATTACATTATTTAACAATTTTTCCAAAAAGACAACATAATAAACCCAAACATATCAATATTATAAAGAAATCATAACATTTATAGAAAAATATCTAGAAAAACAATAGGGAAACCCTTATCAATGTGGAAAATACTCGATCACTACAACCACAAACTAATTATTTCCTTAATATAATTAATTCTTTATTTAGGTTAAAAACACTATCACACAATAAGATAAATAATGATTAATTTTTAATGGGATGTAAAATAAATTGGATAAGAAATAATTCCCTACCTCAAAGAATCAAGATTCTTTGAACAAGAACTAAATAATAACATGGATCTCTGATCACCTCTCCTATAAGAAAAATACAACCGCCTAAGAACACCATGCTGAAATAATGTTAAAAATTTAAAAAAAACATCAAAAGAAAAATGGGGAGAAAATCAAAATAGTATAATGAAATAATCATTGGGGAAAAAAATAAACCAATAAGAAACCATTATAAAAGTGATAAAACACACCTTGGATCACCATAGATAGAACATGTGAATCTAGAAATTAATCACTTTCAAAGGGAATAAAAAATACATAAGGATAATGTTTCTATCCTCATGGAAGTCAAATCATTATCTCCCATTGTGAATGTCATAAAAAATCAAGACATAGAACAAGGTGAGGTAAAAAAGATATAATTAATCTTGAATATCTTATAAAATATCATACAATGATAAAAATTTTAAAGAGAAATTAATATCCATGTAACTCATAAAGGGATATATAAAAATGTATAGAGAATAAAAATAAGTTTTTTGAATAATTTATAAAATTTTATACATAATAAGAAAAATCATATAATAATGGAGAAAATATATGAACAATGATTATAATATGATAGATGTTTTAAAATTAAAAAATTCTAAATAGAAAACTTAGATTAAAATAAAAAAATATTAAAATAAAATTCTATGATAATATATATAAAAACTAATTCTATAATCAATTTAAATTTACCTAAATGATCAAATTTAAAGAATCATTTCTACTAGATAACATTTTATTATTTATAATCATTCTATTATTATCATAAATTATTAGGTAATGAATTAGATGTTACATATGTAGATGATTCTAATAGATATTTTAAATTTCCCATGATTTATTTAATAATTCATCAAAAATTATTAAAAATAAATGAATTAAAAAAAAACAAAGAAAATAGAAATAGACCATTAAATGATAAATATTGAAAATAGTTGTCTATTTTCTATAGGTTGGTATATTCCACTCATTTGGAATATCACCTTAAGGATTGTAAAATTTTTTGATGATAGTGAAATAAATCAAGTATTTAGATCCTGAATATGATAGTGTGGGTATGGAAAGAGAGATAATAATATAGGAAAAGATGATGTAGTGTAGAGTGGGGGAATATATGTTTTCAGAAAAGAATATTCCACCACCATTAGAGTCAATAGTGGTTTTCCCAACATAGGTTAAGAGATGGTGAGAGAATTATAGAATTGTTGTTCTATGAATCCCAAAAACTACTTAGTGAGGTACCACTAGATATAAAGTGAGTACATGTGTATCTTAAATTAAAAAATTTAAAACAAAAAAATAAATTAAAATTGAATATACATAGAATATAGAGATAGATATATAACTAAATTAAATATAAGTGAGTTAATAATATCTATCAAAATGGTTTATAAAATCACAAAATATTTGAATTGAAATCAAATTAAATGAACCAAATTATCAGCTCATAATCCAATAGATGACAAATTTTTATTTTTTATATTATTTAGAATTGAAAATAAATAAGTAATTAAATGATCATATTTTATTTTAATTAAAAAATTAAATAATATTCAATTTAATACTCAATTTAAGTAACAAATTTATAATTGAAGGAATTATCTTTGTAAATTTCAAAATGATGTTTTTAAATGATTTTCGACAAACTTAATTTAATGAAAAATAAAATAGTAAATGTATCATCATAACCGGGGTTCCACTCATTGATTCATCGAGCCAGTTGGTTACATGAACTCAAACATGTCTCTATATATGATAGAGGCTTCCTACTACCAGCAAGGGTCTAATATTGATCATGGGGATACTATACCCTCTTTATAAAAGTATCACTACAACAGAAATAAATAAAAAAACCCAAAAATATAATCATAACCATAATAATACTAGTATCATAAGATGTCCAATATAGGAAAATACAATATCAAATCTGAATAGTAGATATTCCATGCCAAAGTACATGTCAAGTGTCAAAAATGCAAACCCAAAAGTAAAGACACTAACAACTCCCTAGTGGTTCATGAACCAAATCTGGTTCCCTCATTCATGATCTATCCCAACTCAATCATCTATCATAAGGCCTTTTCCCTTATCCTCTCCTAAATCCATAAAATCTATTAGAGTACCAATTAGGAAGCCCAAGTAGGGTGTGAGTACAACTCAGTAGACCATCAACAATGGCGTCTAAAACAGCATCAAGTTAATGAATGTAAGTGTAGCTGTGTAAAGAAATAAGTACAATGCATAAGTAAATGATATTCACATTACCAATGATTTTTTATTTAACCCCATATACCCACAGGTTCTTGAGGACACCCAAAACTCAACACCTACTTTGGCACGTTCTAGAGTCTCAAAAATATCACACATTTAATATAAAATTAATAATGATGAAATGGGATTCTAGTATCCATTAATTTTAATTCATTATCATGAATAATTGGAACCATAGTCTGTTTCCAATCTCATGGGAATAGATTGTCTTTTCTACCACCCCGTGGGTATTTGGAGTGTTAGTCCGTGTCCCACACCCCATTTTTATTTGAAGCATCTATCCTTATACCATATAATTTACATGAATTCCTTTGGCACTCTATGGGTATTTGGAGCATTAGTCTATGTCCCACACTTGGATAACAATCCATTTCACATGGGTATTTGCAGAATCAATCTGTGTCCCATAATTTTATATATAAAAAACACATATATCACAATACCACATATATCACAATATCACATGTCTCACAATATCACATGTTTGAAAATATCTCTTGTTTCTCAATATCACATGTTTCACAATTTCACATCATTCAAGATTAATCAAGATTAATCCTCTTATAACATTTCACTAGAAAAATCTTACATTAATTAATTCATAAAATAATTAATCCAATCCAATTCAATTTATGTATCCCAAAAATGACCAATTAATTAATTAATCAAATAATTAACCCAATTCAACCCATTTCTATATAAAAAATTGACCAGTTAATAAATTCAAAAATTAATTAATCCAATTCAATCAATTTAGTAGTCTTTACATTTCCCACTAATTAATTCAAAAATTAATTAATACAACTCAATAATGTCAATATCCCATAATTAATTAAATAATAAATTATTTCAATTAATAGTTTCATAATCATAATAAATCATATTAATTAATTCAACAATTAATTAATACCATTCCAAAATCACAAAATACCATAATTAATTCAACAATATTTTTTCCCAAATCCAACAATTAAATATTCTGATAATTAATTCAACAATTAATTATCCAAAATTTTATAATTCATTTAATTAATTTATTTACCAAATTAAATAATTCAATAAGAAATTAAATTTCTAAGAAAACCCTATAAATTATACAATTATATACATGATATTAAGATCACGACTATAAGGATTTTAGTAATATACTACCTACTTCCATTTGTTGACAATGCTCGGCAACAGAAGAATCCCCAATTTGAGCGGGACAATGAAGAAAAAAAAGATATGGATCTGAAGCCTTAATTCAAGATCAAATAATCAAGATCCTAAAAATCTATATCTATATCAAAAAATCACATATTTAGATATAACAAGATAAAGGATAACATCCCCCTAAAAGATGAGGGAGACATGTTAGAGAAGAAGAAAACCACACGAGATTATATCCTCTTACCAGGTGGGGTGAATATCTTTAATAAAATATTTAAATCCACAATAATTGAGATTAGAAAGGATTTAAATTCATCCTAGATCCTAGAAAAATAAGAGAAAATGAGTTGGCCTATGTTTGGTGGGGGTGTCAGTTTTTGGTTAATTAGGATGTTCCAGTAATTTTAAATCTAATTTTCACATTAGTTTAAAAATGTACACAATTTTATAGGAAGAGGTGCATGGTTTCCCAAAACCATGTGCCTTAATGTTGTACCTCTTAATGGGGGGGTTTCTTTTTTGATGGAGAATAGTTTGACAAACCATGAACCAACAGTGAAACCCCTCTCTATATAGGGATACTCAGTTTATTGGGATAGGGTGCACAGTTATGGAAACCCGTTTGCTAACCATGCACTTACCTATTTCTTAAATTTTTTCTGAATTTTTCACCCAAATAGAACAAAAGGTAAAACCAAAAACAAAATAATTCAACAAAAGGAAACATGTGTGATAACCATACATTCCCCACGGTATAACAACTCATCCTCGATCTGTACTCCCAAGTGTCTCTAAAATTCTAAGTCAAAAATATTGGCCCACTGAGCCTTCATATCCTCTTTTATCTCCCATGTTTCCTCTTAAACATGAAAATGTTTCCACAATACATGGAATATCATTATGGTATTTCCTTTAAATATTTTCTCTCTAAAATCCAATACACATATCAGATACTCCTTAATGTACACATCTATATCAAACATAACATCATATACATTGATCACATGAGAAGGGTCGAGGTGATACCACCATAGTTGTGATATATAGAAACATTCATACATATAACTATATCTCTATTGAAGAGACAATCATTTCGCCACCATATTGATTCTTTTCACTACCTCAATCGGTCTAATGAAATTGGGAAACTTATTTCCCTATCTCTGTATCCTTTGGTCACCTAATATCAGTGAAACTATAAGGAATACATGATCACCCTCTATAAACTCCAGGGTTCTTCGACATCTATCTTCATATGACTTCTCTTTATTATGAACCTTAGCCATATGTTTCTAAATTAGCTAAACCCACTCTAATGTATGCGGCACGAGACTCGGTCCCAATAGCTCTGACTCACTTGCATCCATCCAGCATAATGGTGATCTGCGTGGCTCACCATGATGATCCTCGTATGGTTCCATAAGTATAGTTTCATAATAACTATTATTATAGTAAAAATAACCTAAATCTAGATACATCTCCCCAGAACCACTTATGTTTAGAACACACCCTCAGAACATATTCTCAAGCACCTGTATAGTGCCCTCTGACTACCCATATGGCCATTGGGGGAAAGCATTACTCAACAAAACCTTCATTCTAATATCCTTCAACAAGATCTTATAGAATCATGAAGTAAAAAATGAATCACAGTCTAAAAAATAGTCTGTGGAACCGCAGGCAAATAGAATATCATTAGAACATACATTTCACCCACCTGCTCCCCTAATAAAGTCTTACATATAGAAAATAAAAGTTATACCTTTTTCAAATGATCTATAATATACCAAATTACACCATTATTCTGAGTAATACTTGGGAGACCAACCAAAAAATCCATATTAACATCATTACACTTCTATTTTGGAATGGGAAATAGCTTTAGCAAACCACCTAGTCATTGATGCTCAGACATCACTTGCTGAAAGGTGTAACATTATTTCAAAACTCCACTATGTACTTATTCATTCTTGGACACCAAAAACACTATCATAGGTCATGGTATATTTTGGCCACACCTAAATGCACCACCCACTTTGAGGCATTAAACTCACACATCAATTCTCCCACATGCTCATAATCACACCAACCTGATTCCTAAAACTAATAAAATAGTCATATGATTCTGAATTACTTGAACCACAACATGCATATCATATAGTAAAGTCACTATCTTACAATCAACACTAGACTCTTGAATTTCATGAGTCTATGTTTTTCTTTCTTATAGCATCAAAAAATCCGTTCCCAATTTTAGGCCTATATGCAAGCTCAAAATCATATGTTTGTATATAATCAATCCAACACCACTTCCATAAAATCAAATCTATTTGAGAAAAGAAATATTTCAATATCTTTTTATCCATAAACACATTAAATTTTTTTCCAATTGAAAATTCCACAAACACATCAATTATTAAACCACTACTTACAACTCGAGGTCATATATGGTGTAGTTCTATTCAAGTGGAATCAACTGTTGAGACCAATACACCACAAATCGATCTCTCCACATCAAAACATATCCAAGACCTATCCTAGAAGCATTAAAATACATCGTATACTTCTCACCCGACTTAGATAGGATCATGATTGGTGTTAATGTCAACCACATATTTAACTCATGGAAGGCATTCTTGCTTGATTCTGACTATTCAAACATTATCCCATTCTTGTTCAGACTGAAAGCTGTGCCTACAATAAAGCGAAGATATAGATAAATATAAGCTAATATGAAAAAATACCATAAAGATATGGATATTAAAAATATTTTTAGACTACTCATAATAGAAAAATACCTGCACATTCATGGGTTCATTGACACACGTTACTCTAATATGATGTGACCCAATAAGTATACATGATTAATCCAAAACTGATACATAGATATCTTGGTGTATTGACGATGCTCTCTTAGTGTACTCAAGATGATGCCTTGATGTTCGTCATGATTGTCACGAGTCTCATAGTAAACCAAAATTTCATCCACAAACACCACCAAAAATTGATCTAGGTACAAATTGATGATTCTGTTCATCGGGTCCATAAATCCTATGGGTGTATTTCTTAAAACAAATGGAATTATAATGAACTCATATAGGCCATACCAACTTATGAAAGGGGTCCTTGGTATATTAGAAGTTAAAACTCTCAAAATATGATACCTTGATCTCAAGAAAATCTTGAAGAAAATAAAAGCTCCTCTCAGCTGATCAAATAGACCGTAGATATGTGCGAGAAGAAACGGGTTCTTCACTTTCATCTAGTTCAACATAAGGTAATAAAAAAAAGTGTAAAACCCTACCATCATTATTTGAAAACAACACTGGATAACCCCAAGGTTATTTACTCATATGGATAAACCCATTTTCCTCTAACTCCCCGAACTGATTATTGATCTTTTGAAGCTTTATCAATGCCATTCTTTATAGTGGAATTGAAACCGGATCATCCCAAAACAAGATATCAACTGTAAACTCCAAGTCTCTTTAAAGTGGAAGATGTAATAACTCTTTAGGATACACACCCTAAAACATGTCCACTACAGGTGGAAAGACATCCAACTTCGCACCCCCCCCCCATCGTCTAGTAGTAGACTAGTAACCTTGGAAGTAAGCTTCCCCCGTTTCCGATGAACTGACCTTTCTTAGCCGGCCTTATATCCCATTCTCCATAGTGTATGTAATTTTCACCCATAACAGATGTAAAAGTCACTATCATATAGAAAAAATATACTTGGGCTTGGTATGCTACTACTCAATCCAAACCCAAAATCATGTCAAACCCTAAAATTTCAAGATGTAAAGATCCCATAGAAAATGATACTCCCTAACCTCAAGAGAAAACACCTTGAATATGCATATGTCTCTCGACTATACCCCCAACGATGTATCCATAATCAATACCCCACTCAAGAAATCCACTACCAGGATCAAACCATTCACAAGTTGTGTAGAAATAAAGTAATTAGAGACAACAATATCAAATAAATCACTATCTAGTGTAGAGTATACAAAAAAATTACCTCTCATAGTCGATGGCATAGCCTCGCTATCCAGAAGTGTAGGATGAATATAATTAAACTATCCATCCATTCTTCAAAATAATATTGTATGAGTCACCTGAACTGCACCAATCTTCTAATATAGGTGATATTTCCCATAATTACCTCATCAACTTCCTATACCTCCATAGAAAGAGTAACTCTATCCACAACATGGATTCAGTGTGGAATAACCCATTCCCACAAAATGATTCTTCATACCTACTCCATTATTACACTTCTATCACAAGTTCTTTCCCAATCTCTATAGATGTAACCTCCTGCCATAAGATTGAAACTCAATTAGTGTTTAGGGACTACCTATTAAGGTGACCTGACCTACAACACCGGTGACAGTTCACCCGAGTAAGGTCATGGGTAACTAAACCTTCCTTCTAGTTTCTAATATTACTACAACACTATATAAAATTCTCATATATATGATTCATACTTTAGGAATCCATACATTATAATCATATAGAAGAAACCAAATTTCCTCTACTAAAATCCTCCTTCATGTTCCCATAAAAAATGGGAGTTTGATTCACCACCTCTGAAAACCTCTTTAGTATAAAGATATTCACCTATGACTTAATTTAACCTTTAATCCCATCGTAAATTATATTTTATATAGTTTACTCATCTCCTTAAAATGATGTAATAAATCAATTAAAATCTATACAATTATTATCATAGTCTATAACAGACATACTCCCCAAATTCAACCTCATGAATTATACTTCTCTCTCCTGCTTGAGCGTCTCAGGGTAAAAGTCATCCAAAAACTTATATTGGAATTACTTAAACTCTATATTATCTATCTTTACATCCTGAATTTGGATGTCCCACAAAAGATTTTCTTGACCACGTAACATATAAGCAGCCAACTTCACTATTTTCTCAACAGGAGTCTCTAAGTGGTCAAGTATAGCTTGGAAAGACTCAATACAAAAATCAAATGCCTTAGGTACACCCTATCTAGTAAAGTTTAGAGGGTTCTAAAACTAAATATCTTGTGTAAAATTAGAGAGGTTTTTCAAAAACTGATCTTGGTTTCTATCTATAAAATTCATAAAATGAACAATGGTCTCATATAAATTCTCTCCCACTTACTCACCCAACACTATCAGGGCCTCAGGTTCAACTATTGGAGGATCATTTTCATTTATGTCCACTTTTAATCCTCACAAAAAGCATCATCCTATAGGCATACCTCTAAATTCCAAACATGCACCTTAGTATACATTTCAAAATATTAACACATTTATGTGAAACACAATAATTCCAAACAAGTTATTTCCCAAAACCCTACCACATGGTCAAAATCAAGGCACTATCACAACCCTTAACCATCCTACACCTAGGTCCTAATTAACAAGGGTAAACACATTATCATATTCATATTTCTCATTTAGAAACCCATTTATTCAAAATTTTCATTATTTTACCACATTTAATTTCTTATTTATCACAATTTTTATTTCAATTTCAAAATAATAGAAAAAGACATGTTCATGCATAAAATGATGCATGTAGAAATTACCTTGAGTGCCTATAATGATTAATGTATTCTCAAATATGATTCAATAATGGGATATAATTAATTCTCAAAAATATGTTAAACAATAATCATATCACACAACTAGTTCTTGACACAAGGTGAAATAATATTCAACTATAACATAAAGAAAAAATAATAATAATCTCACCTGGGTACTTGGGTTCTCCCCCATACATGGTGTAGCTACTCCCATGAATGGGCTAATAACACATAGGTTAGAGGATAAACACCTCCCACTAATACCACCTTTTAATTTTCGTACCCATGTATCACTCACTGGTTCCCCAAGCTAGTTGTTCACATGATGTCAAGCAAACCTCCCTGTATCGCAAAGGCTGTAGAATATGAGTGAGGTTATGATATAGATCATGGGTATATTATACCCTCTATATCAAAGTATCACAACTGAGGAAATAAATAATAACAAGAAATTATATAACTATAAAATTAATAATAATAATATGATAAGATGTTGAAAATAAGAAAATACAATATCAAAATTGAACAGTAGAAATTCCAATATAAAGTACATGTCAAGTGTCATAATGAAACCCCAAAAGTATAGACATTGAAAAATTCCCAATGGGTTCCAAATGACATCCAGTTCCCTTATCCATGCTCCATCCCAACTCATCCATCTAACCTAGAGACTTTTCCCTTATCCTTTCCTACAACCATGAAATTTATTCAGATACCAATCAGGAAGCCTGAGTAGGGTGTGAGTACAAATTAATAGTCCACCTCCAATGAAGTCTAACATTACATCTATTAAATGACATTGTATTAATTTGTATAAGGAAATAAATACAATTAATAAGTAAACAATTATCACATTATCAATTATTAATTATTTAACCACATAAACCCCAGGTTCCCAAGGACACCCAAAACCCAATACCTGCTTTGGCCCATCCCATATTCTAAACTATATCATACATTTAATTCAAAATTCATTATAATTAAATAGGATATCATTACCCATATATTTAAATTCATTACCACAAAAAATTATAACCATACCATAATGCTAATCTCTTAGGATATAACATCATGTCTAGCACCTCGTGGGTATTTGGAGTGTCAGTTCATGTCCCATACCCCATGAATGTTTGAAGCAGTGGTCCCTTTCCCATAAAATTTGGATTCAGTCCTTTAAAACTAAATGAGAATTTATAGAATCAGTTTGTGTCCCACACTTTGATATCAATGAATTTCACATGGGTATTTGGAGAATCAATTTTTGTCCCATACTCGCATATCAAACAATTCCATATATGAAAACATCACACGTATCAGAATTTCACATGTTTCACAATATCACATATTTCATAATATCTCATGTTTCACAATATCACATGTTCCATAATATCATATCTGCAATGTCATGGATATGGGAGCCACACAACGGGTTCCCTGAAACCAGTTGGTCACATGGCCTCAAGCTCATTTCCCCAAACACCAGAGGCTGCCGACTAGTAACAAGGGACCATGTTTGATAGTGGGTAAACTATGCCCTCATTTGTCCAAGTGTAGCGCAGTGGAAAAGAAATAGAACATACAACAATGGAAGTGGTAAAGAATATGAACCAGAAATGGACAACTACAGTAAAAGGTAACCAATAGTTAAATAAATAATAATTCAGCATGTCACTAATTCTAAGAAAGCATCCAAAACAGGATACACTGCAATATAATACAATATAACTCAAAGTACAAGGTACAACAAAACAGAACAAAACATGGTGAATAGAACGCAACAACATCAAAAGCCTAAGCTCGGTCCCATGTTCTCCTACTCCTCTACTACAATCATGTATCTTTATAGGGACCCTTTTCCCCGTCGACACCTAGAGAAATATAGTCTGTTTGGGAGAAGACATGACCCCAACAGGTCATGAGAAATGACTCCCAGTAGGCAACCACCAAAGTCTCGTGCCCAACTGTCAGTGAAAATGTGCCACAGGAGTGTGCAACAATAAAATGCAGAAAACTAGTAAGTACTCAAAAGTTACTATCACTACCAATTTCATTTCAATTTTAATATTCATTTAACAATGCCAAGCCTGTGATTTTGGTTGGCAGGTATAACAAAATAAATTCTCCTTGGTGAATGTTCTAAATAATTGTGTCCTCAGACATATAAGACCTTACCCTCAGGTAATCAGAATCAAATACCCACATATGATTGCTCTCAGGCTTAATGATCATTTCCCTCAGGCATACGTGATATTTCCCTCATGCACAGAAACTACTTCCCCTAGGCATAAAAAAAGGTTACGCTTAGGCTAACCAACACTGCCCACAAGCTAATAGAACACTCCCCTCAGGCTAATACAACACTGCCCTCAGGCTAATAGAACACTGCCCTCAGGCTAATATGACACTTCCCTCAGGCTAATAGAACACTACCCTCAGGCTAAAGGAACCCGGCGGAGACCAAAGCACAAACAAGAAATTTATATAAACTTTATCTCAAGAAAATTAAATGCACAATATAATCATGGCATACCCTCGGGTATCCTGGCCAAATGGCTAAACAGAGGAACGCACCCCCGGGGTGGTCCTAGATCCAAGCAGTGATCCCAAATAGTAGTTTAAACTTTGAATTATATTATCTATACAATTCCAGATATCATTTCAACAACGGCCTCAACCATACGACACCCCAACCATGGGTTCGTTGCACAATAATACACAAATTCAACTCACCAGTTGGAAATAAACGTCATACCACCTACCTCAATCATCTCTGATCGGTATACGGTAATGACGCCTCCTAAAATTCCCATAAACGATATAGATCTGGGATAAAACATCCCAAATTGAACCCGAAATAACATTCCCTCGAGAAAGAATTGGTAAGAACTACTCAAGGAGAAGGAAGGGATTACCCACGCAGTTCTAAGGATATTGACGACGTAGAAATCAGGTTCCCAGTGTGCGGTTGGGAGATCCTCCACGGTCCGTCCCTCTCTCCCGCACTCCAAACGAACCAACTCCCACTTTTGCCAAATGAGGCGGCTACTACCTATTTTAAGCAAAAAAACTACACGAAGTGTACTCTTAAGTACACGGCGTGTACTTTTCATTTTTTAACTATTCCTTAGGCGAGTTCTTTCCACCGCGGCAATGTTCATCTGTCGACATGAGTACGCGACGTGTATTGTTGAATACATGGTGTGCATTATCGCTCTGATCACGGTTGCTTCCACTGCCTAAAAATTCACCTCTAGACGTAGTACACAGCGTGTAAATACTATGTACATGGAGTGTAGTCAGTTCTTACACCCTTCATCGCTGATAGGCCTATATGCCATGTGTACTCATCCCACACGGACAAGTTACATGGCTTGTGGAAAAGTACATGGTGTGTACACAAAAAATTTTAGATTCTTCCCCATTTTCCTTATTTTCTCAAAAACACTTAAAGAAAGAGGAAAAAAAGAAACTCGTACCTCAAGAACAAGAACCAATTTCCTAAAAAATTCCCCCCTTAAAGAAATTCGTTTCGAATTTCCCTTACAAGGGTGGCGAAGATAGGCTCAAAAAAACTCTGGCCAATGAGCACATACGTCGGTCTCCTGCTACCATGTTTTTTCCTACACTTGGCCATGTTTCCATAGCACCCGTATGAGAGGAACTGATCGGCCTCAGAGAACCTTCGTGCTCCTATCAACAATACGAATTAGATGCTTCTCAAAGGACACATCGGCATGAAGCTCAACCTCCTCAGGCTGAAAGACATGAGATGAGTCTGAGTGATAACAGCACAACTGAGACACATGGAAGACGTCGTGCATAGCCCGGTTCCTCTGTGGTACCTTCAACCTATAGGAAACCAGCTCGACTCTATCTAAAATCTCAAATGGCCCCACATAACTCGGTGAAATTTTACCCCTTCTATTGATCCTCATGTGTCCCAACCTCAGTGAAACACGCAAGAAAATATGATCCCCGACAACGAACATCAAGGGTCGTCGGCGAAGATCATTGTAAGATTTATGAAGAGACTGTACAGTAGCCATCCACTTATGAATCAACTGGACCTTCTCAAAAGTCTCCTGCATGAGACTTGGTCCCAGTAAAGCTGCCTCACCTGCCTGCATCTAGGACAACGGTGATCGGCACAACCTACCATATAAATACTTGTAAGGTTCCATCTCAATAGTTTCCTGAAAACTATTATTATAGGAAAAATAGACCAGGGGTATGTGCTTCTCCCAAGATTCTCCAAAGTCCAAGACACATGCACGCAAATTTTCCTCTAGAACCTGTATCGTACACTCTGAATGGCCATTGGTCTGAGGGTGGTAAGCTAAGCTCAGAATCACATGTGTACCCAGTGACCTCTAAAAACTCTGCCAAAAAAATGTTACATAAAGTTGGTGTCCCTATCTGATACAATAGAGAAGGGAACCACATGGAGATGTACCACCTCTCGGATATATAACCTTGCTAGCTCATCAACACCATATGTCTCCTTGATCGGCAAAAAATGAGCAACCTTTGTAAGTCTGTCCACAACAACCCACATGACATCAATACCTCAAGGTGACCTCGAAAACCTAGTAATGAAATCCATAACCACATCATCCCATTTACACTCTGGATTGGGTAATTGTTGTAACTGTCCGGCTGGCCTTTGATGCTCTGTCATCACCTGCTGACAGGTGGAACATCTCGTAACAAAACCAGCCACCTCTCATTTCATACCCGGACATCAATACTAACATCTCAAGTCATGGTTCATTTTGGTATCCCCGAGAAGTATTGCCCAAGTTGAAGCATGAAACACACACATCAACTCCTCATGTATGTCCCCTGGAACCCACACTCATGCATGGATACACAGTACCTCATCATCTCCTATCATCCAACCAGGAGGAGGTTCCTCACTTTCCACCATCTCTCATAGAAATAGGCCTTCTGAATCTGATAGTTATCTCGTCCTCACTCTATCCAGGAGGGTATAATTCATAGATAAGGAAGAAAGATAGGTTTTCCCCTAACATTCACGCACCTCCAAATGCATCTCAGAGAACAAATCCATAAGTGTCCACTCACCACTAGCCTCATGCACTTCTTGTATCTGAGTCCTCTTACTCAGTGAATCAGCAATTGTGTTACCCTTGCCAAGTGTATAATCAAGCTCAATGTCGAAGGACTGAATGTATTCAAACCACCTTCGATTTCTCAGATTAATGTCATGTAGGGTAAATATATATTTGAGACTTTTGTGGTCTGTAAAATCTGAAAAATACTCTCCCAAGAGATAATTTCTCCAACAGCGTAACACATGAACAACTGCAGCCAACTCGAGATCATGCGTCGAGAAATTCCTCTCATGTGGCCTCAACTATCGAGACCCATATGCAACAACTCAATCACCCTGCATCAACACTGCTCCCAGCCCAATACCTGATGCATCACAGAAAACTGTATAGACCTTCCCTTGCTCTAGATGTATCAGGACTAGTATTGATGTCAACCTTCCCTTCAGCTCCTGAAAGGCTGTCTCGCAAGCTTCTGACCAAATGAACATCACACCATTCTTAGTCAAACCTTTCAATGGTGATGCTAAGAGGGAGATGTCCCGTATAAATCACCTGTAGTAACCAGACCGCCCGAAGAATCATTGTATTTCAAACATGTTCTTAGGATGCTCCCAATAAACTACTTCTCTCACCTTCTCTGGGTCTACCGTAGATCCTGCCTCTGAGATGATATGACTTAGTAAGTGTATCTAGTGAATCCAAAAGTGGCACTTTGAGAGATTAGTATATAACCGATTCCCTCTCAGTGTACTCAAAACGATCTCAAGATGGGTAGAATGGTCATGTCGTGTGTGAGAGTAAACCAAGATATATTCCACGAAGACTACCACAAAAGAATCCAGACAAGGATGGAACACATGATTCATCAGATCCATGAAAACGGTTGGCGCATTCGTGGGTCCGAATGGCATAACTAAATACTCATATAGACCATATCTACATCGAAAAGCTGTAAGCAGTATGTCCGATGGTCTAAAATGTGACCGATGATATCCAGATATCAAGTAAATCTTTGAGAACACTTATGCTCCTTGAAGTTGATAAAAAATATCATCAATCCTAAGTAATGGATATTTGTTCTTAACCGTAAACTGGTTCAGATTCCAATAATTCACAAAAAGTGTGATGGTACCATCTGCCTTCTTAGAAAGCAGGACATGAGAACCCCAAGGAGAAGTACTGGGTTTGATGAAACCCTTTTCCGTAAACTCCTCTAACTTCCATTTGAGCTCTTGTAACTCTGGTTTAGCCATCCTATAAGGAGGAATATAAACTGATGCTACTCCTGGCACAAGCTCAATAGAGAAATCCACCTCTCGCTCCAGAGGAAGACCTGAAAAGTCATCCAGGAAGACATCCCTGAAACGATCAACCATTGGAGGGAAATCCTTATGACAATTTCCCTGGCCATCTAGATATAAAATCGAAATATGGGCAATCACACCACCTCACCCACGATGCTCGGGTCCATCTCAGCTCACCTAAACATCCCATTCGCCCCTGCAGAGGAACTCTCCTCCCTCTGGTGTCGTGAAACTCACCCTGTGATGATAGAAATCAAAAAAGGCTTGAATGGGAACCAACCAGTCCATCCCAAGAAAGACATCATAACTCATCATATTTAAGACATTGAGGTCCCATAAAAAGTGACACCCACCAACCTCTAGGGCACTCCCTGAACTGACACATACTGGCTGTTCTAGTTCCCAACGGGGTATCTAGCATCATAACATCAGAAGAAGAAACCGAAAGCTCAAGGATTTTCCCAATGGGATCATATATAAATCTTTGTGTAGCACCCGTATCAAAAAGTATAAAAGATAAAATAGAAAAAAATAGAATAGTACCACGGATAGTAGATGGTCTGGGATCTTTCCCTTGTTGGGTCTTTTGCACTGCATATGCCTACCCAGTCCCGCAGCCCTGCGACACAGCCTGGCTACCCTGAGCTGACCAGCCCTGCCGTCTCTGAGATCCTGGTGTCTGGCTCCACATCCATGACCACCGCCTATTCCTGTACGTCCCGATGTATCTCAGTTTACCAACTGGTAAGAAGCTGCTAGTCCTACTCCCACACGGGGGGAGTCTACACAGAACCCCTATCACTAGCCATTGGAAAAAACCCCCTGCAAAAGCGCTGGATATGACCCATCTTGCCGCAAGCTCGACACTCACTACTGGAAAATATACCTATACCCACGGTTTTGATTAAATCCATGGGAATAGGTGTGCCTTATACCCACGGGTTTGGAAAACTGTGGGTATAGTTATTGTGTATGGACCTATACCCATGGTTTATGAAAACCGTGGGTATAAGTCACCTATACCCATGGTTTTGGGAAAAACTGTGGGAATAGATTTTTTTGACAACCTATACCCATGGTTTTCCTAGACCATGGGTATAGGTCTTTCTTTCAAAGCCTTTACCAATGGTTTTATGAAAACCATGGGAATAGATATTTTTTTCCGAAGACCTATACCCACGGTTTTACAAAACCGTGGGTATAGATTTGGTGGGGGGGGGAATCCGCGGGAAACAAAAAATATTTGGTGGGAAAAATCATATACCTGAGGTTTACATTAATATATAAAATATATAAAAACATTTAAACACATAAAATTTGTATGCCATTTGGTTAGGCGGTTTTTCTCTCTACCCGCGATCCAGGGATTGAATCTCGCAGAAGTTTTTTTTATGATACAGCGTAATATATTAATATATTAAAGTAAATTTACCATTATTTAAAGCAAAGAAGTATGGATTGGTTGGTTAGTCGCGATTGTATTCTCCGGAACGATCGGGGTTCGAATCCCGCAGGTTTCTTTTTCTCCTGATACGTTATTAATTAATATATTTAACATAATAGTAATATATATATACAAAGGCGTTGCAGGTTAGTGGTGCGGTGGCTATGCACGCAGCTCATTGAAGACGCAAGTTCTACTCCTACTGTTCACATTTTTGTATAATTAATAATACCCACAGTTTTTAAACCATGGGTAAAGATGTTGACATCATGGAAAGGGTGCTGAAGATTTTACAGCGTGGAAAAAAAGCTATACCCATGGTTTACAAACTGTGGGTATAGGCTCGGGACCTATCCCGACGCCAATCCATCCCATGGTTCACAAAACCATGTGTATAGCATATACCCACGGTTTTGGGGGCTATACCCACGGTTTTGAACCGTGGGTATAGGTCAATTTTCCAGTAGTGACTCCACTAGGTCACGTGGACACTGAGGTCGCTTGTGCCCCTCTCTAACTCACTGGTAGAAAATGACCTGGACACCTGAAGAGTTCTTCTGGCTAGTACTTCCACTATGAGAGAAATACACCTATCTCTTCCTCTTACCAGAATAAATTGTACCAGAAACTGGTGCTGAACCGCCCTGGCCTGCACCACTAGCTTCCAGCAGGTTCCACTCAGTAATCAGTGACTCATTCACAATAGAATGAACTATAGAAAACCTGAAAACATTCACCAGTCCTCTGATGTCTTATCGAAGTCCATCCTCAATGATTCTAGCCATCAACATCTCATCACCCACTAGAACAGGTGAAAAACGCTGTCACTCGGTGAATCGGGAAGAATAATTCATCACTGACATGGTTCCCTACTGCAGATTCATGAACTATCATGCTTGATCTGCCCTTAGCATCTCTGGGAAGAAGAAGTAATATAAGGATACCTGAAAATATTCCCACGCCATGTCCCTGTGATGCTCTGTCTGGGTGGTAAAATCCCACCACCTCTTGGCGGAATCATGCAGTATGTATGTAGCGATCTTGACCCTCCACCCTGTAGGCATCTCAAGATGCACTAAAATAATCTGTAATGAATCCAGGCATGACTATGTAGCCTATTTTTCTCCATCCCCTTAAGACGTAGGCAGATGCTACTGCTGGAATATTCGAGTCATCTCCTCCATGGATGTGGCAACCAGCGGTGCTCCCAAGAAGGTTTGCATGAACCGTATGAAGCCTTCACAGAACTACGCATCCATTCCAGTGTTCGGTATAATGGCTGGCACCGCATCTAGCACTACTAAAGTATCCACTGGTAGCCCATGGCCTTCCATCTTTGGATTATAATCATTTCCAATCTCTTGGAGAACAACTGGTGGTCTTCTCGATGGCATGACTCTACGAGGTGAAACACACACCTTAGATCAAGATTTATCAAAGACCACAACTAGTAGACCAAGAAGGGAATAGGAGAAAGAAAGCCTTCAAAATTCACAAAACATGACTACACGACGTGTATAAATACTACATGGCTGTTGATGCTCCTTTTCGTCACATTGTCTAAGGAAATGGAAAGTGAAATGACTTATCACAAATTGATTCAGCCTTTGAAGAAAACATCAAAAATCGACGAAGACATGAACAAGGCTTCAAATGCACATGCACCGCACAATTTTCATCACTATCATGCAAGTATACTTGCACGCCGCCTAATGGTCGCGCAAGTGACTTGCACACCCTCTTTGAAAACCGCCCGGGGTCCTCTCCAGCCTATAAGTACCCCCAGTGGGCCCCCCATTTCGAGAGGAATTTTTCCAGAATTCAGATACAGATCTCTGAATGCCCAAGTCTCTTCTTCAAGTCTTCCGAACACTTCTAAGGTAATTTGTTACCTATAATGGAAGGTCTAAACAAGAGAAATAAGGTATAAGTGTTAGAATTTACTAACACTTACGGGCCTAAGTGTTTTACCATTAAGGGAAATGGACACACTTGCGCGCCTCCTTACCTACTCATTGAAACTTGTGCGGCACTCTTCTGGAAGTACCTCAGGATGATTCTCAAGGCTTTGTTCAAGAATCTCCCAATTATTACTATACTGGTCAAGGATCACGCAAGTACCCATGTGCTGCGTAGGTATACCTGCGTGACCAGGACTTGTGCGCCCACACAGTACTTGCGTGACCCCCCCAGGACTTGCATTACCCTCTCTTTTTGGGTGCCCTTCATACCCATTTAACCCCTCTTATGCTATTTCACCTCTCCTATTCATGATTCAGTCTTCAAGAAACCCTTCAAATCCATTTATGGCATGTTTTCTTGATTTAATTCCTTATCTGAAAAGAGTTCCGTGGAACATATCTCAAAACCTAGTGATTTAAACATCTTAATGTCACTAAAGTTATAGATTTCATTCATTCATCCTCATCCTTTAAGATGAGAGAACATTAATTTGGGCGTCCTTTTCAAGAGTAAGCCCTAGTCTAATTTCTCTTAATTTGGGCCTCCTTTTCAGGAGTTATCCCCAATCCAAATTCTCATTAATTTGGGCATCCTCCATAGGAGTAAGCCCCAAGTCCTCATTAATTTGGGCCTCCTTTTCAGGAGTAATCCCCAATCATAATCCCCTTAACCTGGGTTTCCTTTTCTGGAGTAATCCCTAGTCTCTAATATGGGCATCATCCTTTGGAGTAAGCCCCAATCCCTAAATTTTTAAAACCCTTTAACCTGGGCCTCTTTTTCAGGAGTAAGCCCCAAGTCCCCTAATCTGGGCTTCCTTCTTAGGAGTATGCCCCAGTCTTAATTCTTCTTAACCAGTCTTAATTTACTTTTTGATCTGGGCTTCCTTCTCAGGAGTAAAACCCAATCATGAATCTCCTCCTAATTTGGGCATCTTCTTCAGGAGTAAGCCCCAAGTTAGAGTACCCAAATCTCCATGAAGTACATATACCTTTGTGGACCTTGTTCCTGGATTTCTTCCATGAATTAAATCTTAATCCCAATCTATTTTGGTCAGTCATACATATATAAACCCGACATCATTGCATCTTTCATGGCCCAATTTTTTGGATTCACCAATACCTCTTGTTTCTCACATCGAGCATGACTCACATGAGCTTAGAGTGTAAATGTAATCATCACATCTTTATTTGAGCCATCAATAATGCATAAAAATCATAATACCTTACTCGAACTACGTGGGTTCTGATTCCTTTTCCAAAAAAAAAAGGATACTTAGGTATCCCATCAGTGGGTATGATCCCAACTCTGAAATAATCAATGTCCATCTGAATGAAAATAAACCTCAAGTTCCCCACTGAGTGGCTTTAAAACTACTATGGTTGTCATAATGACCAAGAGAATTTTATGTATCGAAGGATACCATTGACTAAGAATCTCTAACAACCACAGATGATTCTCTATCGATGAAGAACCTCGAATACATATAAAAGATTCTCTAAATTTCCTACATATAAATCATTGATTGTCAGATCTAAAGGAACAATCATTTTATACTTTGTAATGTAATAAGTATTCATGAATATAACTTAAATCTATAAATAGAGTCCCTAAGTAGACAATAATTCCCTTCAAAAAGGTGTGATGAGTCCGACCTCCCATCCTTTTGACCAATGAAAATTCATAATCCTCATCGGTCCACAACAAATGAGAACCTACCTTTGGAAAGTAGGTCCAAATGTATATGGAATCATTGGATGTGTCTGGTTATACGAACAAACCTATTAGAAAATGATTGGAATGTTTTAACCTTCAATCAACGAGGTCATCCCCAATTCCATAGGAAACAAAAATTGGTGAACCCGACATGAATCCTTAACCAAGATGAAATAATGCTTTGCTTATTTGTTAGGCCCCTATTTAAAACTCAATTAGAGGTCCAGCAAAGCAATCAATAACATATGTTCTCATCCAAAAGATGTAGCAGCTGAATTTATCTCGATTATGTCTATTATATCAAACATTCACTCATTTCCAAGATCTTATGCATTATGAAAATGGATTCTCTCATGTTTACACCCGTGAATATGTCTACTGTGAAAACTTCTGCTGCAAATACCACTGCTGCTACTCTTGTTGGATCGTCGTCCGCTCTGAGGATGACATCACCTACTTAGCGTCTTCAATGCTGGGTATCAAATGCACTGGTTAAGGAGTACCATCAAAACGGTACTATTCAGACTCTAGAGGCAGCTCGTCAAGCCCTCCAAGTCAGTAATTCAACTTGGTCATCCAGACAGTGACGAATAGCGATCAAGAAGCAGGCGGTGCTCACCACCGTCACCAACCGTTTCAGGTCATTATCCCCAGAACACAATCACTATTCGCTCCCTTATTCTGAGGAGGTGAATGAGCCGGTCCCTAAGGGACTTAATTCAAGGAGACCGAAGTACTTCCCGAGGGCTCCCATCAACAATCGCCACCACACTCGTGTGGCAGTGCTTCCTCAAAATGATGAGGGTATCGACTCCAGGCGTTCGGTTCAGGTTCCTGAAACCTGAGTAGGCAAGACGAATCGCCCGAGGTGAAATCCAATTAACAGTGAGCAGGTTCTCAGATCTGCCATCTCCGGAGAAGTCCACAAACCTATCTTGGTGGAAAGAAACAAGCGGGCACACACACCCGTCCGTTTTAATTCCTCTGTCCAGCAGACTAGTCTGGCTACATCACGCCAATCCCCCCAGGCGATTCTAGTGGAGTACTATAGACAGAAACATACACCTGTTTATAAATCATCAACTAGTCAGTAGGATCGTCTCACTACATATGATGGATCTCTTCAACCATGTTCGGCGAAGTGAAATCAACAGGCACATACACCTTCTAGTATTGATCAAGCCTACCAATAGTCTCGTTTGGTAGCATTCTGAGAATTTAGTCGGAAAGCTCCTGCAACAAACATGAGGAAGACTCAACTCTCTTCCCCCACACTTGAGTACTGGCAGGATTCATTGAGAAGAAAATGAGGATAGGATCAGGTACACACACCAAATCCAAGCTCGGAATGGACGTATATCTTCATTCCGGCAGCTGAAGTAACCAAGCATATTCTATCAGTGGTGAAAGAGAATAAGCAAATCGCTGCTCATATTCTGGATGCCTGCTAGAATATTATAACAGTTTCAGCAGCATCTCAGGGAAAGACACATAAATCTATCCCTACTAGTGGAGTGACAAATCAACAGTTCACTACGGAATAGACACACACCTCTGTTCCAGTCCAAGAGGGTTGTGGGGCGTACTCCACCATATCATACGGGCAACCAAGTTAGGCACATACACCTTGTTTGAGCAGAGATAATCAGCCCAACCTGATCATTTCTCTTGATTAGGCACACAAACCTGCCAAATTGAGTAAGAAGGCATCTAAGAAGAAGACCCACCCAACACAGTCAAGAAATCAAAGGCCAATCTGTAACAAGGACTTACTCGATGTTGGAGTTCTTGATGCACTCAGAAAAATATCTATTGCAACTCAAGATTCTGCTCTCTCAGTTCCCAATAGTGGGAACATTAATTCTGAAGGTTTTCACTAGACACTTCTTCATGAAGGCTTGATTCATGACAATTCGGTCGATCTAGAAGTTTCATCTTCAGATGAGAGCCACAAGAACCCTCTATGTGGTCAAAAGATCAAGGAGAAAAATGTTTCATCTCTTGCTATAACCCACCATGGTGGTCCTCCCCATGATGATGAATTTAGATGCAAAATTCCTCTTCGCAGTAGTGATACACATTGCTTGGAAAATTTTCCAATAGGAAATGTAGTGACGAGAGAGCCCTCTTATCTTGAGGCACTTGAAAATGCGAAGCCAGTCATGTCTGATTCTTTACAATTAGCAGGTGAAATACTTTCTAAAAAAGAAGATATCTTAGGGTGTAGGTCATTCTCCGAACCACCCCTTAGTCATGTATCTTCTAGTTTCATCAGTGATTTCTCTAATAGTCTTGTTGAATCCTATGAAGCAACAAGTAAGCACCAGCTCTGGTCTAATCAGGTATAAGAATCTTAATTGAATGATAAAGAGAAAGTACTGAAAATGAGAAAACAACTGGTGAAAGGTGAAGTGCCAGTCATGTTTTGGCCTCTAGATGACTCTCAGTATGACATTCCAGAGATGTTGACAGAAGATGGAATTCATGATATTCGTCTCAACATATGGAAAAATCTTTGTCAGTTGAAAAATCAAGTATTATCTTATGATGAATATGAAAATCATGTTAAGATAATATAAGGGTTACAACGTTAGATTGACTTGGCATCTCTATCAGTCACTCGATATCTCAAGGCCGAAAAGCAGCAAAGAGACCTTCAACTTCATGACTTGGGGTACAAAGAAGATTGCGCCAGTTAATTGCCAATACCCCATCTAGTATTCGTGTCAGAGGATGGGGTGTTCATGGAGTATTAAATTTCATTGTGCTCCCCAGTCAGCAAAGCCCGCCGAAAATGGTTACATACAATGTTATTTCCCATGGCCGACCAAAGACAATGGGTTTTGTTTGTAATAAAAAGCTTGCCTAAGAACAGGATTCAACTAGTTACTCTCAAAATAAAGAATACAGAGAACAAGTTGTTGAAATAATCCTGCATCAAGAAAATGAGAATATTAAACATTCCTCTCGTATTGAGCAAGCACATCATCAAGTGACAGAAGTGTCAGAAATCATCCAACCGTTTTTTGAACCGGGTGATAATAGTGGATTTCGGTTGATGCATCCAGCTAATTTCTGGACTCAGGTCTGCAAGATCAGGAGAGCTTTTTAGAAAGTCTCAGACATAGCATGTCAAGAGCCACCCCAGCTTGCCAGACTGATGACTCTTTTAACCCAACCCTCTGAATCAACAAATTGGATTCGAGGAGTTGAGGGGTAACAGCAGGAACAGCCCCAGTCCACCGGACTTGGGACTTCTTCAAATCATCAATCCCCTCCTCAGAGAAAGTCGGTCTTATCTCGATAGGGGAAGAAGCCACAAGAGGAACGAAGATCCAAATTATCAGGAGATTCTATCGAAATTACAGTTCACCAAGATGTTCCTAAGGGATCGAATCAACAAAAGGTAATGTCTCATCATGTACATGGAAGAAGACAATATCATAGAAATGCTGATAGAAGGGATGTGATGCGTTATGGATCAATCAATGTCATCAATGCCGTTGTTGCTGATCTCCCAGATGAGGCTCACTCAGAGGAATTAGATGAAGAGGTTCCTACTGAAGAAGTTGTACGTGCAGACACAAATGAAGAAGGTGTGTATACATGAAATCAAAAGATTACCCAGAATCTAGGTAATCCTTCTAGTAACCCAATTCACCCTCTCCAAAAGGGAGCCAACAAGGGGAAATGAAAGAATCAGGTAACATAACCTTCCTCTAGAGAAGGTCAATCGCTCTCACTAGAGAAAAGATTTCATAACAGGAGGAAGAAATGAATGAATTAAGGAGGTTGAATGCAGAACTATTTCAATGTAGTCTTCCTTCTAAGTGTGCTGGTGTTATTCATCCAAGGGAATTTTTTGTGGCTACTGAGATGGATCAAGAATATTCCCTTCTATCAGAACACCCTCATAGGTCTAATCCTACGGGTTAAGTGAAACAACAATTAGCAGTGCTACCATCAGTTGCGATACCAGCCACCATACCTGTACCAGCTCCAGTCATTGCACCTGTTCAAGTCCAAGTTCAACCGGATGCTTCTCAAAAGTTAATAACTACCATTGAGTCATTAACAGATCGGTTAGAGACTATGGAAGGGAAGCATGTGCTGGTTCAAACAGAAATTAGAGCTTACCCTGAATGGGTAGATTCAGTCCCTCACCCATTATGTTTTGGGAATCCTATATTCCCTATTTTCAATGGATCAGGCAATCCTGAATAGCATTTGACGCATTATGTGTCTTGTTGAGATACTATGATCGGAACTCTGGAACAGCAAGAAGCAGTGAAACTTAGATGCTTCATGCGAACCTTGCAAGGACCAGCTTTTTTCTAGTACACAAGCTTGCAATCTTGGTCAATTACCGGATGGGAGGATCTTCGTCAAAAATTCCTTCTTCATTTCAGCTCAACATTGCCAAAGACAACTATTTTTGATCATACAAACTGTAAGAAAAGGGCGAATGAAAGGGTCTCAAATTTCATTGCTCACTAGAAGGCATTAACATATTCCCTGAGCTTAGCACTCCCTCAAGTAGAACTGTTGCCAATCTGTGTAGAAAATATGTGTGACAAGTTATGCATGCCGTTGATTCCTGTGAAATACACAGGAGGGTTTCGAGACCTTACTTCAATTTCTCAACAGATTGAAGATTCTCTTATAAAGACTAAGGATAAAGCTCATGTAATTCCATCAGCTCCAGGAAGGAGAATGGGTAAAGCAGAGACTGCTACAGTTATGCTTAAACAAGCACATGTACCTACTTCGACATCAAGGCCTTCATCTTCTCGAAGGGCTCCGCCTCCCGAGCATCAACAACAAAGGTTGTTTTGTCAAGATGATCAACGAAATCAAAGATGATAACAATTTGAGGATCTGAAAAGAAAAAAATACTCTTTTCGAAATGAACAAGTTCCTGGTTATTTCATTTTGGCTCTGGAAAATAATATGGTTCAATTTCCAAGGCCCAAGAGGCCAAACAAGGAAAGAGATTAAGACCATCCCAATTATTTCCCCTTTCATCAAATGTTGGGGCATCCCATCCAGGAGTGTTTTTTCTTCAAATACCTCCTGAAAAAGATGGTCGACTCGGGACAAGTAAAACTAAAAGGCTCTTTAGCCTAGGTAGCATGGGTTACTACTACAGTTCCAGAGGAAGAAGGTGAATGGAAAGAGTTCAAAAGCAAAAATGCGTAGAAATATGATGATTGGATGGTCAGAAAAATGATCAAACAAACTCATGCCATTTTGTGAACGCAATTGAAGAAACCAATTGTGCCTTCTTCCATGAATTCCATAGCAAAACCCTCTTCATCAGAGGGAAAATCCTCAAAGAAACGACACGATTCAAAGAAAGAAAAAGAATCATAAGAAGATGAGTATGTGTCAAAGCCCAAGTTGTCTTTGACTATGGTAGACTTCATGCCATCTACTTCAAATTCATGGGCACCACCCTACCAAACGACACAACCTAAACCGGCTAATCAGGCAGAGTCTTCATTGGATGAAGAGTTGATCATCGGTTCTGTTAATATGATTCAATTAACAGATCCGTATGCCAGTCGCAGTTTCGATTTTGATGAGCCTAAATTCCCTGTATCGAAGAGAGGTATCAGAGGAGGTTTTAGAGGCTCATGATACAGGGGAAGACGTGGATATTTTAGAGGCCACTATTCCAATTCTACCCCTGCTAGAACTGTGTATGCGGAAGAAAATCGTGGTAGAGCCCTTCAACGAGCTCAACAAGAACAAGAAAGTTCTTCCACACAAGGTATACTCAGTCCTGGCACAATTATTCTAGAAGATCAGTTTAAGGTTCCATGTTCTTCCTCTCAGCAAGTAAATAGACCTAATCGGTCTAATATTACAAAGGAATGAGTATTACCAACTCCTATCCTAGTACAAGATGCATCAAATTCCAAAGCATCAACTTCCAAGGCACTTGCTAAACCACATGTTCCTATTGGGAATGCATACCTTTGGATCAAAAGTATGATATATTGAATCACTTGGCCCAAGTACCGTCCATGTTATCCATTCTGGATGCCTTGAATTTATCAAAGGATCTTCAGGAGGCACTCATTGAGGCTTTGTCAAGTCCTCAGGAGTTTGAGACGGAAATTGCTGCAGCTGATGTCTACCATGTAGAGAATAATCATGCAGAATTCCATGCAGTGATATCTTTCACAGATGAAGATGAAGATGATGTCGTGCATTGACATATTAGACCTTTATACTTATCTGGAATGATCAATGGTGTATATTTACGAATAGTGTTTATTGATAATGGTCTAGGAGTCAACCTCATGCCCATTCGTACACTTCGTCGATTGGGCCTCACAGAATCTGATTTATCTCCTTCTACATTGATGTTACAAGGATATGATAAAAATGAAAAAGAACCACTGGGTGGGATTACACTCAAAAATCAGTTTGGAGATCTTGTATCCAATTCAGAATTTATGGTTGTTGATTAAGACTCAGCCTTCAACATCTTTCTTGGAAGACCCTGGCTACATCGGCATGCAGCTATCCCTTCAGCATACCATCAATGTCTCAAATATTGTTTCGATGGTCAAATTGGGATATTGTATGGTGATAAATCCCCATTCAAGACATGTGAATCTCAATTCATTGATGCAGAATTCTATCACATAAAGGGAAAAGACAAATCCGCAACAAGGGAGATTACCAAAGTTAATGCTCCGTATGGTTTGGAAAATATTCTAGTAAACCCATTAGTACATGTGAGTACAGATTATGTGATTCCTATCATTCAAATTGACAGGATAGAACCAAATCAAAATACTCCTATGGAAACCTCCAAAATGTAAATTATGGAAATCAAACCGGACAACATGGTAGAAATTGGTGATCCACTCGGCAATGATGAAAGCTTAAATGGAGATGTCTTCATTTCATCTGCTGAAATCCAAAAATTCTATACTTTGCCAATCAGGTTAGGGAAAGTTATAGTAATGTAAGAGGTAAATGATGATGTCGATTCTCAATCCATCATCCTCTCTTCCTTACCCAAATAAGACCTTTCATCATCAATTGGGTAGGAAATGGAAGCTTCTTCTTCAAGATGTGCAATTTTTGACGTCTCTTATGATCATTAAAATTCTGCTTCATTATCTACTATGCAAGTAGAAATGGAAGAAGTAACACATGCTGATGAAGAAGAGGAATATCTCAGAGATGCTCCTCCAGCATTTGAATAGGGTATCTCTACCACCGTGGATGAACTCCGAGAAATAAATATGGGTACAAAAGAAGATCCACGCCCCACTTTAATCAGTACGACCATGACTCTTGAAGAACAAGAGATGTATATTTCCTTTTTGAAACAAAATCGAGACATATTTTCTTGGAACTATACAGATATTTTAGGGCTTGATCCTGATGTTACTACTCATCATTTGGGTTTGCCAGAAGAATATCGAGGATTCAAACAAGCTTCTAGAAGAACACACCCAACCTATGCTTCCAAAATTGAAGCTAAAGTGGATAAGCTCATCAAATCTAACTTCGTCAGAGAGGTTCAATATCCAAAGTGGTTGGCTAATATTGTTCCAGTGAAAAATAAGAATGGAAAAATTAGAGTTTTCATTGATTTCAGATATCTTAATCAGCATTTTCCTAAGGATGATTATCCAGTTCCAATTACAGAACTCTTTATTGATGCAACAGCTGGCTATGAAGCACTTTCCTTCATGGATGGATATTCCGGATAAAATCAAATTTGAATGGCTCCATAAGATGAAGAATCTACAGCCTTCAGAGCCCCTCAGGGTGTGTTTTTCTATCGGGTAATGCCCTTTGGATTAAAGAATCCAGGCTCAACATATCAGTGTGCCATGCATTGTATCTTCAAACCCTTTTTTGGGAAGTTTGTTGAATGTTATGTGGACGATTTGGTGGTCAAATCCATACAATGTTCCAATCACTTGGCTGATTTCGAAGTCATATTCTGCAAGCTTTGACAACATAATTTGAAAATGAACCCCTTAAAATGTGCTTTTGGGGTAACCTCAGGAAAATTTCTCGGCTTCGTCGTACGCCATCGTGGTATCGAATATCATCCAGAGAAGACAAATTCAATTCGTGGTGTGTCACCTCCTCGAAATTTAAAATAATTAAGAGGAATTCAAGTACACTTAGCCTATATTTGGCGTTACATCACCAATTTGGCAGGAAAAAGTTTACCCTTCACCAAATTGATGAAGAAGGGAGTCACTTACCTGTGGACTGAAGAATGTCAAGAAGCATTCGATACTCTCAAGAAGTATCTCTTGAGTCCACCGATGTTAATGCCACCTGTTGAAGGATGACCACTTATCCTCTATGTGACAACTCTAGAGTGATCATTGGGTGCCTTTCTTACTCAAAAGAATGATGTTGGGAATGAAAACAGACTCTATTATCTCAGTCGGACTATGCTTGAAGCAGAAAAACGATACTCAAATATTGAGAAGTGCTACCTACCATTAATCTTTGCAGTCCAAAAGTTGAGACACTACCTGCAACATCACGATGTCCAATTGGTATCTTGCAATTACCCGCTCAAAATCAACATTAGTCGTCCAATGATTACAGGACGTCTGGCAAGGTGGGTAGTTATTTTGCAGCAATTTGACATTCAATATGTGTCTCAAAAGGAAATAAAGGGCCACGCTCTGGCTGATTTCCTGGCTGAACACCCTTCAGTGGAAGACACATCTTCAGATATTGAACTCCCTAATGAGGAAGTCTTCCCTATTCAATAAAGTCTTCAAACATGGGAAATGTACTTTGATGGTGCTTCCAGAAGTCCAACAGGGAAGAAAATGGAAAATCCTAAATTCAAAAAAGTTGGCTTAGGAATTGTACTCATTTCTCTTGAAAAGGGTGTGTTACTTTATTCCTTTTCATTGTTGGGAGGCGGTAAAAATAATGAAGCATAATAACAGGCTCTTATTGTAGGATTGGAGTTGGCGCTTTAAGCACAAGTGAATCACTTAAAGGTGAAAGGTGATTCAGACCTGGTAATCAAACAAGTCAATGGGGATTATGCCATCAAAAAAGAAGAACTAATCCCTTTTTATGACTACTTCATAGAGTTAGTGGCGGAGTTTCCTTCGGAACTGACATTTTCTTATGTCCCAAGATCACAAAATTCCCAAGCTGATGCACTAGCTAATATAGCCACAGCTTTGGAAGATCCAAATCGGGATGAGACAACCATCAGTACTGCCCACCGTCGTACAATTTCACCTTATGTTCCAGTCAGAATAGAGGAAATCAATGAAATTAGTTCCATCCCTGAACCATATAGGCATACTACAAGATGAATGACACCTATCAGGGAATACCTTCAAAATGGAACACTTCCACTTGATAGAGCTGCGAAAGAACAAATCCGGCGGCATGTGGTCAATTTTAATCTTTATGAGATCCCAGATCACCAAGACAAAATTCTCTACAAGAATGGTTTTTATGGAGTTATCTTCAGATGCATTGATGGTGAAGAGACAATGGCTGTCACGAAAGAAGTGCATGCAGGAGTCTGTGGTGCCCACCAGTCGGGACATAGATTGTCTGATCGGATTCAAAGGCTTGGATACTTTTGGCCTTCAATGATACAAGATTGTGTTGATTTCATAAAGAAGTTCCATTTATGAAAAGTACATGACAACTTCATTCATAAACCTCTATATTTTCTTCATTCATCTAAATACTCATGGCCATTTTCCACATGGGGAATGGATGTGGTGGTACCTTACCCTTCAGCTACAGCCAAGAAGTTTAAGTATATTCTTACTACGACTGACTTCTTTTCCAAAGGGGAAGAGAAATAACTCTCAAATAAGTTAGTTATAAAAGCATTGTTAGCTTCTTCAAGTCTAACATCATTACCTGATTTGGTGTCCCTCATACCATATTGACGGACAATGGCACCAACTTCTGTTCATCTGAGGTGAAGAAGTTGTATCAAGAATACAACATAAAATCCAATCATTCATCTCGGTATCATGAAGCGGACAATGGACAGATAGAAGCTTTCAACAAGACTCTTTCAAATACACTACAAAAGATGGTGGTTAAAGATAAGAAGTCATCGCCTGATAAACTCTTTCATACTTTATGGTATTATCGAACCACCACCCGCACTGCAACGTGGTCAACTCCATATTCATTGGTATATGGAACAGAAGTAGTCTTTCCCATTGAGGTTCAACTACCCTCGCTTAGGGTAGCCATTTTTGATCAATCATATACAGATGAAAAATCTCAAAAGAGATTGAATGAATTGGAACAGTTAGATGAGAAAAGATTGTGCACTCTGCACCACTTGGAAGTCTATCAGAATCGAATAGCACGAGCTTTCAACAAAAATGTTCGTCTTCGTTTAGGGATAATTGGAATTAGTTCTCAGAACTCCAATGATACCAGGAAAGAAACCTCCCAAGCTTGAAATAAAGTGGGAAGGACCTTATTTGATACATAAGGTCTATTCCAATGGAGCTTATTCTTTAATCTCAATGGATGGGGAACTCATCACTACTCCAACCAATGCCAGATTTCTGAAGAAGTATTTTGTATAAACACAAAATACACCATTAATGGTCCAGGAATATGACCTTAAAATTTTTGTATTACTTTCATCCAACATAACGTTAAACTATGTCCTTTTCATCGTCCTATATGACGTTAAACAATACGAAAAAGGTCCATGCATATGACTTTAAACTGTCTGCATGTCCCTTATGTCCAGCATGACGTTAAACTGTATAACCAATGGTCCATGCATATGACCTTAAACTATTCTCACTTTCATCCAACATGACACTAAACTGTATCATGCTTTTTTTCGTACAACATGACGTTAAACTGTGAAAAAGTCCATAATACGTCCAACATGATGTTAAAATGTGTCCTTTTTTGTGCTTAGTACATGACATTAAATTGAACAGTCCTCTTTTTGTCCAACATGACATTAAACTATATTTTCCCCATCATCCTTTCTACATGATGCTAAACTATAAAAAAGTCCTTTAATATTTCCTACATGACATTAATCTGTACTTTGTCCCTGCTACATGACATTAAACTGTGCAGGACCAATAGTCCTAACTCCAAGACTTTAAACTGCATAGTCCCTTCATATGTCCTACATGACATTAAACTGTGCATCATTAAGGTTGTTGTTACCTCTTGTTTCTCACACCGAGTATGACTCACGTGAGCTTAGAGAAAATCTCCACCATAACACCCTCTTTGGGCCTCTAACCACACATTAGTCCCAACATCATTTTTAGGTCATTGTCCCCAAGAACAACTTGATCATTAATTAGTTATTTAATTGAACTACGCGGACTTTGATCCTTGCCTTCCAGGCTGGGTACGTAGGCAACCTCCCGAGGTTCAAGCCCAAAAACAATCTATTAACATCGGTTCACCTCCATCTCGTACGATGTTGATTCGTGAAACTGTCCCCAGAATCAATATCTTTACATCGGTTCACTTTTTTCCTTGCTATATGACGTTAAACTGTACAACATTTTTTGTCTAGTATGACAATAAACTACAATATTCTTTAATACCCTCACCTGAAAGGGAATCATTATTTACATTGATTTTTCAATCATGTTCCATTCCAAAGACTACGTACACACATGGAAAGGCCCGATCCTTTTATCTTGGGTTAATCCATCATTGCACTAAAGTCCCCTTTCACCCTTCACATGTACGAAAAAAATTTGTACATAGGGTATTTCTTGAACTACGTGGGATTGATTCCCTTCCTTATGGGATACGTAGGAATGTTCGAGTGTCCCTCGAATCCAACCCCAAGTCTTTTGGGCCTAACCCCAAATTCCACTTTCATTCCCTTGGATGAAAATTCCCCATGAAAACACACATTGTGTATTTCTTATAATGGTCTGAGATCCATGACCCTAAACTAAGAACTCTCATACTTTCATCCCACACGACGTTAAACTGTATTTCAAGAACTATGTATGGCTTGATTCCCATCCTTATGGGATACTTAGTGAAGTCCAGTATTTCAATTCAGGACCCAACGACAATGTGATTATTGGTTAGCATTGATCTATGTATCTTTAAAAACATTGAACAATACCTATTTTTATGTGTCATAAACCTTAACTTTAAACATTTTCAAATCTTTATAACCCTTTTCTTGACTTCTAGTCATAAAATGTCCAATTTCTAAGAGATCGTTTTCCTAACTATGCAGCACGTTCCCTTAGGCAGATTTGCGTAAATAGTCTAAATAACAGACGTGTCAGCCAAAAGATGCTATTATTTGACTATGCAACCAATGCCCTTTGGGAGCCCTGGATAATTCAACCCCCTAACGGGTTTGTCAAATAGTTGTAACTTCATTATTTTGAGGAAAACCTCTTTTTCCCTTATTCGTATTAATGAAAATATGTAGGGATCTGCAAAATAGCCATCCTTAACATATTTGTACCATATCCTTTTTCATGATCTGAAAGTATTCAAGTCTATGATTTATATTTTCCTTCCCTACGTTTGGGTCATACCTTCATATGAGTGATATTCATCCAGTTCTTCGATAATATTTTTTGGAAATATCTTCTCCATATTCAAGTACTTCTATCCATAGAGAAAACTCTATAATTTGGATAATTTTAATCCCCATAAACATCCATTGGATTTTTAGCAGTAGAAAAGTAAATTTCTGAGAGTTCTTTTTCCTGACTCTACAGCACGTGCCCTTAGGCAGCCTTGAATAAGTAGTCTACATAACAGACCTGTCAGCCAAAAGATGCTATTTATTTGACTATTCAGCCAATGCTCTTAGGTGTCCCTGCATAATTCATCCCCCTAACGGGTCTGTTAAATAATGGTAACTTCATTCTTGGGAACTACTTCTTCTAATGCCTTTTTAGCTCTTTTTCATATCATTCCTCAGATTCAAATTTTCTAAAGTCGTAGTTTACATATTTACCCTCATACTTGAGTATGGTAATATATTTTTAGATAAATTTTCAAGTAATTGAGTCAATGTTAATCCATTTGGTCAAAGCTATTTCTACCTCAAACATTAGCCTCTTTAAGTTCGACATGTATGACTTTAAACTGCCCACAAAAGACAAGGGAAATCTGAATAAAAGTCAAGTTCCAGCCCACTAAACATACATTTTGTATGATTTAGGTAATATTGAGCAATTAAAAGATTCAATGTTTGTGGGGTTATTTATAATAATCCTTTTAAAAATAAAACTATGCTTACTAGGCACATTGGATTAGGTAAAATTTAAAGTAGGTAGCAGGAAAATACATTCACAAGTGATTGAAGATGAAAGAATTCTTTCTATTTGATGCACAAGAATTAGAAGGACATCCACAGATTGGAGTCTCTTCTCTTTTCTAAGAAATTACAAGAGGCTGTCAACATACGTCTTCACTTGATGAACAATATCCCGATCTTCATCAGCAGCTACTTGATGCTCATGCACCCGACCAACTTCACTTTTTTTTGGCCTGATGGAGTGATTTATTGGCATCCGTGATGGCCTTCATACCATTCGTTTTATCTCCCTCCAGCGAATTATTGAGTTGGTCAAGTTCCCCAGTAACAACATTTAACTGTTTCTGAAGGTGCATTTGCTGGACGACTTTATCATTGATCTTATGCTTTAGATCCTTCATTTTGGCAGGATAGTCAGCCTCAACTCGGGATACCGTAGCTTCAAATTCACTGATATTGACTGATAGTTTCACCCTGGTCAGATCTTCGCGACACTTTTTCTCCTGATCCCTTCTGAAAATGACCTGTTTCACCACGACATGGATCTTTTCATATCCAAAACATCCAAGTCCCAATATGAAAAATATGGATGACAGTCAGGGAATATTTTATGGAAGCTCCTCTAGAGACACTTCGGATATGATTTTCCATATGTTCATCCATGCCTTGCGTTGTGAAAATTGGAACGCCTTTTGATCTTCCGGGTCTGACTCAACGTCACTGTCATAGGGGGGAGTATAATCTGGGATTAATACACTTAAGGAAGTGTCCTGTTCTGCTCCTTCCCCCTGACCTGAGTTTCTTCACTTTCAATTCCTATTGGGGCGGAGGCTGAGGCCTCAAATCCAGATCAAGACACTGCAATTGATGGCCCTATATAATTAATTGAAAGCTTTGGTTAGTTTCAAAGGATAAAAATCGAATCAATTGTCTTGTAAATTAAGTAAAATCAAAAATATTGTTATTCCTTACCCAACGGTAGATCAGCAACCTGAGAAGGCTCCTCCCCATATTTCCTATCTTCGAAAGGATTTTCAGGATGAGTTTGAGGAAGTTCTACTGGGTTCAGCTCCACTTGTGCTAATGTCTCTGCAATAGTAGGGTTCTCTGTACCCCCTTCAGGAATGGGTAGTTCAGCAGCTTGCTCAGACAAAACTACACATTTGAACTGATCATGATTAGACATGTAATAAGAAGTTATTCTTAATAGAACAAAGGATAACACTCACATCCATAATCTTCTAAATTACAAGTTAATTTAACATGATTTATAAAATCTTAGAAAGATGTGCCAAGTTCCATCATTTAATCTAATGTCATCTCAGAATCTCGGTCAGTCTCACTAGTGGGAGAATTTGATGTGTCTTCTTGGCGACCTTCATCCTGCGGTCCCTGACCCTGGAAAACATCTTTGGATAAAATTACATCATTAGTTGCAATAGTCACCAAAAGCTATAATGTAGGGGTTGAACCTGAAATATCACAAAATGGAAGTCAGTAGATGTTTCATTCAATATTTTATGAATCATTGTTAACTTACCAGAAGCGGGTTCTTCTCTTATCGCAACAACAGCAGGAGGGATACTAGGATTAGATGTTGGATCTTCTCCAGGAGCATTCAAGTTAGCCTGAATTTGAAATTTTTCCACAGCACCCTCCGCGGTCCTCAACGAAGGATCAGTCCTTTCCCTCATAGGGGAAATTGAGGAAGCCTCTACAATCCCATGAAATATGAGAAAACTTTTCATGGGTATAGATTCATGATTATACGAAAGACTTACCGCTACTAATGAAGCATTTAGCGGTGGATTTCCTCCTTCGTTGCCTTTGATTCTTTGGTTTTTTGGGAGTATCAATAGTCTCCCTTATAGTCACTAGAATTGGATAATGGAGGGCCATGTCCAACTCTTCATTCATAGCCTGCTGGCATGGAGATATCTCGCCCGATTCGCAAGCAGATTCAGCAGCAGCCCCAATGGCAGTACCACCAGGGCTGTACTGTGGTAAAGGAACCTCACCTGTTCCTTTATTTGCAAGCTGCAGGGTGAAGAAAATAATTTCCTTGAGTAACAAAGATTCGACTAAAATCAATTCGTGAAGAAAATTAGGAAAGAAAAAAACTTTCATCTCCAGGGGCCACATAATCATGCCACTTTTCATCAGTCCCCTCAACGGGGCCATGACCTATCAATTCCTTCACCCACTTGGTGACAGTAATGGAATTTTCAGTGGCATATATGATCATTTATAGATTTTTGATGTAAGACTGCACTTCATTGGGGTTATCCTCGTATTGGATATTTGTAGTAGCCATGAGATTCCATATTCCAGGGAGTTGTAGACCCTCACACAAATCTAGCCAGGCAGTCTCAGTACCACAATATTGACTCTACCATGTCTGGACAGCCTCTGGTCATAGATATTCAGTGCGTGTACTAGAAGGTTGTGAGGAAGGTCCTACAATTATCAACTTCAATTTATTCCCAGTTCCTGCACCTATTGATAGAGAATAAGAAAATAAGACTTATTGCTTTATAAAGTTATGGTGATTAAATTACCAAAATGAAGTAACTCACCAGGTGTTGATGGAGTAGGTATTTTGATTCAAACCAGAGGATTATATCAGGCACGAGGCCACTTTTGCACTTGTTGTGACTCATCATCCTCATCATGGGAATCCGATGAATCAGTCCTAGAGAAGGAATCTAGAGAATCAGCTTCAGGTGGGGAAGCATCACCTTCATGAGGAAGGGTTCCTTTCTGTACATTCCTCTTCTTTTTCCCCACCAGATAAACTGGGTGATTAAGTACCCCTTTAGGGTATAATGCTATCCAGGGCTTGGAATACCATGTAGTCAAGTTATGTGTTGCTTTTTCAACTGGTAGATCAAACACCGCCGCAGTCTTCTCCCTAGACGTCAGCAACCACAGTTGCTGAGAAACCATCGGATGCTACTCTAACCTGACATGTACATGGGTAGATACAACAATCTATTGCAAACACTTGAATTGGAGTGAAAATCTATATGTATCATAGGCCTCACATATAATCTCTCCGTCAATCCTGGCAACCAGCACACCATCTCTGCAGGCCAACATGTATGCCCTCAAATCCTAGTGGGATGTTCCATCATCAACAAACCTCCCGGTTGGCGGATTTCCATAGAGAAAGAAGTTTAATTCCTTAAACATGCTCAGCCTCACTTTCATGTCATAAGTATTAAGATCTAATGGGACAATTCTAGAGAATACTTGCACTTATGGCCTAAAAGAACTTCTAGGAATTTTTACTCCATTCTGTACATTATAAGTCCTGAAGTGAGTGGCGATCCATCCCCATAAAACATGGAATGGTCCCACTATTCTCAAAATAGACTTAACCATGAATACATGAAGTAAATTCCTGTGAATGTTTTCTAAAATGGGGGTAGCCAACCCAACCATTTTTCCCTCAACCAACTTTGCCACAATAACAAAGGTCCCTAGCTTGACGTCTCCCTTCGAGTCCCTGACTGGCAAGAGATAAATGCTGAGCCACAAAGCCAAGAAGCCCGCCAGATGAGTCTTCTTTGGGATTCTTTGATTCACCTCATATCCTCACTTATCAAACTCTGTTGCTTCTAGAGTTGGCCAGAATGTGCCAGGAGCACCCCTCTTCTCTATTTTTGGACAGGTGGTAGGACGGGTGGGCGTATTATCCTTGGATTTATTTTCCTTCGATCCTTTCTCCTTCAGCTCCTTCTCATTTGGATCCTTCTCTTTCTTCTCAATAAGAAATATATTCATCCACTCCTCTGGATGAATATCCTTTCTATAATGAGTTAAGGAGGTCACTAAACTCTTGATCCTATGGAAGATTTTAAATAATTCCTGTGCCAAAGAAGGATTCTTCTCTGAATCATTCAATGTCACCTTGGGAGAAATGAATTCATCATACATGTCGCCCAAAATTGGAACCCTTGAGATCTTGTGGACATCCCACAGACTGATGCCTACTTCTCCATGTGTCAAATGGAATGAATTGGTTTCTTGACTCCAGTGGCTGAGTATCTCCGGCACGAAGTTATCATTTCTGTAAACATATGTTTTCCCAACCCAGAAAGCTTCGTATATTGCCACTTCTTTCAAATCCTCGACAAACTCTGGACAGGTTTGTCGCACCCAGTATGACCACATCCAAGTTTGCTTCATGGATCCCCCAGGACGGATGTCCCAACTTTTCTTCCAGCCTTTGGATTGATCCATCTGAGCATTTCAGAAGATTGAAGGATGGAAATGTGGTTTCAACTCATGCTTATGAGGTTTCATATCTGGCATACAAGGTCTATGATGCATCATGTGGGCCTTCTCCACTGTTCCGACATTTATAAATCCTCCTCCACATGAGATATTTTCTGAAGCAAAGCTGGTATAATTTTGAAACCATGAAAATGGGAGATAGTTCTTTGCTTCTGGAATAGTGACTTCTCGCAGATGACCATAACCATAGAAAGGCAGATAAGTGATTTGTGGGAAATCAAAGTGATATTTCTTCAGATACCTAGCCAAATCTGGGAGAGTACTGTCGTGGATAGTGTAGTAATCATGGTCGACGATGCCCATCAAATCATCAAGACATTTTCTTGACAGTTCATCAACCGTTCCGATTCTCCTAGGAGCCATTGAATCTACACAAAAGTTTAATAAATTAACTCTTAAATGGGTTTATTTTTCATAAAATTTGTGAAGGAATTCATAAAAATGGTAAAGGCATTAAGGCGCAAAAGTCTGATCTTGGCGCGCAAGTATAACGTGCCGCGCAAGTATTTGGCGTGCAAGTATCACCGCGCAAGTCCAGATACGATGACAGCAGCGCGACAACAAAGAAAAGCGAAAAAATAATCAACTTGTATGACGAAGGGGACCTGCATAGAAAGAGCTCGAAAATCCGGAATTCGGTGCTATGCGCGAAAAATGAGCACATATTTATAAGCCAGGCCGATCACCTGCGTTCGTAAATCATGCACGCTCCTTCCCTGCATTAGTCGCACCTGTGTGACGAGTTTTACATGTTGAAAACTTGCGCACCTACTTCCCTTTGGTTTGCTTATTTTCCTCAGAGTCACATCCTTATTATTTCGGATCCAACTCTGTGGGGGGACTTTTGTTGATGCTCCTTTTCGTCACATTGTCTACAAAATGGAAAAGGAAATGACTTAGTACAAATTCATTTAGCCTTTGAAGAAAACATCATAAATCGACAAAGGGATGAACAAGGCATCAAATACACATGCACCGCGCATGTTCCCTCACTATCGTGCAAGTATACTTACGCACCGCCTAATGGACACACAAGTGACTTGCGCGTCCTCTTTAAAAACTGCTCGAGGTGCTCTCCAGCCTATAAATACTGTTGGTGGGCCCCCCATTTTGAGAGGAATTTTTCCAGAATTCAGATACAACACTCTAAATGCCCAAGTCTCTTCTTCAAGTCTTCCGAACACTTGTAAGGTAATTATTTACCCAGAATAGAATGTCTAAACAAGAGGAATAAGGTCTAAGTGTTATAATTTACTAACACTTGCGCGCCTATGTGTTTTACCCTTAAGGGAAATGGACACACTTGCGATCCTCCTTACATACTCATTGAAACTTGCGTGCCACTCTTCTGGAAGTACCTCAGGGTGATTCTCAAGGATTTGGTCAAGAATCGCCCAAGTATTACTATATTGGTCAAGGATCGCGCAAATACCCATGTGTCGCGCAGGTATACCTGCGCGACCAGTACTGGAGCACCCATGCAGTACTTGCGCGACCCCCAAGCACTTGCGTGCCCCTCTCTTTTTGGGTGCCCTTCCTGCCAAATTAACCCCTCTTATGCCATTCCACATATCCTATTCAAGATTTAGTCTTCAATACACTCTTCAAATCCATTTATGTCATGTTTTCGTGATTGCCATCTTTATCTAAAAAGAGTTCCATGGAACATCTCTCAAAACCTAGGGATTTAAGCATCTTTATGTCACTAAAGTTAGATATTTCATTCATTCAACCTCATCCTTTTAAATGGGAGTACATTAATTTGGGCCTCCTTTTCAAGAGTAAGCCCCGGTCTAATTTCTCTTAAATTGGGCCTCCTTTTCAGGAGTAAGCCCCAATACAAATTCTCATTAATTTGATAATACTCCTTAGGAGTATGCCCCAAGTCCTCATTAATTTGGGCCTCCTTTTCAGGAGTAAGACCCAATCATAATTCCCTTAACCTAGGTTTCCTTTTTAGGAGTAAGCCCCAGTCTCAAATATGGGAATCCTCCTTAAGAGTAAGATGCAAGTCCCTTAATTTTTAAAACCCTTTAACCTAGGCCTCCTTTTTAGGAGTAAGCCCCAAGTCCTTTAACCTGGGCCTCCTTTTCAGGAGTAAGCCCCAAGTCCCCTAATCTGGGATTCCTTCCTAGGAGTAAGCCCAAATCTTAATTCTTCTTAACAAGTCTTAATTTACTTTTTGATCTGGGATTCCTTCTCAGGAGTAAAACCCAATCATGATTCTCCTCCTAATTTGGGCATCTTACTCAGGAGTAAGCCCCAAGTTAGAGTACCCAAATCTCAATGAAGTACATATACCATTATGGACCATGTTCATGGATTTCTTCCCTGAAGTAAATCTTAATCCTCATCAATTTTGGGTAGTCATACATACATAAGCCTCACATCATTGCATCATTCATGGCACAATTGTCTGGTTTCACCAATACCACTTGTTTCTCACATTGAGCATGACTCACGTGAGCTTAGAGTGTAAAAGTAATCATGAAATATTTATTTGATCTATCAATCATGCATAAACATCATACTCCCTTACTCGAACTACGTGGGTTCTGATTACTTTTCCAAAACAAAGGATACATAGGTAGCCCATCAGCAGGTACGATCCCAACTCTGAAATAATCCATGTCCTTCTGAATGACAATAAACATCAAGTTCCCTACTGAGTGGCTTTAAAACCAATATGGTTATCATAATGACCAAGAGACTTTTATGTATCAAAGGATAAAGTTGACTAAGAATATATAACAAACACAGATGATTTTCTATCGATGAAGAACCTCGAATACATATAAAAGATTTTCCAAATTTCCTACATATCAATCATTGATTTTCATATATAAAGGAAAGCTCATTTTATACTTGGTAATGTAATAAGGATTCACGAACATAACTTAAATCTATAAAGAGAGTCCCGGAGTAGACAATAATTCCCCTAAAAAAGTTGTGATCAGCCTGACCTCCCATCCTCTCGACCAATGCAAATTCCTAAGACTCATCGGTCCACAACTAATTAGAACCTACCTTTGGAAAGTAGGTCGAAATGGAAATGGAATCATTGGATGTTTCCGGTTCTACGAAAGAACCCGTTAGAAACTGATTGGAATGTTTGAACGTTCAATAAACGAGGTCATCCCCAATTCCAGAGGAAACAATGGCGTTTTATTACAAGCCACTCACATGGGTGTGTACTCCAACTTAAACTGGTCGTGTTACACCCCAAATACACGGCATGTATTTCTACATACACGACATGTACTTGAATCCTTCTTCCCTACTCGAGTCCTTCTACACAGCTTCACCACATGGCTCGCTCAAGACAAAACGACATGGTGTGTCTAACATGTACACAATGTGTACTCTATAATAATTCACCAGCTTGTGTTGTTAGTGACATGGCTAACTACTTCGACTGACACTACACGACGTGTTAAAACTGCACACGGCATGTACACTATCCCATTTCCCAGCCACACGATCAAGTCTACTCAGTCTCTCACTGGTCAGGACTACACGGAGTGACCCTCAGGTACACGGTGTGTTTAAGAAGAGGTAACACTGACCTGTGTTTCTTAGTTACATGGCCGAATCCCAAGGTCAAACGACACAACGTGTTTATCATTAAAATGGTGTGTATATGATCATATTTCTCTTCCCATGTTGTTAGTTACACGACGGACATAGGTTCAACACCACACGACGAATATAATATCTACATGGCGTGTGCCTTGAAAATTTCAATATCCCATGATCCCGCCTCTACAGCCTATGAAACGGGTAGAAACTACACAACATGTACATACGGTACACGACGTGTACTAAAAAAACATTCTTTTCTTCCCGAATAGAAGAGTAAATGGATTGTAATCCTAATTACATGGCATGTATTCTGGGGTTTTCCAGACAGTAATCCTCAGAAACTACTCTGGATCCTTGAAAAACACTGAAGAAAACACCTAAGTGCCAAATTAAGATCCATGAGGGCCCATACTCCCTGCAAATCAACGCTTGGAATCTTATACATGTTATAATAAAATAAACAGGTCAATGATCCACCAAATTCTGGTCAATGAGGCCCATACTCCTCAATAACCAATGTTTGGATTTCCTTCTACAATACCTCACATAACAATACCCTATCAAATAGATGGTATTTTATCGAGGCATCTATCAAAACAGCATGAATTTTATAGCATGAAATCTATCACAACACCATGAAATTTCTAATGCACCTACATGGCATGGAATGAATGAATGACATGTGAAATCTAGCATGTGCCTAAATGATGCAAGAGATGAAATACCCTCATCTCATCGGGTTGCAACTAAATATAACCCAGGTATAATAATATAAACAACACACAACATGTGCATCACCCAATAATGAAAATAAAATCAACTATAAAATTGAAAAATAAAAAAAAGTGAAACACGAGGTAAATTGGATTTTCCTTGTACACGGGTTAGAAACTCCTGAAAAAAACTTATTACCAAGTTCCTATTACTTACTATCCCTGACTATATGCTCCAAACAGTATGTCAAAGAAAATAACCCCTCTGATACCACTTTGTAACCTCCTGGATCCGGAAGCCACATAATGGGTGCCCCGAAACCAGTTGGTCACATGACCTCAAGCGCATTTCCCCAAATTCCAGAGTCTTCAGACTAGCAGCGAGAGCCTGAGTTTGATAGTGGGGAAACTATGCCTTCATTTTTCGATGTTTAGTGCAGAAAAAAGGAAATAAAACCTACAACAATGGAAGCAGTGAAGAATATGAACTAGAAATGAACAACTGCAGTAAAGATAACCAATAGTTATATAAATAATGATTCAGCATGTCACTTATTCTATAAAAGCATCCAAAACAGGATACACTGCAATACAATACAATACAACTCAATGTACATGGTACAACAAAATAGAACAAAATAGAGTGAACAAAATGAAGCAACATCACAAGCCGAAGCTTGGTCCTATGCTCTCCTACTCCTCTGCTACAATCATGTATCTGTATAGGGACCCTTTCCCCTATCGACACCTACATAAATATAGTCTATTTGGTCCAAATACATGACCCAAACATGGTGTGAGAAATGAATCCCAGTCGGAAACCACCAAAGTCCCACGCCCAACTGTCTGTGAAAATGTTCAATATGAGTGTGCAACAATAAAATGAAGAAAATAGTAAGTACTCAAAAGTAACTATCACTACCAGTTTCATTGCTATTTTAATATTCATTTAACAATGCCAAGCCTATGCTTTATCCTGGTAGGTGTAACCAAAGAAAATCACCACGGTGAATGTTCTAAGTAATTGTTTCCTCGGACATATAAAACTTTAACCTCAGGAAATCAGAATCAAATACCCGCAGGTGATTTCCGTCAGGCCTAACGACCATTGCCCTCAGGAATATATGATATTTCCCTCAGGCACAGAAACTACATTCCACATGCATAAAAAAAGGTTACCCTCAGGCTAACCAATACTGCCCACATTATAATATAACACTTCCCTTAGGCTAAAAGAACACTGCCCTTGGGATAATAGAACAATGCCCTCAGGCTAATAGAACACTGCCCTCTGGCTAATAAAACACTGCCCTCGGGCTAATAGAACACTGACCTCAGTCTAAAGGAACTGGGCCGAGCCCAAAGCATAAAAAAGAAATTTATATAAACTTTCTCTCAAGAAAATGCAATGCACAATATAATCATGGAATACCCTCGGGTATTCCAGCCAAATGGCTAAACAGATGAATGCATACCCAGGGTGGTCCTCGATCCAAGAAGTGATCCCAAACAACAGTTTAAACCTATCATTAGATTATTTATAAAATTCTAGTTATCTTTTCAGAAAAGGCCTCAGCCATATGACACCCCAACCATGAGTTCTTAGCATAAAAATACACAAATTCAACTCAACAGTTGGAAATAAAAATCAGACCACCTACCTCGATTGTCTCTTATCGGCATACGTGAATGACGCCTCCCAAAATTCCCGTAAACAACATAGATCTGGGATAAACGTTCACACATTCAACCTAAAATAACTTTCCCTTGGGAATGAATTGTTAATAACTACTCAAGGAGAAGGAAGGGCTTACCCACGCGGTTCTAAAAAGATTGACGGCATAGGAATCGAGTTTCTGGTGTGTGGTCAAGAGATCCTCCAAGGTTTTTCCGTCTGTCCCATGCTCCAAAATAACCCACTACCTCCTCTACCAAATGAAGAGGCTATTCCGTATTTTAAGTGAAAAAAATAAACTACACGATTTGTAATCTCTAGTACACGGTGTGTAATTTTCATTTTTTAACTGTTTCTTTGGCGGCTTCTTTCCACTGTGGCACTGTTCATCTGTCGACATGAGTACATGATGTGTATTGCTGAATACATGGTGTGTATTGTCGCTCCGCTGGTGGCTGCTTCCATCGCCTTACTATTCACCTTCTGACTGAGTATGCAACATGTAAATACTAAGTACATGGTGTGTAGTCAGTTTTTACACCCTTCATCGCCGACAGGCCTACAAGCCCTGTGTACTCATCCCTCACGGACAAAGTACACGACATGTGGAAAAGTACATAGCGTGTACCAACAAAATTTGGAATTTTCCCCCATTTTTCTTATTTTCTCAAAAACACATATGTAAAGTGGAAAAGAAGAAACTTGTAACTCAAGAACAAGAACCGGGTTATTACAATATCATTCAACATTAGTTATCATGAATCCACTTATCAACATTCACTATCAAAATCATAAATTAATTAATTCAACAATTAATCAACACAATTCAATAAATTTCTTATCACAACAATTGACAAATCAATTAATTGACCAATTAATTAACACAATTCAATCAAATTATTCATCGTAATGATTCCCATTAATTAATTCAACAATTAATTAATATAATTAAATCATTTCAATATAAGATAATTAATTTAACAATTAATTATTCCAATTCATAATTTATTAATCATAATAAATCCTGCTAATTAATTCAAAAATTAATTAATACCATTCCACAATCTCAAAAGTCCATAATTAATTCAATAATTAATTAATTCGAAAATCCAAATATTCAATATTTTGATAACTAATTCATAAATTAATTGTCCCAAATTCGACTATTCCTTTAATTAATTAATTTAACAAGTTAATAAATTAAATAAGAAATTAAATTGAGATAACCACTATAATTTATACAATTACATAAATGGGATTTGGATAATGACTATAGGGTTTGAATAATAGACCACCTGCCTAAATTCATTGAGAACTCTCACCATTGGAAGAATCCCCAATTTGAGTAGAATACCAATATAGAATGAGATCTGAATTTGAAACCCTAATTAAATATTGAATAACGAAGATCCCATAATTATATATCCATATCAGATAATCATAGAGTCATATGTAATAAATGAGGATATATTCCCTTTAAAAAATGAGGGAGAGATGGGAGATAAGAAAAATACCGCATGGGATTAGATCCTCTTATCGGGTGTGGTGCAGATTTTTAATCTGCTCTTTGAATTGCCAAGAATGGAGGTTATAATGGCTAGGAATTCATTTTGGAACCTCCAAAAAATGATTTTAAATGCACTAGTATGATTGGGAGTTGATTTTGAGTTAATTAGCATGTTTAATTAATTTTAAATCTAATTTTCAGATTAATTAAAACCGTGTACATGGTTTTCTAGGTAGAGGTAAACAGTTTCCCATAAATGTACTAATTAACCATATTACTCTTCTTGTGTGTGTGAGTGTGGGGGGGGGGGGGGGTTCACATTTTCTGCTTTTAGGGCACACAATTTTAAAAACCCTGTTCTAGCTGTGGAAAATCTCTTTGTCCAGGGTTTCATGGTTTTCTAGGGTATGGCGCATGGATAGGGAAATCTCTATGCCAACCATGCACTACTCTCATTCTTCCACTTCTCTCAAATTTGAATCCCAAAAAACCTTAAGGTAACACCCAAAGAAAAATTACCCAACAAAAGAAGAAATATTACCTTTAAATGGACCTAATACATCCTCAGAAATAGGTAGGATCTAAGAGTAAAATCATAATTAAAATGTAAATGTCCCAAGATATCTATATATATGCACCCCCTTAATAAAAAAATTATCTATAGGGATGGGTATGATGATAATATCGCCGAAATTATGATATATACTTATGAATTCTAGCATGACAGTTTCTTTTAAAATTCAAATTAATAATATCCCAAAAATAATTTTTTAAAAATAATCCTAATATTTAAATGGTTTTTATATACATTTAAATCATTTATTAAAAATAATAGATAAAAAAATATTAAAAAGTGAACACCCCCAAAAAATATTCTTCCCCTTTTATATTATTGTAAATGAATGCATTATCTTTGAAGAGATGGGTCATGATTATGTCAATGTGGAATCCTTCTATATGAGGCTTTAAAATACATGGAACCAAAAAATATATTAAATTTTTTCAAAGATTTAAAAATAAATGGTTTGAAATATATTAGGAATTAAATTTGTTCAATAATTTTGGCAAGAATGATTCCCCATAAATGCTTAAGGTAATACTAACTTTTTTACGGAATTGAAAGTAATTGTTATTAATATAACCGAAGTGATATTTAAACATGAAATGATAAAAAATTTATATATTTAATATATATAGGTGGTAAAAATAAAGAAATAAAAAATTATGTTATATCTAAAATATAAAATATTCAAATCATTTTAGACAATAATAAACTTTAACAAATGAATTGAAAAACTCCAATGATTTTTAAATTTCATGTTTATTGATTTGGGTTGAATTCTTGAACAACCAAAAAAGGATTTTACATTCATGATCAGAGGAATAACCCTAGAAAATATAAAACAATTATTCCTTTTCATACCCATGTTCTTTTAGGTTATATAATGATAACTAAAATATATTTATGAATCCATGTTTATTTTAATAAATAATTTCTAAAAAAATATTTATTGAGGGATGAACCCTCTTGAGTTCACCATATCGATAATTTTTATAATTAATTTCACCAATTGTATTCCTAGTTTTTTAAAAATAATTACATAATTTATTTTTAGAGAACCCTCTTAAATATTTGGGTTTTGTAACCCTATCACTTGATTTAAAAAACCAATCCCAATACAATTTTTCCATTGTCTTTGGGAACAAAACTTTTTATTTCAATTTTGTTTACCACAGATGAATTTTTCAAGATAGTTTTTAATATCCTTTATATTATATTATAATTTGTCTAGACTAGTACGATATTTTGATTATAATTATTAATTATCCATTTCTTTTAAATGTTGATCTTTTTCGGTAACTACATGTATATATATCTTTTTATGTTCATTGAATTTTGATTTGAGTTCACAAAATCCTTCCCTTAATTGATATATTGAATATTTGAGTTCTGTATAATCTAAATGACTTTATGTATAAGAAGAGCTGGAATATGTTACCTCATCACTTACATTGGTAGGGGTGATGAGACATTTGGTGCTCTCATCACTTAATTCAGTTGAGGAGGAGAGGGAGACGTTACTAGCACTCAAAGTTGACACTTTAAATAAAATACCCATTTTTTTAATTTATTTCATCCCCTTTTTATAAATAGGGATCTCTTGCTGGATGTGACCCTTCTTATTTTACAAGAAGTATGTGACTTCCAATTATTTATGTTGAAACTTATTTTTGGAACATTAGAGATGTTTTTTTATCTTCATGATTTTTCTCTTATTTTTGGAAACATGGTTGATCATGACATCACTTTTTAAATAATATTTTTTCAATTACCTTGATTGAAATTATTTTCTTGAAATCCTTATCTTGTTTATCTTACTTTCCACATTTCTTATTGCCTTTTCATGGTGATCCCACAAGTCATGAGTGTTCCTATGAGTTCTTCAACCGATATTCTATTGATATTTTTTACCTATTGTATTTACACTACCTCGGTTTACCATGAATTGGGAAAACCCAATGCACTTTCTTCTCGTGTATATTTTTATTGATAACATCACCAAGAAATTTTATACCATTAAAAATTTCAATAAAGTAAGTGATCGTCCCAAAAAATGATTTATTAGGATGTATGATAAGATATTAAAAATCTTGTATCAATATGTTAGGTTTAATATCCTTCACTTTATTAGTTTCTTCTTGCCAGAATTCCAAATATTTTAAAATTTATTTGGTATATTTACATTTATAAATTCTATTAAATTCATCTCAGTATAGGCTACATTGAAGAGCGTTCATGGGTATACCATCATGATCAATGGTGTCATTGTGAGTAGAATTCCATTTATACTTGAACTCCTTAGTTGGAGTATACCCAAGAATAATAATTTTCCAAATATGATATAAAATAATTTTAATAAATTTAGACATGTTATTTTTTCAAGAAACTATACTTTAAGCCATCAAATGAAGGGAATCATCCAATGGAGTGTCCTTTAAGAGAACCTTGGGTGATATAGGTAAAAACAATCCATTATGATCAATCATGGAAACTGATGAGGGTTCAAAAACCAATGATATATCAGATAATAAATTAAGCAATACAATTATGAAATTATGTTATAAATTTAAATTAAAAAAGTAATAACAAAATATAATAATAAATAGAAAAATGTATGAATATAAATATTTAGTGAAACAGAAATATAAATTAAAAGGAAAGGAAAAAATTTGATAAAGGAGTTCAACCAAACTCAAATTGAGTGCCTACATATACTCCCTTCAAGGAATGAGAGGTTATAGACTACTCTCTTGGTTTTAATGGTAGAAAATATACTTGAGAAGAAAAAATACACTTTATTTTTAATGGTTTCATCAAGAAACTAAAAAATATTTTTTACTGGATATAGTAGGAAACCCCGAAGCCATTCAATTTATTAGTGGTATAATGAAACCCACACTCCCTCAATTTAATTTAAATGAGAACCAAATAAGAGGAAATATGAAGAAAAGGTTTTCAATAAAAACGATTTTTAAAAACACTCTCTTTTCCCTAAAAGAATGATATGAGGAAATTTGATAAAGAGAGACAAAATAATGAGGGATCCTAATTACAAACATATAAAAAAATTAAATTTCAATAGAAGGATAAATGATAATAACACGGTAGAATTAGATTTAAAATCCTTTAAGGGGATGTATATATAGTTTTTGGTGGCCCCTTGTTTCGCATGGGGGTATTTGGAGTCAATAAGAGACACTGTGATGTGAGATATATTAATGGGAACATACATAAATGGCATGTTTAACCCTACACCATGAATGCACTAGATGGCTTCTAGGATCCACCGACCATCCTCTGGTCTGTCTAGTGGTAGGTTCCACTGTCAATACCTCACTATCATGCTGGTGAGGTTCACCAGCTAACCAATATGCTCTTGCAAGTACCACATATTACTGGAAGCCTGATAAAATGTTTAATGGTTTCCCTCCAGCCAAAGGCTATTGTATCACATCATTAACATTCATAATAACACTTTGTACTCTTATTGAACCCATTAAATGGTCGGTTGATTGCATAAGGATATTAGTGAAAATAAACAAAGAAGTAATATTAAATGAAATGTTTCGATAAATAAATGGTATTAGTGATTATTAAAAAACATAAGAGTGTTATGTTTAATATAAAACACAGAGTTGTTTTATTCAATAATTTGTTATGATAGGAAATGATAGGATAATAATTTGGATCTTGATGATTTGAAGCCTTGTGGTTTTTGATTAATCCTGAATTTGGATAATCGATGAAATGATTTATGTCTAAAAAATAATGGGTTTGAAACCAGAGTTTAAAATATATATTTTGGAATCCATATTTCTTTAATTTGTTTCACATATTTTTTAAAAATTGGGAATCTAAGAGGAATATTTTTTATTTAATAGGGTATTGCTAGATGATCCATGATATCTTGTTTTTTTATATTATGATTTCATAATTTAAGGTTCAATTTTCCTACCTTCTTCGCATATTCTCATAATTACATATATTATAAGTATTTTATCTAGTGGAAGGAACAAAAATATGATATTGGATTAAAGAAAAATGATGTGGTATAGGTTTGGTAGAAGATCATTACAAAAGCTTGATTTTTTTAATATTGAATCCTCTTCCCTTTTTTGATGTAATAGTTTGAACATTATTCAAGTTAGATTAATAATATTCTCTTATTGATTTTATTGTTTTTCAAATAGTTTTAACTTGATTTAGGATTTCACTATATAAATATATACAATTTGTCAAATTAATGATGATAAATTTAATTTAAACACATAATAATTTGATTCATAATTCCTTATAATTTTAAATATGTTATTTTTTATAGATTCTCTCGATTTATTTTCAAGTTTTTATGATTGAGTTTTATTGATGAAGGTTTTTTAATTTAATGGGAAGTATTTAGATTAATGATATTTACATGAAAAAATAAATTAAATAATTAAATGAATTAATTTTCTAGAAAAAAAGCATTTTCATTTTGTGTATATGAATGTAATATAATTAAAATGAGGAAGAATGAAATTCAAGTGACAATTATTATTTCAGTATTGATATGAAGTTTCTATGTAATAGGTTATTTGACAGTCAATTTTTTTTTGAATTATAGTGGTATTGCTATAATTGTTTGGTGAGGAGGTGTAGTTAGTTGGGTTGTTTTGGATGTTGTAGTTTCCCCATATAAGAAATTATATTGAACTTTTTCATGACCTATGTAAGATCCTTATTTTTTAAGAGGTATGGGTTGTTCGGATTTTAGTTTAAACAACGTTTTTTGTCTATATGAGATTTTAAAAAGGTATAAGAAAGCGTTTAGGAGCACCAAAGGCTTGTTTGGATCCTGGAGCTCCAGTTTTTCATGAACCATAATGAGGCACATTTTTGGTCCATATCTATTACTAACCATGATTCTCAACCATAAATATTAAATTAGAGGGGTATGTTTAGTTTAACCACATGATATGAGGCGCATGGATGTAAAAATTTGTAATAAATTCTAGGTGTGTGTCTTATGGTTTCCATAGAATTTCTGCTAATTAATCACCTAGCTACGATTGGGGGTGGAAAATTTTTATAGTTTCTACAAATGATATGTGTATGGTTTTTTCATACAATGCGCCTTTCCATGAGAGGGGGATGTCACCTTGGGTAGTAGGGGCACACAATTGCTGTACGGTTTGGCCAACCACGCATCCAAACTGTGAACCCCTATTTTCTTTATTTACATTAACATGTAGGCCATCCCATTCTCCCTAATTCCCATGAACAATAGCAAGTTGAGATCCTACTTAACCCTCCTCCTATTATTGGTGAGATCTCATTCATCAAATATTGGTCTTGACCATCGTTAGTTACATTGGATCACTATAGGTAAGCCCAATACTCAACTACCTTCTTTCCTTAGTTTATCTCAAGATCCTTAATATCATCTTAACGTAAGATAACATTCTGTATTCTCATGGAATTTTTCTATTTTCTCAAATTTCTCTAATTCCAACATTAATTAGAGTCTGATACTTGAAATTTTGTCTAGTTTTTCAGTGTTGTTTTCCTATGCTAAAACATTCTGTGATGTTCAGTCATCTAGGTTTTTACAACATGCATTTGGTAAGACAGACATGATTTAGTTATTAATTGGCCTTGATGTGTTTTTTATCTGGATTAGTATAATGTATTTCTAGGGATTTATTTATTTTTTAACTGTTTCTAACAGTTCTTCCCATGATGATGTTTTGGAGGTGCTACTTGGATGTAATTTCATGAAATTTGGAAACTTTTTCAGTTTTTTTCATTTATGGATGCTTCAGAAATCCCATGTAATATGGAACACTTTAGAATTGAATGATTAAATGAGGAGATGGTGATCATAATAATTTTTTTTGGTTATGTTTTTTATTTTCCAACAGCATGTTGCCATGATCTTTATTTTTGAGTATATTCCCTTTTAATTTCTATCAATATCAATTTCTATTCTATTGTTGAAGGATAATTTCACATCATTTAATAATTATACCATTTTTTATAATTAATTAATGGGAAGTATGATTTTATTTTCCAATTCACACTTCAATATTTCAAAAAAAACCCCCCATGGACCACATGATCACTTATAAAAGAATTAAGAAAGGTGAATGGTAAGACCATGTCACTTTACCCTTGTTAAATTATGTAGGGGAAAGAAGATTACACTTTCCACCCTATTTCTTAGACTTCATTTATATGACTTATATTTATGGATTTAATTGATATGTTGAAGGGATGAAATTATTTATCCTTGATTATAATATGGAATGGATGAGAATACGTCACAATTACATTAATTAATGGGGAAAATGGTCCTTATTTTTAATTGAAACTTATGGACATGACATTGCTTAATTTTTATGTGGAATTAAATTACATGGTGTTCCTTATTCTTTATATAGAAATAATGGAAATTTAGTTACTTACTATTTATGTGGAATTATTGGAAATGATATTCCTTATTGTTTATGTGTGATTAAGGGACATAAAATTTCTTAGTGTTTACATCGAATTAATGGGAAAAAAATTCCTTCCTAATTATTTGGAACTAATGGACAGGAAGAATCTTATTGTTTATGTGGAATTAATAAAATCAATATTCCATATTGTTTATAGAGAGTTAATGTATATTATTCTTCTTATGTTATAATTGGATGTTGGACATGAAACTTCAAAATGTTGATTGGGATAGTCGAACATTCCATTCCACACCCCTAATTTGAATCCATTAGTTTATCTACAACTACTATTTCATTAATTCCATGGGACTAGTTGAAACCTTATATGATTATCATTGCATAGGAACTCCTTTATTATGTGCCTTAGGTCCAAGCCTCTATTATATAATGAATATTTTTTAGAGACATTCAAGCTTAGGTCTAAGTAGGTAATATTAGATGGGCATCCTGTGAGGAACCTACACTAGCATGGGAATTGTTTATTTTTTATGATTTTAATATTATTAATTGGATATGACTTTAATATATATTCCTAAACTAGGTATTATTACATGCTATTAATGGAAACCTACTAGTTTTTACTCACACCCTATTCAGGCCACCATTTGGTACTTAGATAGACTCTATAGATGCATGTAGGGACAAAATGAAGAACCTATAAATGGATACTTGATTTTTATACAAGGATGGAGTATGAAAGTAGATGACTATGATAATTCTCATGAAACTATTATAGATTATATTTTATTAGTCTGTGTATGTTCTTATTTAATATAATGTATTGTATAACAAATGCCATGGTTTCACATTCCCATTTTGTATAGTATCATGACATAATGATTTTGTATGTGACACTATCTACAGTGGTGTTTATTATTTTTATATTTCGACGATTTAATTCTATTATCACCATTATTCTAATTTTTATGATTTATATGTTATCTAATATTTTAATCAACTATTGAAAATAGTGTATAGTGTCCCCACTATACCATCTTAAACCCATTGCAATTAGATGGAAGCCCCTGGCATATTGGAAGGCATGCTAGAGGCCATGTTTCCAACTAGACCATTTCCTTATTTATGAACCAATCCTAAGATATCAAAAATCAGTATCAAAATGTTAATTTTCCTTGTATTTTTATTTTGGGATGGTTAAATAGAAGACTAATATGTGTCAAAAAATTCATTGAGAATGTTATGGGGAATATCTAACCCATCTTTGTGGGGAAAACATAATTCCTAGGATGGGACATGTTTTTATGATTTTTACCTGTTATAGTTTCATTATTTCTCCATTGTATTTTTTTACGATTATGTATTTTTTTACTAATTTTTCATATTGGAAAAGTGAGAAAGAATTGGTTGTTTTAAGTGTCTGCATGATCATAGATGTTGCTATTCCACATAACTTGATAGTTTCACCATAATAAAGAAAATTATGAAATGTTTGAGTTGTGTAACTATGGTCCCCCAAAATGAAAGGTTAGTTGATTACAATTAAATGTATTATAATTATAATTTATAAACTTGGGCCCTTATAATGTATGAAATTGTGATCCTTATTATCATATCATCTATTATGAATTTTTGTATTTTGAGACCAGATGTAGTGGTCTGGCTGCAGTTACATGACTTTCCAATTATAACATATAAAGTTTAAGACATTATAACATGGAAATGGTAAATCATCTAACTAGAACTTTATATATACATTAGCATTAGAACTTGATGATTTTTTATTCATAAATTAAATGGTATCCATTAAATAGGTATTCCAATTGAAATATAAAGAGTGTTTTACTATATGAATTTCAATTGACACTCCATAAAATATAATATATGTTGTGAGGTATAAATACATGAACCTTTACACAAACCTATATTATTAGTGAGTAGTTGTGAGTGATTCTTGTGTTTATTTATAATCTTCTATGTTACATAGAACTGAATTTAGGAGTATGAAGATGTGCATTGACTCTTGTATAGAAAGTATTTTTACTTTTCCTATTCTTTTATATTATATTTTTTTTATTGACTATAATTTCAAGGAATACAGTTGTATGTGTAGATATATTCCTCCATGATGGCGTCATGTTGATTTCCCATAAATAGGTGATGACCATGCAATGGAGGTGGAAGGACCTAAAAAACCAGTATCACCTTATGTAGTGCTTCCTATGGAACCACCTGTTATTCTTAATCGGGTCACCAATGCTTATTTTCAAGATGGTTTCATAATAGTTCATGAAGACTAATAAAGGATAACCAAGACTATCCACCTACTATAGAAGATTTTAAGTGAGAATTTCATTAACACCATCCACCAAATTTCATAAGAGATAGTGTCCCCTAAGGTTTTTAGTCATGGAGAGAGTCCATTCTATATATCTTTTAGCATATAGAGATTCCCCTATAAGAGAGAGTTATTCTTACATATTATATTATTTTAAGGTATACTAAGAGGTGATGGGATGTAATTACATGGGTATATCTACAGAAAATAATAGTTTGGATGGAACTCTAATATACCTAATTTTTTTAATTCGTTTAAAAATTATTGGGAGTTGAATGATCTTGGGATTTTAGGAACCAATATTAGGGTTTTATGTTTGTCATGGACTCATCAACAAAATTTACTTATATCTATCATTTTACTCTAACTTATCTAGTGATTAATTGACTAGATTGAGTCGATTTGAGGATGGACTTAGATAGGACATCCATTCTCAAGTGAATATTTTCTATTTGATTACTATTTTTGAAATAGTGAACTAGGAACTCATTTTCAGACACAACCTATGGGAAGTTTATGATGTGGGGATCTGTGGTTTAGTGATTAGTAAGGGTGGTAGTTTATCTAGTAGAAAAAGGAATTTTTTTTTATTTATCATGGGGAAAAAGTAGTCATAGTGTTCACCCTGGTAGCATGGTGATACATTATTAGCATGGGAATACAGATCACATGAAGCTTCAGTTTGATAGAGACCTAGTTGAGTGTTTATCCAATGGTAGGGTGGGTAATATACAATTGGTTTTTTTGACCCTCCCAGCTATTTCCATTGGGATAAGACATTCACCTGCTTCGTATTCTATAGAGGGAAATTTATCTTCATTTCAGATAGGGAGATGGAGCACTATAGGTCATTCAGGTGGAGGATGTATATGAGTTTGAGGAATCCATACTACTAATAGGCAGTGTCAGCAGTGCAGAAATGCTTAGGGTAGTTAGGTTATTGCTTAGGGTTGTGGACTGGGAAAAATATACATAGTACATTCTACACTTTAGAAGAATACTGTTAAGAATTATACAATGTGTGTTATAATTATAGCAGGATCAACTTTATTATTCCCTTTACTTGAAACTAGATCCTCATATTCCTTCCAATAAATGTCTATTATGGAAATTAATGTGATCATAATTGAGTATTTTAGGGAGTGATGACTCATGATACTCCATTGAAGATTCGATTGGAGGGTGTATATAGATGCAAGTATTTTCTCACTTGAGATATGAGGTAATAGTATTGTAAGGAAATTTTATTTCCTAATAAGATAGGATTTGATATAATTCTCAGGATGGATAGGTTAGACTACTATGAAACTGGGTCTATCAAGTTCTAGGTCTTTAATAGTGCTAGCTAAAAATGCTGTTAAAGACCCCCTTTTTAGTGTTAGAAAAGCACCGTTAAAGGGGGTATTTAACATCATTTTTTATAAATGTTAAAGGGGTGGCTTTATGAGTGATTTTTTACAAGAAATAATAAATGGGGACTTTTATTAGTGCTTGTAAAAAATGATTCGATAGGGGGGTTATCAACACTTTTTTAGAAGTGTTGATAAAGACCCCCTTTATTAGTGATTTTTTACATGCACTGATAAATTTATACTTAAACAAAACTATATTTCATTAAAAATAATTTATTAATATATAAATATATTTATAATTATAAAATATAATATATATTTTTTGAAATATGTTTTAGATATGGTAAATAAAAATTTACACATAAAATATAAGATATTTAGTGAAAATGTCTTATAAAATAATGAAAAAAATATTATTAATTGATAGTTTTTTTATTATTACAGTGTAATAGTCCTTTAATTTCAATTTTAATATAAAAAATCAAAAAAATAACAAAATATCTAAAATAAGTTAAAAATGAAACTCAAACTTCAAACGACCATAACTTTTGATCTGGGTGTCTGTTTGGGATCTAACACATATCAATCCCAAGCCCACGATGAGATGTACACCTTCATGTCCATGGGAACCCAGGTAACTAATTTTTAGAGACCAAAAATGCCCAAAAGGACTCTAAAATGGATTTTTTAATCGGGGTACCCCAATTTATGTTAACATTCAATGGATTTTATGCCTCTTTTATGGGGGTCCTTTTCCTTTTTTAGTAGGGAAGGAATTTATTCCTAGTATGAAATTCATATTGACATTATGGCATTTAAATTTAATCATTTTTCATAACAAAATTTTATTTTTTTAAAAATATATAATAATATATACATATTTTGTATATATTAACAGATAAAAACTTATTTTTATAAATAAATAAATTTAACATATTTACATATAAAATATAATTATTAATATATAAACATATATTTAAACACATATACATAAATATATGGATAAAAAAATTAACAATATATAAATAAATATATATATATCATAAACTTTAAAACAAAACAATATAGGGGAGTGGAAACAGATTTGATGTATGTGCTATATGTTTAGCTTTTGAAACTCACTAGAAGTAGGGTCATGCATGGGAGGCTGGAATTAACTAAATCAATGATAAAATGGTTCAAGAATCACTGATAAAGGGGCGGGTGGGTTGGAATCACTAATAAATGGGGTGGGTGGGCGTTGGAAAAATTTATATATCCTTTATCAGAGGAGCCTTTTTAATTTATTTTTTAGCATTGTTAAAGGCCCCCTTTAAAATCCCGAAAAAGATATAATAAATGGAGCCTTTAATAGTGTGATTTTTTTGTTAAAGGACCCATTTAACAATGTTTTTAGTTCTTTTAAAGGGGGACTTTATCATCACTTTTTTAGTGTAGATAAAAGTTTTGGTCTTTTTACTATACCTTGATTATTACTGTTTTTTACCACTGATAATGGACTTTTATAGTACTGTTAAAGGTCAATTTTGTAGTACTATTAGTGCCCTATCATGGTAATATTGATTGTTACCATAATATTGTTTCTTTTATATCACCCATGGGTAATAACTACATTCACTAGGGAGAATGGTATGTCAAGTCTTGGTAATATGAACCTAAGCATCGTTGGTTGAGTGGTGTGTATTCCCATATTTCTAGTCTTTTCCTAGATGATCAAGAATACATAAAATGAATTTCACTCATTGAGCTGATCATTATAGGGATTTATTCCCTAATGTTTTATCTATTTTAACTTTAATAACAGTGGTATATTTTACAACTGATATAGTTCAAGGAGAAGAATAGGCATCTACCCCTATTTACAGGATATATGCTACTGAGCCTCATCAACTCAAAATATAGTTAGAGTACCTAGAAGCCTAATGTTTTATACAACATAATACTTATAGTTGTTATTCATTGAATATTTTCTCCAAGAAGGTGGATGAGACCCTTAAACTAGGTGTGGATTACTTCTGGTTGAATCGGTTTACCATTAAGAATAGATAACCACTTCCTAATATAGATCATCTGCTCAACCATCTCTTAGGATATATGGTATTATTTTAAATTGATTTGAGATCAGTCTATAATTAGGTGATGGTTTAACCCGTTGAAAAACCATGTTCAAATTTTCAAAGAATATATGGACTATATGAGTATTTCATGATGTATTTATACCTAATGAAAATACTGAAACTTTGTATGGTATTGATGAATTGGTGATTCTACTCACAACTGGACTCCTTTGAAATTGTTTTCATGGATGATATCTTATTTTATTCTCAAACATTACACGATCATTCCAAACACCTTTACATTGTATTTAATACACTGTGATTGCACTATATATATTATATGCTCATAAAAGTAAACCTCTAGATAGAAAAATTTCATTTCTTGGGTCAAATTATCTTAGAATCATGGGTATATATGGATCCATAAAAGGTGAGAGTCATCGTTTGTTGGGAGAATCCCAAGAACATCTTTAATATACAAAGTTTCTTAATTGTAATTGGATATTATACGTGTTTTATTTATAATTTATCACAACCTTTTATAAACATTAATTGGTTTGAATAAGAGTGATGTTAAGGTCATATAGTTTGAATATTGTAAAAAAATCCCTTCCCAAATTAAAATTAAGGTTGACCGCGTCATTGTTCCTGATGCTTTTTTAGTTGGGAAGAGGGTATACATTTTTTTATGAATCAATCGTTGGGATGGGATATTTTTTGATACAGGGATAACAATTCATAGTGTATGGGAATTTCTAGTTAATATGTCACGACAAAATTACCCAATGTACAATATAGAGTTAGTAGCTATGGTTTAAGTTTTGCATTATAGGATACACAATATGATAATATAATTATTCTTAGAATACAAAGACCATAAAATTATCAAATAATTTTTTTACAAAGTATGATTTTAATTTTTGATAATGAATATGGGTTGAATACCTATAGTAATTCCATTTTTTCCTTTCTTATATTCCTATGAAAATAAATGTAGTGGTTATCACTTTGAGACATAAGACTCAGACACAAGAGGTTTATAAAGACACCAATGAATGGTAGTTGATTGATCAATTTATTTTGATTCATCTTGATATTAAAGAGTTTTACATACACCCTATTCTTATGGATTTAGTAAGTAATATCGTCACTTTTGTATTGAGTGAATATGAGAGAATTTTTAGATTCTGAAGGCTTGCTCTCGAGGGAAAGCGTTTCAGGTGAGGACCTTCCCCAAGGTTGGAACACTAATGAGGATATGATCTTATGTATTCATGGGAATTTATTGGTACCTGGTGACATTTGAGAGTGTAATAATATCACATTTCTTATTGGAATGTGAATATAGGGCTTATTAAGATGTATCATGACTTTCGGTCCTCGTATTGGTGTCATGGATGAACAATTATATATTAGGTTTTTTCACTCGTTGTTCCACCTATTAGCACATGAAGGAAGAAAAAAACATCCTAATATACTTTTATAGCCACTAACAATTATATAGTATAAATGGGATGATGTCATCATTGTTTTTTATGGGCTTACTAAAATCACTTTGATTCCATGTTGTGGTATGAGTGACTGTTGATAGGTTGAATAAGGCCACCCAATTCTTTCCAACTAGGGAGAACATTTCAAATTGAGGAAAATGTGAAGCCTTAGTTTCATGATATTATATACCTTTACGTTGTTCCTCATATGCTCATATCATATTGGGATGCTCTTTTAACAAAATATTTCAGTTAGGGATTCATAAGGCTCTTCAATCAAATGTATTTTGGAGTACGTATAACCACCCTTAGACTGATGTCTAGTCCAAGAATACTATATAGGTGTTGGAGGGAATACTTAGGGTAGGAATTGTTTATTTTGTAGATTCATAGGAGGAAAACTTTTTTCTTGTTGTGTTCTCCTATAATAATATTTTTTAGGTGACGATTCATATAGTGGCTTAGTTTTCTTCATGTATGACTTTAGAATATTTTTGGGGTCAGGCGTTAAGATGGAATGGTATTCCAAAGCTCGTTTTACTTAGTATTGATATAATAAATATCATAAAAATATTATAATCATACACATTTAGTTTTTATTAAATATTTGAATAACTATGAAACAAAATATTGGATTGGAAATATATGACCATTGATAATTTTAAAAATGGTATTTACCATAAATGTGTCCTATGTTAGGTCATCACTAGATGTTTAGTTGAGATAGTGATTGTAAAAGAATTTATTTAATATAAATAATTAATTTTTTTTATTTTATTCAAAATTAAAATTAACTATTATCCATTAAAATGGTCATGTTATAATAATTCTCTAGGGCTAGCTGTATAAACCCTAGGATAATTTAGTGGATTATAGTCATTCTTCATTAAATGATCACATTGGATGATAGTGAGTGATCAGATCAGGCTGTATTGAGAGGAACAGAATGCAACAAATTATCCCCATTATAAGATAAGGCATTCTGGACAAATGGTCAATCAGTAATCAAGGTAGGTATCATCAATTTTGGTTTCTTCCCTTTTATTAAGTTGCTAAATCATGGATTTTATATTCTTTATTTGATATATAATTTATTTTTCCTATGTATTTTCCCTGCAAATTTATTGGTTACATTATCCAATTTATTTATTCAATTCCACCTTCTAAGGAAATGTTTTCCTCAATATTATAATCGTTGGCCCATAATACATTCACAATGATGGATTCACGTTGATTATGTTCTTTCCCCCTTTTTTATTCATGTTTTTTACCATTATAAAATGGGGTTATGATTATTCATTATCTGGGTGGGTTTGAGAATGATCAAGCAACCAGATTCATAGAGGTTTCACATACAATAGATTGATTAGAATTTAGTTAATCGATCGGGTTGATATTTGGGTTTCATGAGATATATGTATGGATATGAGATCTTAAGTGTTAACGAGATACCACTACAATGACAGTAAGTAGATGTGTGGGGTTTGGGGGGCCGGAATCCAGAAACCGGTGATGGATCCGGCCCAAAAGACCTCAAATCTGAGACCCTCGATGTTTTTTCAGTGGAAATAGCTGTAACGATGGTGTGATAATGACATGTGAAGGAATATAGGTTTCGATGTAAAATCTAACTAAACAACATGTTATTCAAGAACACAAGTTGTGTATGCACTGGAAACATGCTAGGTTTTTAGGTAACACAGGGATCACCCATAACATGGTTGGACCTAAACATTGTGTAAATATCCCTGAGTGGGAAGGACACATGCTATCTAGAACATTCCTCGAACCCCATCTGAGAGGACACTTCCTGTACTTTGAGAGTACATTTCCACAACATAGTACCCACGCATGACAAGGTACAGGGCCAGAAACTCGAGCATTGCCTAAAGAACATGGGAATGACCAGACGGACATGTGAATACCATGGGTTGTTGAGACACAACATGTACACCACATACATGTTATTTATGGTGAACATGGGATCTAATACATTTTTAGAAGTGCACATGGTGAGGGAATGAGTTGGGACCACATGCTGTTTGGGACCCATACTGACTGTGTTTTTCCCTCTAGAACCTCTTCCACCAATATCTCCTTCATCTGGACTCTGATTTTGGCACACAATATCCTATCCTTAATCATTTTCAATGTAGAACACAATGGTAGAATTCATATTGTTTTTTGAGATATAATTTTGAATTTTCTGAGCATGATGCTTCTTTAGGTGATACTTGATGATGATAGTGATCAGGTAGGATCATCAAAGAGAGATCTTGGTATTAGAAACCCCCTTTCATACTAGGGTGTGGGTAAAAAAGTACATCATTTAATAGTTTATTGAAACCCCCATGATACTATAGCGCATGTTCTATACCCACCAAGTGGCACCCTATCAACGCAATAGGTGAAGATCATATATCGATACCAATGGAGTTTAACCCCCTAACTAATCAGAGCATGAGTCCTCCATTGATGGTGTGAAAGCCCCTATTTTGATAGGGTGTAGGTCCACAATGATTTTAGTGGAATCACCATGATGCCTTAGGGCGAGGGTACTCTATCAAAATATAAAGTGTAACCCCAAATCCCAACATACTAGGGCATGGGAGTGGATCTTCTACCCATAAATTGAGTGGAACCCCCTTAACACACTAGGGAGTGGGTCCTCAATTGAATAACTAAGTGTAACCCCTCTATCATACTAGGTCACATGTCCCCTATTAGAGATTTTTCCCCCTCACATGTTGAGTGATGTGGAGGGATGTGGTTCTTCCACACAAAATATTATGTTTTCATACAAGATGCATGAATATAGGTCATTCCCCTCGAATGTGGAGTATAATTGTGACATTTGGGTCCTCCATATAGACTAGAGATTGTTCACCCTAGGCTATAGAGTATCAGCCTCTAGATGGATTCTTATTCGGTTTTATATGACATTGGGAATTAGAGGTAGACCCTTGGGTACACTAGTGGAATTATCATTCTTAACTTGGTTTTGGAGATAAAGACCCCCTTTCTCTCTTTTTTGGGATTCTTGTTCAGTATCTGGTTTTTTATGGTTCTTGTCACAATTTTTTTTTGGAATTCCATTTTTGGGTCGATATGACCATTGTTATATTTTTAATTACTCCCTTATGGGTATTCTAGTCATCCTAATCGGTACGTATATACTCACCCCTACATGATATATTTTTATATGTCATTTAATCTGTAGACGATGGATAGTAAAATAGTGACATTAGTGGGGATAGTGATACTTGGGATGATAGACCACATACGGTGGTCAAACATGGAGATCAAGATTCGAGATCACTCTATGTTTTTATTTTATTCCAGTTGTTGTCAATATGGGACTAAATTTTTTCCTACACATGTATTTTTAACTTTATAAATTATTTTACTCTATAATACTTTGATGTATTCACTAGAGGTATTTTATTCATGGTTTACTCTATATGTTACTATATTTTTCTATTAATCCTCTATACATTTCATGAAGACTATTGGGTGCGTGCATTCAATTATATTAGGAAAAGTCCACCAATATCATTTATGCATTATCAATTATTGTCTCCAGCCCCTATCCTATTAGAGGTGGGCTTGGGGTTGTTATGACATAGCCTTCCACCAAACTGGTGGGCCCCGTTCCATCAGGTCATAACTGGGCAGTATCATAACATTTCATTCTATGTAATTTTTTTTGTTTTTCCACCATTTTAGTATTCATTGGGACAAAAGGTAATATTGTAGAAGTGTTTTCAGTGTGGATCTTAGTCTAGTGTACATATCATTATTGTGACAGCCTTTGTATCCATGTACAAGGACTCTAACCACCTTCTTATCGACTCATTATTCCATGACATTGGTTGTAGTAAAAAAATGGTGCATGCATCAAATAGGATTGATTCTTTTGAATATCATTCATGATTCCACTCCCAAGATATTATATTCGACTATGGAATGTATTAATCACATTAAATATGTCACCACTATGATAACCAACTAGGATTTCATGATATTTTGGTAATGATGATCATTTGATAAAGGATGTCACAGTTCAAGGACCCTTTCATGAGGTGTTTCCTTGAGGAAGGAACTGAGCACTACTACAACCTATTGACTAGTGAATGGACCCACCTATGATGGTATAGAAGTATTATTTTCCATATATTTAGTTGTTTATGGATTAGGAAGGGCATGATGAATATACATACAAGATATTTGAGTTACACAAGTTTGAGTTATTGAGATCATTGATGTTTCATGATGATACAAAAACTCAATAAGTTGATGATTGGATCAAGACGGTGTTATGGGTTTTAAGGGTTGTCAGACCCCAACCAATTGGATGGTTATGTTGGAAACAAGTCTTCATCATGAGAATCATAGGATCCGGAGGTACGAAAAAATGTCACATTAATTCTAGATATGCATTTTTGGATTCATAGATGGAGATCTCCTAGGATTATAGGTGAATCATACCTCTTTCATTGGGGTAGAGTACTAGAGTGGGCCTATATTTTGAATATCCTTCTTAGATAGGACACCCCTCACTGGTGGTCTTAGTAGTGAGACTTATCAAGGGTTATGGGAGTCATCAGTGGAGTCTTGTTTTGGTGATGTTGGATGTTGATTCAGGCTCTCAAGAAAGTGGGATTCTTTCCTCATTGAGATGCTTTACTGTGATGTGATCGAAAACCATTCAGGCAATTTAGTTCCATATTAAAGTGGATAGTGTCTAAGTGTGGGGGGGGGGACGATGAGATTAATGAAGAATATGATTCTAATATAGAGTCTTATGTATGGTTCTAGGTATGACATATTTATTTACTAACCCACCATTGGTTTTATCATAAATTCATCAGCCATGTTTTCCTGAGTATAGCCCCTATTATAGTATTAAGGATAATAGAAGAATTATTTTGATCCACCTGTACACTTTGGTGCTCTATATGAGGGGATCAGTGTCCATACACTCATATCGTTATGTGTGATCCATCTATGGTGGAGGTAGATATCCTCTCATATAATCCTATCGTAGTGGTGGAGAGACCTTACAATGATTCCCTCGATATAGACTAGTTTACTTCCATCCATACTTAGGTGACTGTTACTAGTCTGGGTTACAGTGTTCCTAAATTTTGGGATGATGTTTTACTCATTTTATTAGGAGTGATCCCCAAGAAGAGTAGGATAATATCACGTGTAAGAGGATACAACTGAATATATTATCTAATGGCTAGTATGACCATTTAAGAAGTAGATCCTATTATCTTCTATTTTCCTGTTATGGTGGAGGAGTACGAGGGTGACCATGTTAAGGAACATTTGGGTTTACCAACACATAGATTGATTGTTTATACAAGTAATTTCACTAGGGATGAATTGATATATGTGATAGCATATAATATTATCTTGCGTAGCTATGAGAGATGGAGGTGTAGTTGGACGAGTCTATAGAGTTTGAACATTCCAAGACACATTTTTTTTCCTGGGAATGCCTATGTAATGCCCCGACCCTAGTTACCCATAGTTGGTGAATTATTACGTATCATTGGCATGATGACAAGAAAGATCAAATCTCGAAAGACCGATTAATTTAGTTTCCTTGGAATAACTAGATACATTCATAATGTTTACATTACATCATAAAGTGATAACTACTACAACAACATCTTGTCTTCATATCCCCTTATAATATTTGTGCAGGTCATTCATAAATTAATTCTTCACATACTGGAAAAAATAAAACATTGAAAGGGGTGAGCTCAGATGCTCAGTAAGGATAACAATATAGGGGAAACTTTCATAAATAATCATAAACATTTAAGGCAATGTATAACTAAAACAAAACCATTTTAAACATGACGTTCAGAATAATATGGAAAAGATAAAATGAAATAATTCCATTTACTTATTAACATGGATATTCTACTAGTCGAATAATCACATGCAATATCAATAAACACTTTCATAATGATTGAATGCATAATGCCAGATATCATAACCACATAGCCATGGCCTCGTACTAAGACTTCAAATAATATTTTTTTCAAGACCATGTTCCAAGACACTAGTTTGTCTCATGAGACCTACTGATGCATCAAGGAGCTATAGCGGGCTCCATCCGTCACTTATTTAGTCCAATACATTCCTCATATGAACAGGTTTAAACATAAGATAAATATTCGTATTAAAACTAGAATAAGAAATGTAAATACGTTCTCCATAAACCATGAATGGTATAAAAATAACACATCCACAGTCAAACATATCACAAAAACTTCAATACAATATGGAAGTTTTGTATCATAATAAATCAACTTCAAATAAGCTTAAAATCCATTAAAGGATGTTGACATAGATGAAATCAAAACTATTTGAGAGAAATATATCTTTTTTTTTAAATCATTTAAAAGTCACATAATTATAAAATAAGACATTTACTTTGAAAATATCCTTATATTCTTGTAAGGTATGCTTCTAAGATTTTACAACGGTGAAAAATAGCCACACCCACCGTATATGTTGAAAAAAACATTCTTACCTTAATTTTTTCAAAAAGGTTAAAAGGGACCTTATTTGGGAAACGACTGAAAGATTCCTTTATAAAATTCTTATAAAAAGTCAAAAAGGTTATAAATGACTTTATCCCATGGTCTTAAAATTATTAATAATGATTTGAAATACATTTTTAAGAGACATGTATGTGGATGATAAAGAGGTCCCCGTAGATAATTACGTATAAACAACCTCGGATAATGAAGAGATTGTGAAATAAACCCTTACCAATTTGGTAACTTACGAAAAATACACCCCATAAAAGAAGTATCATACAATGAATATGTAAATACACATATATTAAAGTGTATTAAATAAGGAATACAATTATGGGCAGTACATACACCACACAAAAGTAATAGTGGCAATATGGCATGAGTCTCACGGGAATAAGGGGTGAGATGAAAACCCCTTACCTTGTACATTCCCTTATTATATGGTATGTTAACCTCCTGTATAATAGTTAAAAAACTGTATTAAAATTATACACGAACCATATACATAATTATGATATCATATATGATATTCTAATAATGATTTGTTAATAATATATTAGTATTATCGTCGTTTCGGGTGTTAACTTACTCGTTTTATTTTATATGTTTTGTTACGTAAGCCATGTTTGTTATGGATAGGTTGTATCTTATTCATATCCAGAATTATATCAAGTCCTTAAACATTATTTTTAATCATTATATTATAATTTGTCTTTAATGGATATAATGGGGAATGAATCTCATCGCGTTCCTGGAGACAGTAGTCTGTACGTACGCACGAGCGACAATATCATTAATTTGATTTTATAATAATATGTAATTAGATGGTATATAATATATAAATAATCATTGTCAGGTTATATTTATTATTTACATGAATTACACATCATTATTATACCCATCCAAATAATAATTTGTTGAATAACAATTACACCACAACGTGGAGACGGTAAGTCGTACGTACACATGTATGGTGACATGTCATTCAAAGGATGGATAGAATACTGAATATGGTTGTACCATATTTATTATAAAATCACACTATATATAATATTCTGGAGTTATTATTTTATAATGAGAATAACAAAGAAAGAAGAAGTTGAAGAAGAAAGGAACTTGAAAGAGGGTGGTGAAAACATTACCTCTTAATCAAGTTCTTCCTTTTGATTTGATCAAAAGGGCTCCATAGGTTGGATTTCTGATCAAAGGAAGGCATGTATGTCGAAGTGAGGGAAGTTGAGAGAGTATTTGGGCAGGGGTTGTCCAAGTCAAAAGGCTTTGAATGAGTTAATTAGTGAGAAGGGGGAGTTCCCTTTTATAAGAGGGGTGAGGGGCACCTTTGGAAAATTTAGAAATATTATTTTATAATAAATTAATATTCGGATTCTAATGGCTCCAAAGTGGATTATTTAAAGGTTAAGGTAGGTATGGGTTGAAAACGACTCAACCAATAGGTTTTAGACAGGTTTGGGTTACTATAATAACCTTATCTTTTAGTTTTAACTCTTAGTTCCATGTCACTTTGTATTTTTATATTATATAGTTAATAAACATACTATATACATCCAAGAGACCACCAAGTGGTCCATTAATGATACAAATATCATGATACAAGTACTTTGGCCGAACCATAGATTTTTAGGAATAGAATATAAATTAATAATATAATATTTTTTTAAAAACTCTTTTATGTCAATTTTGACACTATTGGGTATTTTGTTTTTTGATAATTTTATAACAGCATTATTACATCAAACAAAATTTATATAAACTATCTTAACATGTAATAGTAACCTATAAAATTAGTGGAATTTATAAAAACTCTCAAATTATATTTAATTTTATATTTATAATATCAATTATTTTAATATTTCATTAATTAGGTAATTACTGCATCACCATTGTGTCATAAATAAATTAAATTATTTAAGGTCTAAAACCATAATGTAGGAAAATTTTTTAGATTTTTAATGAATATTTAAAATAGAATTTATCTTATGTATAACCCTATATTAAAAGTGTTTTAGTTATTAAACTTTGATTTTAACTCTTTTAACTCTTCTTTAATTAAATAATAATTAATGTCCTAATCTAATCCAAGTGAACCTAAATGATAATATTTTATTCCTAAGGTTGTTTTTGGTCAAGAAACACTTTTCCAAAAGAATTATGACATGTGTTAGGGTAATATTAATATCATTTTTACCCTTAATTACCGTATTCACTTTTAACCGTGGTAAATAAAAGTAAAAAGTTACTATTCACCAAAAATTATTTTCATCTCATTGAACCACATTTTTCTCCTTGATATTAACCACGTCTCTTGGATTTTTGAAATTCCACTCACAGAAGCGGTAAAATTAAGTTTTATTTGAATTTCCAAATTCTCCTAGGAGAGGGTAAAAGACGGTGAAAAGTTCAATAAAATTTTTATATATCTAAAATTATTCTAAACTAACTCCAATGAATTACATTGAAATTATATAGGTATTATGTATCTTTTTTTACATTAATTAAATTTAAAATAAATAAATAATTATTTAAATAAAAATTCGGTTTTAAACTATAATTCAGTGTTTTTTCACGATTAATCAAAAATTGAATGTTTTCAGAAAAATACCAAAATTTTACCCTAGGCTAATTTTGATATTCCAAATCCAAAAATGAAGTCCATTTTTAATGATAAAATTTATATAATTTTAAAAAGTGTGTATTACTATTCATAATGGCTAGTTTGATTGGTTGTGGTGTGTGTGTTAGGACTCGAAGTTGCGTACAACACACGCTACTGTATTATTCAGAGGGAAGCGTACCGTGGAAGCTTGAGGTGTTACATTATCCCCTCCTTCAAATTAATTCATCCTAAAAATCTCTAGAATATTACCGCATGAAAAGAATCGGGTGGTTCTTCATCATAAGTTCCTCGGGTTCCCACGTTGCCTCTTCCATCTTATGGTTTCTCCACAAGACTTTTACCAGACGAGTCGTCCGGTTTCTCAGGACTTTTTCTCTAGTATCATGAATCCTGATGGGCTCTTCGCAATAAGACAGATTGGGTTCTAGTTCTAATTCCTCATAGGTGAGTACATGTGTTGGGTCAGGCATGTATTTCCTCAACAGTGATACGTGGAACACATCGTGAACTTTTGAGAGATTTGGTGGAATTTCCAAACGGTAAGCTACAACCGTAATTCGTTCTTGAATTTCAAAATGTCTGATGTACCTGGGACTCAATTTAACCTTCTTACCGAAACGTATAACTCCCTTACATGGAGATAACTTCACAAAAATATAATCTCCTACCTGAAATTAAAAATCCTTCCTTCAATTATCGTCATAGCTCTTTTGCCTACTTTGAGCTGCTTTGATGTGGTTTTGGATTACCTTTACCTTTTCCATTGTTTCCTCCACCAGTTCTGGGCCTACAAGTTTTCCTTCACCAATGTCATCCCAACAGGTTGGTGTGCGACATCTCTTTCTATATAACTCTTCATATGGTGCCATATAAATATTCGAATTTAAGCTATTGTTATAGGAAAATTCTACTAGAGGTAAATATTGATCCCACATACCCTGAAAACCAAGTGAGCAAGATCTCAACATGTCTTCTAAGGTTTGAATAGTCCATTCTGATTGTCCACCTCTTTGAGGGTGGTAGGCAGTGCTCAAATGATGTTCAGTATCCCGAGAATTCTGAAGACTCTTCCAGAATCTTGAAGTAAAACAGGGATCCCGATCAGAAACAATCGATAGAGGTACTCCATGAAGTATCACAATTTCATTAATATATAGTCCTGCTAGACGTTCAAGTGGTAGATACTCCCTTATAGCAAGAAAATGCGCTGACTTGGTAAGACGATCAACAATAACCCATATTGCATCATTCCTTCTAGGATTCTTTCGTTGCCCCATGAAAAATTTCATCGTAATATTATCCCATTTCCACTTCTGTATGGGAAGAGGTTGAAATACTCCTCCAGGCTATTGCCTACCAGCTTTCACTTGTTAACAAACCATACATCTTGACCAAAAATAAGAAATCTCCCTCTTCATGTAGTCCCACCAGAAATGTTCCTTAAAATATCTATACATTTTGGTGCTCCCAGGGTGTATAGAGAAATTGGAGCTATGAGCATCATCTAACAATTCCCTTTTCAGATCAGGTATATCGGGAACACAAAGCCTCTTCCCAAATTTTAAAATTCCTTCTTCAAACACAATGTCTCTCAATCTCCCATCATTCACAGATTTAATCTACTTTTTAACTTCTTCGCCATGGGTCTGAGAACTATTAATCCTTTCTAGTAAAGATGGTTTGGCAACCATTCAAAAAAAGAATTTATGTTTCTCCTTCAATGGTTATTCCCATGTCCATATTCACTAGATCCATGAAAATTGGATCCCTTTCAATTCTCATATTGTTCAAAACTCCATGATCTTTTCTGATCAAAGCATCTGCCACATTATTTGCCTTCCCCGGGTGGTAGTGTATCGTGCAACCATAACCCTTGAGTAATTCAAGCCACATCCTTTGCATCATGTTGAGTTATTTTTGTGAGAAAATATACTTCAAACTCTTGTGATCAGTATAAATCTAAAATTTTCACTATAGAGGTAGTTTCTCCATATCATCAAAGCAAAGATCACATATGCTAACTCAATATCATGAGTAGGATAGTTTTTCTCAGTAATTTTCAACTATCGTGACACATATGCAATAACCATGTCATTCTTAATAAGGACAAAACCAATTCCTTTCTTCGATGCATCACTACAAATAACGAACCCATCATTCTCTGATGGTAGTGTCAATATAAGAGCATTGACTAATATTATCTTCCGTTTTTCAAAACATTCTTCACACTCTTTTTTCCAAACAAATTTAAGCCCTTTACGTGTGAGCTTTGTTAATGGGTTAGCCAACCGTGAAACATTCTAGAAAAAACATCAATAATAACCTACTAAACCAATATAACTATGGACCTCATTTATAATCGTCGGTGTAGGCCATTCCTGGATTTCCTTGGTCTTAGAAGGTTCAAGAGAGATTCCATCTTTAGAGAAAATATGGCCAAGAAAATAAATCTCATGAAGCCAGAATTCACACTTTCTAAACTTCCAATATAATTCATGTCTTCTCAGAGTCTTCGGGATAATGTGCATGTGATATTCATTATCTTTGTAGATTTTGGAGTATACCAAGATATCATAAATAAATACAACCACAAATTCATCGAGATATTCCTTGAAAACTCTATTCATTAGATCTATAAATACAGAGGGTGCATTAGTCAATCCAAAAGTCATTACTGTAAACTCGTAATGCTTGTACCTGGTTCGAAATGCTGTCTTCAGAATGTATTACTTCTTCACACACAACTGATGATATCCAGATCGAAGGTCAATCTTTGAAATGTATTGAGCTCCATGCATTTGGTCAAATAAATCATCAATGAGAGGTAGGGGATACTTGTTCTTTATTTTTATAGTGTTGATTTCCCTGTAGTCGATACATAACCTCATAGATCCATCTTTCTTTTTAGCAAAAAGAATAGGGGCTCCCCATGGAGAAACACTAGGGAGAATAAATACCTTATGGATCAATTCCTCTAGTTGTTTCTTTAGTTCAACTAATTCCACAGTGGCCATTCTATAAGGGGTCTTCGATATAGTCCTTGATCCAGAAATTAAATGAAGGGAAAAATCAACATCTCGTTCTGGAGGATGTCCATGTAAATCATCTGGAAACACATCTACATATTATTTCACAATAGGTACATCCGCTATTTGAATATTCCTTTACTCACCCATAGTCATTTCATTCTCTTCCTCCCCAATAATTGAATTTAGTTGAGCTACTGGGGGTAAATCTAGGTAAGAATTAGGTGGTGATGATTCCACTCTAAAGATAAGGTGTTCCTTATCATCCTCATCAAAAATAGTAACATTCTTCTTCTTACAATAAATTTTTGCATCATGGTACGAAAGACAATCCATACCAAGGATTATATCAAATTCAATCATAGGTATGATGATGAGATCAGCAGATAAATAACATTTATGTGCTCTGATGGGGACTGATTTACAAAACTCTGTTTCAGTGATACTTCGCCTAGGAGTTTTAACTGAAAAATCCCTTGTTAAATAAAATTGGAAATATCTAATTTTCTTAGCAAACTGGGAAGATATGAAACAATTCAATGATCTAGAATCAAAAAATGCATTTGATAAACATGAGGAAACCATTAAATTACCTGCCACCACGTCTTTCAGAGCTTCTACCTCAGCAGTAGTGATAGCATAAGCTTGGCCTTGATCCCTTGGAAATTTCTGTGGTAAGTTCCCCTGATGCTTAGGACATTAATTTTAATAATGTCCCCTCTCTATACAGTTATAGCATTGAACATCGGTAGCTTCTTTCTTCCCCTTACAATCACGAGCTTGGTGGCCTTTTTCACCACACTTGTAACAGAATTCCATTCCTTTCATGCAAGTACCAGGGTGTTTCCTCCCACATTTACTACAAGATGGATATTCAACTTTTCCCTTCTTCCCCTTATTTCCATTCCCAGGGTGATCAGCATATCTCTTCTTCTCTTTCTTTTCTTTAAATTCATAAGACATAGAGAATTCTTTTTCTGTCTTGATAGCACATGTGACAATGTCTTCGTACGATGAGAAGGATTGTGAGACTAATGCTCGACAAAGATATGGTTTTAACCCATAAAATAAATGATCAATCATACTTATTGGGTTACATATATAATATCCAGCATACCTTGCTAACCTTGTAAATTTAGCCTCATACTTTGCGACATTCTCATCCTCCTTTTGCCTTAGTCTCAGAAATTTCCTTTCTATATCTGCTCGATGGTCATGAGGAAAGTATTTTTCTAAGAAAATATCTTTGAACTCCCTCCATTACATATTTAATACTTCATCATCTTCCTTCATGTTTTGTATCAATGACCACCATTGATCAACATCTCCAGTGATGCAATAAACTGCCATGATAACTTTTTCCCTTTCACTACTCCCCAAAGCCTGAAATATTTTCTGTAGAAAACTTATCCATTTCTCAGATACTAATGGATTTGTACTCCCATTGAATATTGGTGGATTCTACCTCATGAAACGATCTAACATTGATCCTACATGCTACAAATCAGGGTTCTCCATATGGGTAAGGTTATTATTCATAACCTGAGTGATTTCTCCTTGTATGGGGATTAGCTGATCATCACCAGCTACATCACCATCTCCACTATAATTATCTTGAGCAGGAGGGAAATCCCTACATGGATTGCATGAATTGATATAGTTTCCATTTCTTCCACTAGGTTCCATTTCTAAACAATGGCATAAACAATATCAGTTTATGAATCAAAATATATAATTCCATATTTGTAAAACACTTAACATAAATTTAAATATTTATGGATATAATCCATAATCAAAAAAAAAATTTCTTTGAGGAAGCATATACTCATAAACCCTTTAAAATTGTTTGTAAATAAATTGAGAATTATCCTAATCATATCCCTCGTGCGTGTCGTAACCAAGAGTGCAGCAAGGCCCGTTGTCGTGCACTAATTCCCGTTTGAGTCTAGCTCAAAGCGGTGTTTTTGGGTTTTACCCATAGGTACATCTGTGCCAGAGCCGCCTCTACCTGCTCGTATCCAGACATGGATGTATTTCTCGGAAAACTCACAAAATTTCTACAATACCAAAATTCTAGGAAGTGCTTCTATACTAATCCTCAAAGTCTATCTTAGGTCTATGTGCTCTAATCAGAATTTACATAAATCTAGCTTAAAAGGATTGTACTAAACTTCCTCTGATACCAATTGTAACACCCCAATCCTAGTTACCCAGAGTCGGTTCATTATTACGTATCATTGTCATGATCACAAGAAAGAACAAATCTCAAAGATTGATTAGTTTAGTAGCCTTGGAATAACTAGATACATTCATAAAGTTTACATTACATCATAATGTGAAAACTACTACAACAACATCTTGTCTCCATATCCCCTCATACTATCCCTACAGGTCATTCATAAAATACTTTTTTCACATCATGGGAAAAAGAAAACATTGAAACGGGTGAGCTCAGATGCTCTGTGAGGATAACAATATAGCGAAAACTTTAATAAATAATCATAAACATTTAAGGCAATGTATAACTAAAACAAAATCCTTTTAAACATGAACTTTAGCATAATATGGCAATGATATAATGAAATAATGTCATTTACTTATTAACATGGATATTCTACTAGTCGAATAATCACATGCAATATCAATAACCACTTTCATAATGATGGAATGCATAATGCCAGACTTTCATAACCACATAGCCAAGGCCTCATGCCAAGACTACAAATAAGATTTTTTCAAGGCCTTGTGCCAAGACACTAGTTTGTCCCATGAGACCTACCGATGCATCAAGGAGCTATAGCAGGCTCCAGTCGTCCTTTATTAAGTCCAATGCATTCCTCATATGAACAGGTTTAAACATAACATAAATATTCGTATTAAAACTAGTATATGAAATGTCAATACGTTCTCCATAAAACATGAATGGTATAAAAATAACACATCCACAGTCAAACATATCAAAAAACCTTTAATACAATATGGAAGTTTTGTATCATAATAAATCAACTTCAAATAAGCTTAAAATCCATTAAAGGATGTCGACATAGATGAAATCAAAACTATTTGAGAGAAATATATCTATTTTTTGAAGTCATTTAAAAGTCACATAATTATTAAATAAGAAATTTACTTTGAAAATATCCTTATAATCTTTTAAGGTATTCTTCAAAGATTTTACGATGGTGGAAAATAGCCTCACCCCCCGTATAAGTTGGAAAAAAACATTCTTACCTTAATTTTTTCGGAAAGGTTAAAAAGGACCTCGTTTGGAAAACGACAGAAAGAGTCCTTTATAAAATTCTTATAAAAAGTCAACAAGGGTATAAATGACTTTATCCCATAGTCTTTAAAATATTAAGAATGATTTGAAATACATTTTTCGGAAACATGGATTTGGATGATAAAGAGGTCCCAGTAGATAATTACACATAAACAACCTCGGATAATGAAGAGATTGTGAAATAAACCCTTACCAATTTGGTAACATACGAAACATACACCAAATCAAACAATTATCATACAATTAATATGTAAATACACATATATTAAAGTGTATTACACAAGGAATACAATTATGGGCAGTACATACACCACACAAAAGGTAATAGTGGCAATATGGCATGAGTCTCACGGGAATAAGGAGTGAGATGAAAACCCCTTACCTTGTACTTTCCCTTAGTCGATGGTATGTTAAAATCATGTATAATATTTAAAACATTGTTATTAAATTATAAATGAACCATATACATAATTATGATATCATATATGATCTTCTAATAATGCTTTGTTAATAATATTTTATTATTATCGTCGTTTCGGCTGTTAACATACTCGTTTTCTTTTATATATTTTGTTACGTAAGCCGTGTTTGTTATGTATAGGTTTTATATTATTCATATCCAGAATTATATGAAGTCCTTAAAAATTATCTTTAATCATTAAATGTGAATTAGTCTTGAATGGATACGATGGGGAATGAATCTCATCGCGTTCGTGGAGACGGTAGTCTGTACGTACGCAGGAGCGACAATATCATTCATTTGATATTAAAATAATATATAATTAGATGTTATATAATATATACAGAATCATTATCATGTTATATTTATTATTTACATGAATTAAACATCATTATTATACCCATCCTAATAATAATTTATTGAATAACAATTACACCACGACGTGGGGACGGTAAGCCGTACGTACACACGTATGGTGACATGTCATTCCAAGGATGGATAGAATACTAAATATGGTTGTACCATATTTATTATAACATCACAGTATATATAAGATACTAGAGTTATTATTTTATAATGGGAATAACAAGGAAAGAATAAGTTGAAGAAGAAAGGAACTTGAAAGAGGGTGGTGAAAACATTACCTATTAATCGGGTTCTTCCTTTTGATTTGATCAAAAGGGCTCCTTAGGTTGTATCTCTGATCAAACTAATGCCTCTAGGTCTATTTGAGGGACGTTTATAGAGTATTTGGGTAGGGTTTGGTCGAGCCAAAAGGCTTTGACTGTGTGAATTAGTGAGAAGAGGGAGTGCCCTTTTATAAGAGGGGTGAGGGGAACCTTTGAAAAAACTAGAAATATTATTTTATAATGAATTGATATTCGATTTATAATGGCTCCAAAGAGGATTATTTAAAGGTTAAAGTGGGGATGGGTCTAAAACCACTCAACCAGTAGGTTTTAGATAGGTTTGGGTTACTATATTAACCTTATCTTTTAGTTTTAACTCTTAGGTAATTAGTTTGACATTTACCATGTCACTTTGTATTTTTATATTATATAGTTAATAAACGTACTATATACATCCAAGCGATCCCCAAGTGGTCCATTAATGATACACATATCATGATACAAGTCCTTTGGCCGAACCATAGATTTTTAGGAATAGAATATAAACTAATAATATAATATTTGTATTAAAAACTCTTTTATGTCAATTTTGACACTATTGGGTATTTTGTTTTTTGATAATTTTATAAAAGCATTATTACTTCGAAAACAATTCATATAACCAATCTTAATATGTCATATTAACCTATAAAATTAAATTAATATATAAAAAGTCTCATATTACATTTATTTTGAAATTTATAATATCAAATATTTTAATATTTCATTAATTAGGTAATTACTGCATCACCATTGTGTAATAAATAAATTAAATTATTTAATGTATAAAAATTATAAATAAAATACCATTATGTAGGAAATCGTTTTATCTTTCTAATGAATATTTACAATCGAATTTATCTTACGTATATCACTATAATAAAAATGTTTTAGTTATTAAAATTTGATTTTAACACTTTTAACTCTTCTTTGAATTAAATAATAATTAATGTCCTAATCTAATCCAAGTGGACCTAAATGATAATATTTTATTCCTAAGGTTATTTTTGGTCGAGATACACTTGTCTAATAGAATTAGGACATGTTTTAGGGTAATATTAATATCATTTGTACCCTTAATTACCCTATTTACTTTTAACCGTGGTAAATAAAAGTAAAACATTACTATTCACCAAAAATAATTTTCATCTCATTGAACCACATTTTTCTCCTTGATATTAACCATGTCTCTCAGATTTTTGAAATTCCAGTCACAGAAGCGGTAAAATTAAGTTTTATGTGAATTTCCAAATTCTCCTAGGAGAGGGTAAAAGACGGTGAAAAGTTCAATAAAATTTTTATATATCTAAAATTATTCTAAACTAACTCCAATTAATTACATTGAAATTATATAGGTATTATGTATCTATTTTGACCTTAAATAAATTTAAAAAAAATAAATAATTATTTAAATAAAAATTCGGTTTTAAACTATAACTTAGTGTTTTTTCACTATTCATCAAAAATTGAAAGTTTTCATAAAAATACCAAAACTTCACCCTAGGCTAATTTCGATATTCTAAATCCAAAAATGAAGTCCATTTTGAACGATAAAATATATAAAATTTCAAAAAGTGGGTATTACTATTCATAATGGCTAGTTTGATTGGTTGTGGTGTGTGTGTTAGTACTCGAAGTTGCATACAACACATGCTAATGTATTATTCAAAGGGAATAGTACCATGGAAGTGTGGGGTGTTACACCCTATGTTGTTTTTCTAAGAGGTGAATGAGTTATTTAGGTCATTTTTGGATTGGATTCACTCGAACCAAGTGACTTTTTCGAAGGAGTATCCACCATCGTGAATCAGTGAGCGCTTCACCCAGTGGATTTGGGTGAAGTGGATCATTGAGTTGGACCTCAGGAAGGGTTATAAATACATCTAGTTTAGAGAGGTTGATATATCGAGCATAAATTAATTGAGATACTATGGTTTCATTGGGTTCTTATTGATACCCTTTAGTGTGTTGAATTTCCTAGCATATTTTTCAAGTCTCATGGACCTGATCGTAAACCCATATTGGGTTGGTAAGTTATAGTACACTTTTAGGAAACCCTCATGTACATAGAATCATTGTTGGAGCATGCGATACAATATTTTTTAGTATGTTCTCTATGTGTTATATCTCTATGGGGATTTCTTGTGGAGATAGTCCTAGATTTTGAAGTTTCACTTCTTGTGTTATTTTTTATTATACATGGTACTCACGGTGTACCCATCAATGATTGAGGTGTTTATTGCTTGAAAGGAACTATAGGGTTTGGACGTGGTAGAATATTCTCATAGTGATGTTTTTCATCTGTTTTTGAGTGTGGTGATAGGGAAGTACACTACTTCCCAGTTGACACCAGAGTGAGAGGGTGGTGTAGAAAACGTACAATCAATGGTTATTACCCCACCACTTGTAAAACATGTTAGGGAGGCTCACATGGGTGATACTATCTATGAGATATTTCATGAATAGATGTTGATTGTAAAAAACAACACCTAATCCTAGTCAGAGGTTTCAACAACTAGAAAATAGCTTCATAGGAGTTCTTACAAGAATGGGTTAAGATGGATTCTCATCTAGAAGACATTATTAGGGATGACCCCAAAAAAATGGTAACAACCCTTTCCTAGAAATTGTTTAAGGAAGTCATGTATAATGGGTTCAAGTTGGGTTTTAATAGTTTTGTTATCTTTTTAAGTGTGTGATGGATTTTTTATACATGTTAGTTTCACACTTTCTCAATAAAAGTGTCATTTAATAAAAATATATTTGGATGGATGATATTTATTGTGAATGATCCTGATGGATTATATAAGGTTGGATACCATGCAATCATTGTTTGATAATGGATGGAGACACCAGTCATTCTATGAGTGAAAATTACAAGGTGGTTTCTATCCCTCAATAATATACCTGGGAGAGGTGTGGATGTACCAAGATGATTTGGAATCTGGTTAGTGGCCAATAATGTTGTATCTTTTTGATAAGTTTAGCTCTTGTGGTTTCACCTTCTGAGATAGATGCTGATATTACTAGATGGAAGTTGAAATGGGATGGTATATTTTTTTATAATGAGGGATGCTTTGAACATCGAGAGGTCATAACACTATCTGATTGATCATATACTGGATTGCCAAGTTGGCCACATTTCTAACCATATGATATGAGATCACAGTGGATTTTTGGGATTTTAATTCATTCATGAGGTACTCTAACTCCATGAAATTCCCCAGATGATTTTTTAGACCATAATTCTCACTTAATTTCATGGTTACATAGAGGATAAAAGAGTCATTTGGGACTTATTATCAGTTCATCATGATGTTTCAACCTATATAGGTGACCTGGATAAGTGGACCATTTTGTTCTAGTAAAAATGCCTAATTTTTTCATGTTGGTTCTATTCTAGAGCAAGGAGGATCACCTATAATTGGTGTAGTTTACATATAATGATAACTAACACTCCACCGTTGGTGTAGCCTCTTTTCATAAAACAAAAGGGAGACATGGGGGGTCCCTATTGTACTAGTATGAGTTAGTAGGATACAACACTTGTGGACTAAGATTTGGTGCTAGAAATGGATGTGGAAGGTATAATTAATATCTGGGTGGATGATGAGTTCTCAGAGACATTAGGTTTACCTTAAAGGACCGATGATGGTATCCTTTATAGTTTAAGGAAGATATATTGTGTTAGGAGAGATTTCAATTCATCAAGGATCATGGGGATTTTATAGGTAGAATAGAAAATCTCTAACGATTGTTGGATTTTTTTTCTAGTTACGTAATTGAGTTAGTGAGATGGAACACCTCTTAACCGAATGAGAACTGTTATACTAGATACTTGGAGTTAACCGTGTTTCACAGATAAGGAGACTTGTGCATGAATCATTGAATGATTCTGAATAGGATGAGATAGAATTTGAGAGTGGAGTTTCCTTGTCGAGGTACCTAATGATGATTGAGAACTAACAAGAAAATACCATTTTTGGGAAGTTTTTCCCTTGGGTTCATGTTTGTTGACAGCACAATAGCCCTTTAGAGAGCATTATGGAATATAAAACCTAGATTAGGGATCAATATCCTCACAATATAATAGGATTTAATTTTTCTATACAAAAAATATTGAAGGCGGGGAGAGTATAGTAAATCATATTTTTTCATGTAAGACTTTTCAATATTTCTATAAATATTTCTGAAGTTCTGTGCTGAGACGACATGAGATTACAAGGGTAGGTGATCCCAATATTGATATTATAACAATATTAAAGGCGTTAATATAATGTGGGAATTGTTTTCCTGAAAAGTGTAATAAAAATCAAACAAAGTCTTAGATCAGAAATCTAAGACCACAGTTAATTATAGAACATTGGATTTTTCTATGTCATTACCTACAATTTTTCAGCACTAGAAGTTCAGTTGAGGTTGTTGTTTATGATGTGTTTAATTAAAAAAACATGTTTTTTATTTTATTTAATATTAACATGACCTAATAACCTATATAAGTAACTCATTGTAAAGATTATCCAAGGTTAGATACATAATTAATTGGATAATTTAGTTTAGATATGGACATTCTTAATTGGCCAATAACATCGGAGGATAATGGGTGATTAGATCATTTTGAATCAAGAATCAACGAACACAATAGATAATACTCATAACTGGAAATCCCATTCTTCAGCAATGATAAACCCCTAATCAAATTAGTGATTTTATATTTTTCCTAGACCTTTTTATTAAATTATTAAAACATGGATTTAAACTGTGATTTATTTTTCCGTCAAATGATCCTTAAAATTTTATTGGGTATATTATCAAATTTATTTCCACAATTCCACATGTTATCAATCTAGTTACCTAAATATTGTTATAATTCTCCATGAATGATTGAAAAATGATGGATTGAATTTGATTATGTTCTTTCCCCCTATTTTCTTCACATTCTTCGCCATTCTCAGACAGGTTTATGGATTGACATTTCCGAGGAATGTTCGAGCGTGATTGAACACCTAGATTCAAGGAAGCTTCATGAATTAGGAACAAGTTTTCTTTTTTCTGAATGGATTCGTTTGACTTAAAGATTGAGGGTGATACCTCATTTAATCAGGTATCTGGTGTATAAAGAGGAGGCCTAAAAACTGATGGGAAATAGATGTGTGGGGTTCGAGGGCCAGAATCTCTCCACCGGTGAAAGATCGGGCATAACCGGTTGTATATTAGAGACCCCCAAACATGTTTTGTGGTGAAAAATTGTGGTGAAGGAGGTTCAATGATTATGGGTGAAATATATTGTGTTTTTATAGAGATCACAACTAAATGTCATGTAGTCTAGGAGAAAACTCTATGTATCCCCTAGCTACGATGCTAGGGTTTCAGGGAGGACATGGATCACATGCCCAATGGTTAGGCCCACATCCCTTGTAACCCTACCTAGGTAGCCAAGATATGTTCCAATGGGAATGTACACATGAAATTATATGGGAGGAAAAACCATATACTCCATGAATTTACGGTTATATTATAGTACCCGATCATGACCATGTACACAGCCAGGAACAAATGCACGATATAAAGTACATAGGAATTACTTAAAGCACACAAGAAATATCCTGGAAGATGAGATATGTGGTGTTGACCCTATACACACTGTGTATAGTGACACGGTTTCTAAGACATGTTTATAGGATCACATGTTCAAGAAGCGAGGAAGGGCCATAGGTTTTTTTGGCCCCATACCGATAGTGTAGATCTTTTTAGAGCATCTTCCTCTATTATCTCATTCACATGGACTCAAATTTCTCCTGAGTGTAGCCTATACAAATATGTTTTCTACATATAATCTGATAGAAGCCTTCTTATTGTGTTTCTATATGTGACATGGTATGTTATGATCATGACCGTTCTTTAGGTGACTCTTTATGGTGACAACAATTAGGCCTGGTCCTTAGAGAGAGAAAGGTTGAGGCTGACAACCCACCTATCATACGAGGGCATGGGTCCCCCATACACCCTATATTGGTTGAGTGGATCCCACTATCCATGTTACTGGTGAATAGTTCCTCTAGCCCCTAATTGGAACCCCATGATGCATGAGGGAACAAGTCCTCTATCGATACCTACCGTGTGACACCCCCTGACACACTAGAGCAAGTGTCCTCTATTTTATTGAATGGAAACCCCTATTATGATATGGAATAGTTCCTCTATTCTTTAAGTGTAACCCCTTGATAATCTTGGGTGCAGGTACCCTATACAACTATTGTGTACAACCCCCTAACATACTTGGGATGATTTTCTCTATTCATTTATTGAGTTCCCCCCATGACACACTATAGTGTGGGTCCTCTATCCATGTATTTAGCAGAACCCCTTTGAAAATCTACAGAGTGGGTCTATTATCCATATAGTAATTGGAATCCACCTATCATACTATGTCACATGTATTCTATATGTGATTATTCCCCTTCATATGTGGAACACAATGGTGATGTCCAGGTCCTAACAAACATAATAATATGATGTAACACAACATGCATGACTGGAGATCATTACTCCCCATCTATGGATTACAATGCCGAGGTGTGGGTCCTCTACTCTGATTCTCAAAAGGATATGTGGGATTCATGGTTAGTAGATTTCTCCCCCCACGACTATGGATCATAATGATTAAGAGTGGTCCCTAAAATCATATTCTTATTTCGTTTCACATGATAATGGGCATTGAATGTAGACCATTGGATCTATTGGCGGACTCATCAATCTTGGCTGGGATATGGAGGGGGAGATCCACTTTCTCTCTCATTTGAGTTTATTATTGAGTATATCATGAGATTTAAGTTTATTGTCTTACTTTCTGATTGATATGTCTTCATTGGGATGATCTAACAATTGTTATTTATTTATATTTATATGTTTTTGGTATTTCGGGCATCCAAATAAGTTTGTATATACTCACCACTGTAAGGAATGTTTTTGAAAGTGTCATGTCTAATGAATTTGATTGATAGTTTGGAAGTGAAATTGGTGGAGTATAGTGAAACATAGGTGAATAAACCATGTACGGTGGTGATACATAGAGATAAATATACAAGATATATCTTATTTTTTATTTTATTCTAGTTATTGTCAGGTTGAGACTTCATTTTTGGTTGGGCATGTATTTCCCCCCTATATAGTTTGGTTTATTCTGTCAAGATCTGATGTATTCATTAAAGGTATTACATGCATGGTTTACACTAGATGTTAATATATATTTTTTATTATTCTTATACAAATTACATGGAGTTATTTTTTTCATGAATAAAAAAATATTAGGAAAAGGTCGTCCATTTCATTTATACCTTCTATGTGATTTACTCCATCCCCTAGCCTATTAGAGGTGGGATTGGGGTTGTGATGACTCGACTTTTAATTTTCTAGTTTGACCTCAATGGGTTGGTTCTTTATAATACACATTACTCCTTATGATACCCTATACCTTAGGTTGTGTTGATCACCACTGATCTAGGCATTTGTTGGAGAGTCAGTGTTGTTGGTACCTTATCTAATACAGAATACATATAAGTAGGAAAAACTTATTAGGATGTGTTTGGATATAGGTCATTCTAGGTAGAAGTAATATTCTAATTTCCACTATCGACCTATAGATTTTGGGGTGGAATATCCTGTTTTATTATATGTCTCTCTTAGATTGGGTCATTGAATGATTAAAAAACAAGGTAAGCTGCTTCTAAGATCTTTCAAACATTTTTAGATTTTGGAGAGAGTTAGGATGGAAGATTATTGGGTAGATTTAACTCAGAGGTACATGTCCATTCATGATGTCTTCCATGTTTCATATATTTTTTGTTATCATTAAAAATCATCTTACACTTTAGTTCATGGGGATGTTGAGTTAGAGGCTAATTATTATTTTAAGGAGTATACAGTTTGTATTGTTGATCATAGCAGGAAGGATCTTCAAGGAAGGTTAGTTCCTTGGGATTTGTTGTTATGGAAGCATGTCAAATTATAGGATGAGTCATTGGAATAAGATGATAATCTACATGCTCAGTGGAAAATTTATTCTAAGATGAAAATATAAAACCCTCAGGGAAACTCAGGGATGAATTTATTTATGTATATGAGGTTGTATGACCCTAGTTTATTATGAGATAAAATCCTTTAAATTTTAATTTAAACCTATTTTTTATCTATATGATAATTTATAAATGACTAATAAAGGGTTAAGGATTATCTGTAGCTCCTTTGAATCCTAGGGATCTAGTTTTTAGAGAACCAAATTGAGGATTACAATTAAAAGATGATTTGTACTAACATTCCAGCTCAATCAAGCAACCTAAAGAGGAGGTGACAATTAGATTAACCATGTGATATAAGTTTTATAGTCGTGTAAAACATTAAAGAAATTTCCGGATTGTTTCCCATGATTGGATCATGGATTCTCTTAATGGTTCACCTAGATGTACGATAGGGTAGAAAAGTTAGATAGTGGATACACATGAGTTGTGAATTTTTTTCCAATCATGTGGATATCCATTATAAGGGTGTGCCACCTTGAGAAGTAGTTGTTCTTGTTTATTGAACATCTTGGCCATCCATTCATCCAAACTATATTCCCAATTAAAATGGTACATTTACAATTTTACTTGTTTCCTTTAACCCTTAGGAAACCACTTTTATCACTCATTCCCTCAAAAAATAGTCTATCAAGATCCCCTATGCTCCGCTACAAGTCTTGGTGAGATATCCTTCATCCAGGCTTGGATTTAACCTTCATTAGTTTCATTATATCACTCTCAGTAAGTCAAAGAACCAACTGATTTCTTTTCTTGGTTTATATCACCATCATTAATGTTATCTTTATACAATTTCAAATACCCTATTCTCATGTCATTTTTATATTTTCTCTAATTTCTCTTATTCCAAAAGAAGTATAAATCCTATAAAATATGAGGAGACTTCTACCCATAGTAGGTAGGTGGTCTTTAGATTTTTTCTAAAATTTTAAAAGTTTATATTTTTTTCCGTTGTTCTGTTGCACACCGAGCCTTCCATGTGTTTATTATAAAATATGGAATACCATAAATTGATCACTTATAATATGAATTGACATTCTATGTGAATTTGATAATTGGATGGAGGTTTAAACCACCAAAACAAACGATATCATTGGGAGATTTTAGTTAAATAAAATGATAAATTACTTTTTTCTCATGACCAAAACACAACTACGGTGCGCATATCTAGTAGTTTTACAATGATATGTTACATAACATGTTAATGATATGTATGTGGAATTGAGACAAATATGGACCATGTGATCTCTTATAAAAGAATTAAATAAAAGGTTAATGGTATTTCAATGTCAGTTGACCCTTGTTAAACGATATACAGACTAATAGATTACAATTAGCCCTCTTTTTATTACTACTTAGATACGTGACATCAATTTATGAAAGGAATTGAAAAATTTAAAGGGTTATATTATTTAGCCTCAATTATAATGTTGTGTGGATATGATTATATAATTATTACTTTAATAAATGGACAAAAAATCCTTATTTTATTTGAATTTATAGACATGACCTTACTTATTTTTTATATGGAATTAATGTAAATGAAATTAACTATTTTTTATATGGAATTAATGGATATAATGAGCATTACTATTTTTGTGTATTTAATGGACAATATGTTCCTTATTATGTATATGGAATTAATGGAAATAAAATTCCTTATTTTTTGTGTAGAATTAGTTGAAATGGCATTCGTTGTTTTCTATATGGAATTAATGGACATGATGGTCCTTATTTTTATATGTAATTAATGTAAATGATAGTACTTGTTTTTTATGTAGAATTAATGGACACGATTCTCTTTATATTATAACTGGATGTTAGACATGGAACATCACAATGTTGATTGTGATTGTCCGACGTGTCATTTTGTATTCCCAATTTAAACCCTCTGGATAACCTAAAACTACTAATTCATTAATAACATGATACTTGTTGATCCATATAAGATTATAATTATATATTGATTCATTAGTTATATTCCATAGGTCATGATCATATATTATATAATGTAAATATTTCAATTACATTTTAGCTTAGGTCGAAGTAGGTAGCACCAGACATGTATCCTACGGGGAACCTGAGCTAACATAGGTATTGTTTATTTCATATTATACTTTTAATATTTATAAATTCACACAACATAATTATATATTCCTAAACTATATAATATGAGAAACCATTGGTGGTGTCCTATTAGGTTTTACTCACAATCTTTTTGGGCCACTGTTGGGTACCTAGATAGAATTCAGGGATGTAGGTGGGGAAAAAGGGAAGTTCCCATCTACACATTCTTAATTTATATACTATGGTGGAGTTTTTTAGAATAGAAAAAATATAGATCTCAAAATTATACTGGAGATTATATTTTGGTCTGTTTTATATGTTTTTATATCATGTATTGTACTGTATGCCTACAACCATGTATGCCCATTCAAATTTTGTATAACATCATGACATCATCATTTTGGATAAGACACTATCTATTATGGTGTTTATTATTTATATATTTGGATGATTTAATTCCATTATTATTATTATTCTACTTAAATAGATTAATCTAATATCTACCACTATGCTCCACTCTATCAACTAGGGTATAGTTTCTCTACTTTCCAACTCAGACCTTCGCAAATAGTTGATAACCTATGGCGTACATGGAGGTGTTCATGACACCATTGGGCCAACTAGACTAGTAAAATATTTATAAACTTTTCCCAATACACCACTACCTACCACTAATGGGATCCCTTCACAAAACAACCTCCAATGATCCAAATGATGGAAACTTAAACTAAGGTTATAATAACAACTAAATGTGAGTAATTACCATAAAAACAACTGGAACATATTAATAACTATCAATCAACATCATTTGATATAAAATAAACCCAATACATAATTCATGTAAATTTAAAATGAGAAAGGTCTCTAAAATAAAATACAAAAATAACCTCCTCTACAAGAAACAACAACACTGATCACAACCTCGTTGGGCTATTATGCTCAAAATCAATAAAAAACTTTTTATTGGAATCATTTAAAATTGAATTACTTATATAAGGTGGAGTATACTTGTATACTCAGCAGGATCCTCTCTAAAACCTATTATGAAAGTGGAAGAATCATACAAATTACATGTTGAACAAAAAACTGAACCAAAACGCGCATGTGCTAGGTTAAATTTCACTGAACCTGACAAAGACTCACTCACCTTATATCATATCCATGTATATTATAATAATATCAAAATATTATACGTCAGGATGGCACATCTTATCGACTTCACCATTGATCTGGTCACTCTTACACCCCACCAACATATATCTTGTTTTACAACCCCTTTCATATAAGTTCACACCCAAACAACAATATATAAAAATACACACTTCCAACCATAACCACATCATATCGACACATCACAACCAAATCGTATTAAGTTATAGTAAACACGAATAAAATCAACCTCATTACCACCTCCTTCCATGAATTACCCCCACGATGAATCCACAGAATAACCATATAACCACCTTAGATAGTATATACACACACACAATAACCTAAATAAATTACATCATATATATATATATATACTATGATCCAAAATAGTCTATTTTAATAATAATTCAAACTACACCACCTATATGGAATCATATATGAAACTATAAAATTCTTACATGAAGCAACCATTCCATCTATAAAATATCCACACGTAAACCCATCCACCACTACTACAATCAATCCGAACCACATTAACCCATCCACAAATAACAAATGAACGATAATAATAAAAACCCATGTATTAAAGTAAAAAATGGTAACCATAATAGAAAATAGAATCATTCAGTTTCTTGTTAGTCTTTCTCCCATATTCAAGTAGAATTTCCATGTTTAAACAATAGTACCATAATTAAAAATTTCTTCAAAAATAAATATTTAAAAACATTATGTAACTGAAACAAAAAGAAAGGTGATACTAATATATAAATAACAAAAAATAATGTCTATAATAATGACAATAATTATCCATGTAAAAACACATGAAATTGTAATCTAATGTGAATAAATTCTTCATCCCTCCATATTTAATTAATAAATTTATTATATTTTTCGGTTAATTAAAATTATCTAAATAATGAAGAAAATATTATTATTCATCCATATACACACATAATTAAATATGGAGAAGTCTCAAATCCTCTACCTCAGCCAAAAACTTAATAATTTTTAGGATAAAATGAGAAGATGAAAGTCACCTATACAAGAACACCCAAATGAGATTCTAGAAATACAATAACACATCAAGATCCATAAAAACCCTGAAAAAAACCAATAAAACTAAATTTAAACCACAATAATAGATTTTCCTAGATAAAAGAACAAGAAGAAATAAGAATAGAATGAAGTAGAAGAAGATGACTCGCACTTGATCACAATGAGGGTGATCTGTTGAAGTTGAAAGAAAAATATTTCCAAATAATTGATAAATATCTCAAACAATACTCCACTATACACCTAGTTTTCATTGTTTTAAAATAAATATATAAAATTTGATCAGGAAATCAAAATTTTAATAACTATAAGAATAATATATTGATAATGTTGAAAAATTACTTTCACCATAATACACGATTGATCTATAATTCATGGCGTCATATCTCCAAAACTCTTAGGGTAATACTTAATTAAACTATATATAATTAATTAATATCATAATGGAAAAGTGAGAATTTAAAAAACCTCTAACCCATAAGGACCACAGTGTGATCCTTATCCTACTCCCCTCAAACTCGAGTCACCTCAAACCAAACAATGGTGCTATTAAGGTATCACAACACAATAAAACTCATATAGATCTATGTAATTCAGAAAAAATAGACTTCATGAAATAGTGAACATGTCAATTACCTAATAATCCCCCATTTTAGATAAACATGAGGACCTTATAGAATAGTAAACCATTAACTTTAACACCATAAGTGAAACTTATCGCATTATGATTGGACCTAAATATTACTAACTCAAATGGTCTCTCACAAAAAATCCAACACATGTAAGACTAAAAAACACACATTTGGATCCTTCATTCTATAACTATTTTTTTTATTATATATCAAAAAAGGAACTTATTTTTATAGGAACTAAAACCCCATCGATGCTATAATACCACTTATTATGGGTGTTTTCCTTTCACATCCATCTGAAACCCATCCACCTCTTACATATTTTAGAAAATTTGGAACTATAAAAGCAGAGACACCAAACCTCAAATATTACGAAGTTTCTACTAGAAATCAATCTATATAACAAGACTATCATTAGTTTCCAACATTCCCTAACATATCCCTTAAAATTAAATGAAAAAAACTAGGATGACTAGGCACCATATCCATAATTTTAATTTTCCCATTAAACTAGTTTAAATAACCACATGGTATTTGAAAAAATATTCAATGAGTAATGATAAAGAAATAAATTTTTTTTTAATAAAAATAATAATCAAATATCACAATAATAACAAATTTTAAAGGATGTATTACTCCATAGGAAAACACACTGTATCTTTAATTAAGGAAAAAATCTATGTTATAAGAAAACCCTCGTTCTGAAAACCTTACCCATATCAAGTTAAATGTGACCATGTTTCAAAACACAACTCAAAAAAAGATGAATCAATTGGAAACCTTCTCTATGATGAAATCATACTACTAGATATCTATGAGGAAGTCCACCCATAGATATGGAAACTATAAAATCATTGTTTTGAATAAATCTCACTTTTTCCCACTACATCAAAAAAATATTCCCACACCCAGTATTTATATAGGTTATTGGTGTCCCTGAGTAGGTTCTTCCAGTTTCACCACCTTATTAACAATTTATATATCCCTACATTATAAAAACGAAAAACAACTAAACTCCAATACATTAGTTGAAACATTCAGTGAACAATCAATATTTTGATTCTACAATGCATCTACCAAAGTCACATTCCTACTTTTATAATTTCATCCTCCAACTTCCATACTCCATTATAATATTTGAATAATTCATTACTTTCAAATTATTCTTTTTAAACCCTTCATATTAACCTAAAATATTTTTTGAGAAACTAATGCCACTCTTATAAGAGATCAATTTAATCGTAAGTATCCTTGTCAAAAATTAATTGATTAACAACAAAACTAATTTTTCCAAAACATTCATTCCACGTTTGAACATCCTTATGAATCATATCCCAGGAATGTGAATCACACTTCGACAATGACTCTTTTGGAATAATACTTTCCTTGTTGAATGTGAACTAAACCATTTGGGTTTCTCATGTGTATTTCTTAAAAGAAAAGTTCAGGAGGTTCGAAAAAATTAACATGAAATTAGTTCTCATAACAAAAGCAAAAAATCATCAACATGAGAGTTGTTTATATATATAATACTTATAATATCCAACTTTAAGGACACTCTCAAAGATTTCACCAAAGTCTACTGGCTAAATTCCAAACAAAATATTATGTTCTATTCTCATTTATAATGTCTTCATAGTCCAACACGATACCTATGATCATTCACTCACCACTTAGAAAATGAAATAAAAATGATCTAGGATCTAATTGATCATTCCATAGAACTAAAAAACCTTCCAAAATACTACATGGAACTTTTCAAATGAAAAAGTTCTTGTTCGCTATGTAGATTTATTGAAGACCCATAAATGAGGATTTTCCATGTATCGTGTACATGAAACAACTCTTCTTAGAGTTATGTATTCCCAAAATTCTACCATGGATATTACACAATAAAATACATTTACGATAGATCTAACTCCATTTGTTCAACTAGAACTAAACACCATCTACAATATCTTATAGAATTATTCCTATCATCCAAATGTCATACTCTCACTAAAACAACCCTAAATAAAAGCTCTATTTCTTGGTGTAACCATAGAATGTATGTTCTTTTGATCCCACTAAATCTTGGACTAGTTCTAAGACATCATGTGTAACCTAAATTATATTATACAATTTAAACTATGAGAACTTTCAGTATTTCACAATCCTAGAGATGCAAACCAAAATTTTACATTGAACCTTTAAAAAGAAACATCCCACAGACCTGGGGTTGTACCTCTACAAACATTGATATAGTAATGGAAAATTTCTTATAGACTTTATAGGTGAGTGAAAAAGTAAACCACCCCATCTATATTTTGAGTTCCTAAGATAAATCCAACCCAAAATCTAATATTGAACAACCATGACCCAAAAGATAATTCACATGTTTAATAAGACCAAAACATCTTGTAAATCTATATTTAGAGAAAACCACATCAAATATTAGTAGGAAAACATTAAATAAATAATATTATTTATATTTATTCATTGTACTACCTGATTTATTAATCATGTTTAAACCTATACTCTATTATTTTTTTGGGTGTTCAGGTATTATCTCTTAAAAAGATAAAATAAATTTCCATCAGGAAATTCAAAAATCTCATTGCTTCAATACTCTTCACGTCAATGATCTAAGGATCAACACTATCTACTATATTAAAATTTATAAAACACCATGGTTCTTCTTAAATAATTTTTACATAACACCTAGTATTTTAATTTCTGAAGAAACAACCATATTATCATTCCTTTTCATCAATTAAGGGTCAAAGTATAGAGGCCCAGTGAGTATAATTATAGCTGGACACACTTACGATATTCCAAAGAATTTCATTCTTGAAAATGAAGACCTAAAATATTCTCATATCCATGTGAATTATAAACGTATTTGATATTCCATTATTTTTAATGTATTATTACCAAGAATGCATCCTCCATATGAAATACCATTGGGATGAAAACTTCTTTCACCCACACATAGCCACAACTATGATTCATGACCAAAAAATATTTATATATTATTTTTTTTATGACCCGTCGCCCGAGGATCATTATATTACTACCCCAAGAATACCTCCCAAATGCCAGAGGAAGGATACTAGAGCTAAAGTAATTATCCCTCATGTGGGAGGCATTCTCCTGAGTATCTGTACACACACACACAACCCCAGCCCACAATTCTGAATAGTAAAATTGCATGCCACTATGAGAACCACTGAGAGTAAAAATACAAAACTAAATGTAATGAGTCCAGAATACAAGACAAAAAAAGGACATGTACAAGATATTAAATTCCACCTGTGGTAAACCCTACCTGAAGGGAAAGTGAAGGGAGTTCCTCCTGAATCCGTAGAAGTAAACATCGTCTTTCGGATCTCACAAGGAACTAACATGTACAAGACCACCAAGGTCTCTATTGAAATTCATTTCATCTGCACATGACATGACACAGGCATGTTGAGCCCATGTGTGGGTGAGTAACACCATACATAGTAAAGATAAAAAATAGGTGTAATACCACAACAGAATGTATAAAACAAGTGTTGTGATCTCACATAGGTATAATCTAAATAAAGGAATGAATGTACATTAGTCATTAAACTATACATATAGTACTACAGAAGCACACATCCCTGATGATTCACATAGGTCTTCTGGGTCTCCTTTAGATGCTCATCACTTAGGCCTACTGGGTCACCAATACTTGCTCGTCGCATAGGCCTACTGGGTCACCGAGAACATATCGTCGCTTAGGCCTTCTTGTTCACCTAGTCCCTCTTGTCGCTAGGTAACCTTGACCCACACATCATGATCCTCTCGTCACATCCAACCACATGATTCTCGCTCCTAGCACACTAGATACTGGGAGAATATACTCCTCAATCCATCCATCGTATCTCAACTCTCATGAAAACCCACCTAGAGTATATCAAAAGGATAACACCATCGAGAGGGTCGAAACTCTATAAATGGGTCATCAATCAGATGTGTAATTTGGAAGTTATCTGGATTTTAGTGGAAAGGGGCTAGTGGTTCCTGGGCATGGTCTGACCTGGTTAGACTGACCTGACACGACCTAACCCAGTCTAGTCCGGGCCAACCCTGTATAGTCTGGCCCAAGGGGTAGGACCATTGGATCTTGCCCGTGGGGCTATATTTCATGCCTGCAGGGCCACCCAGTGGCCCAGTATTCTTCTGGCATGGCCTGTAGTTGTAGTCATGTTTTCACCAAGCCGATCTGCTTAGTGACCTATTCTTCCCCTTTGGCCCATCATGTGTTGGTGGGACAGTTTTTTCCAGCCGGGACGTGGCGTGTTCTGTGTCTATCTGATCCACATGGGCCACCGCATAGCTACACCATAGATTTTATACAGGGTTATGACATGGTCTAACTAGACCATGGTCCTTTCCCACATGATGCGGCTGGAATCCGCATTCTCCCACACTTCCACCGGCTTCTGATCACCGCCCTAGCTGATGCCGCTGGCCTCCTTCGCTGCCACGGGAACCAAACTCACTATGGTGGTCTCTTTTCTAATTCCAATGTCCCGTTATGGTTCTTGGGTCACACCCTCCACTACCATGTTCTCCAAAACGTCATATTGCCAATCTGGTCTTATGACCACATTTAGAACATTCCAGAAAGAATTTGACACAACCATAGGGGTCTATCGACAAGGAACATGAGAAGGAAGAGGGATCCCAATGAACACCCAGGGCAATGAACATCATCCTTGTTCGTTTGGCCTTTATTCGTTGCATTAGAAAATAAAGGGGATATGTTCAAATAATTTCCATGATATATGTCCCATCTATAATCCATGCATGTCTAAATCCCATTTCTCTATGAACAATCAATCCATGGGTCAATTTGTTAGTGAATTGTGCCACGTTCATAATTTAGAATGGAAGAATGGGGGAAGAGAGGCTAAAAAAGAAAAAAACCAATTACATGGAAGCATATCATTTATCTGTGAAGAAAAAAGTTTTTCTACCATTGTTCATCGATCTGCAACTCTTGTCGATGGCGAGATACATCAAAGAAAAAGGAATGTGTTCATTGTCGTATGTGGTTCGTTGTTTTCCAACGCAAGTTCTCCATAGGTTTAGAATAATCTCCCCAATCATTATATGATTCCAGTATCCATGTTAGGTTAATAATCGATGGAATGCATTTAAACATTTATGTTATGATGATTCACTGCATCATTAAGATATTTCATTTATTAAATGAGATAGTTCACTAATTGTTGAATTGTAGAAATTTTTTTAATGTAATAAACTATTTTATGTTTATTTTATTTTTCTATAATATAATGGAAAATTTTCCTCTTTCCCTAGACCCTCACTGGTCAAATATAAGTCCATTCATGGGCAAAGTTTCAGTTTTTCATGCAACAGTGCCCTCATATTTTTAATCCAGGAACCTTTTTAGATGTTTCCAAAACCGCGCATGTGTACTATTTTTAACAAGCTAAAAAAATTTCAATCATTCATTCTGGGATCACTGGGCCTCGAAATCACAATCTGTCTGAGCGCTTAGTATTGAAGTAATGCCATAAAATTTCTAAGAATTTTATAAGGAATTTATGGAATATTATATTCTCCACACTTTAGATATTTACATCATCGAATAAAAAATCAAGGGATAAAAAAAATGGGGATACTGAATATGAATCTGAGCCTCCCACTCCAAAGTTCTCTCCTGGAGATTCCCATACTCCAAATAAATGTTCATTAGAGTAATTGACCACCCACGAAGGACCCACTCTTGTTGACCATCAATCTCCACTGAGAAATCTATAAACGTCACCCCATCATCAATGTCTAGATCACCACAGTTAATGAAATGCGATGGGTGATTCACCAGTAGTAGAAATCCCACCTATACAAACACTTTATTTCCAACAGTTTAAAAAACCATTATAATAAGGATCAGTTACAAACAATTATTAAAAAACATTGGTATACATGGATTTATGAACAGTTTTACCAACAGTTTTATCAAAACATTGGTATATACATCATTTTTCTTGTGGTTTATGTCAATCGTTTGTATAGTTTTCAATTACCCCCCAATCCCAATGGTTTTTAAAAACTGTTGGGATAGAAAATCCCAAAATCCCATGCAGGCAGTAGAATCTAGAACCAATCTCGAACATTTTTTCCTAAAAGAAAGAACTATGTTTCTACGAAACCTACTTCCCACACAGGTCTCAAGGTGCTAACTATACATTCCAACCAGTAATCTAACCTTGGTTAAATTAACTTTTGTTCTTCACCATCAAATAGGTACATATTCCTTCATTTATTTTAGTTTTTTAGGTTCAGTTTCACTTCAATGCAGATCCCATTTTTCTTTAAATTGGTTCTTTATAATCCCATAAATTCCATTGGATCTTTTGGTGTTAATTTGACCAAACATATGGCCACCCATGGATAGTTCCATTTATAGAAATGGTAAATTTATTCATCTAAAATATTAACCCAGTTACGTTTATTGGACGGATTTGTTAAATTATTAATGAATAAATGGGTAGATCTTGGTAATAAGTAGGTTGCTAGTTTTAAGAGACTAAATTAAATTGTTTAAATGTGTTATGTTTTTATGAAAAATCATAGGAGTATTTTGAATTTTTTTAAATGATGTGTTTTGGATTTCAATTGGGATATGGTTTTTAGTAATGGAAAATGATGTTTTGATGGTGGATAATTCTTTAAAATGAGGTATTGACCTCAAAGTGATTTGAAAAATGGGTTCATTAATATATTTGAAAAGATTATTTCAAATGAGGGGATGATTCCATTTTTTTGTGAAAACTCATTAATTTAACTTCTAAATGGGTTGAAATAGAAATAAAGTCCTATAGGCCTGCTATAAATGATTCAAAGAGGAAACCCCTGTTCTAAAGGATGACTTCAAGATGATTTTAAAAGTTTATATTGTTTTGGAGTCATATGCCATGAGAACATGGTTTGGTTTTATTTGAGTAAGGTTTTAGTTTTAATGGTCTATGGGGACCTTGGTAAATTAGGTTCTAATGTTTGGAAATGATAAATGATTATAGTGGAATATTAATGTTATTAATTAGGTTTAATGAATATTTACTGTTTATTGTGTTGAAAATGAAAAGGGTCTAGAACCTTGGTAACTGATAATGTATTTTTATAAAATGGTTGAGATGCAATACTAAAGCTCCAAGAGTGGGTTGGAAGGCCTCTAGAGGTGAAAAATCTACTTTTAACCCCATAGTGATTCACCCCCACCCCCTGCAGACCCCCAAACCCTTGGACACCCCCGTGATAAATCCCCCACCCCTAGAAGAACCCCTGGACATCCCCCCTGAATATCCCCCACCCCTAGGACAACCCCCTTTCACACCCCCACCCCCTGCGCACAACACCCCATGGACAACCCCCACCCCCTACATAGCCCCCACACCCCCACACCCCTACACACCACCCAACCACCCTGGATAGCCCCCTGACAATCCCCACCCCCGGACAACCCTACCACCAATGGACAGCCCCCACCCCCTATACACCCCACCTCTAGACATCCACCACCCCCACCCCACACAACAACCATCCCCTCGAATATCCCCCCACCTCTAGAAAGCCCCCTTGTGAGCCCCACCACCCAGACAGCCCCCACCCCTCATGTAGAACCCCACCCCCTGGACAGCCCCCACCCCATTGGATGGCTACCACCCCTCTTTTCACCACCCACCCCTTGGACAGCCCCACCCCCTTTTCACCACACACCCCCAGGACAACCCACCTCCCCCATAGAACCCCACACCTTGGAAAACCCCTACCTCCCCTAGTATATCCCCCTTTACGCCCCCACCCTTAAGACAACCCCCAACCTCCACTGGACAACCCCCACCCCCTGGATAGACCACCACCCCGTGACCACCACCACCCCTAGACAACCCTCAACCCCAACTCCCCCCTAGAAAACCCCCTGTAGACCCCCACCATTGGACATCCCATGCTCCCCCTAAAGACCCCCACCCCCTGGACAACACCCCACCTCCCCCTGGACATCCCCTTCTCCAGACCCCACCCCCCTTAGACAAACCCCACCCCAATACACACCCCCAACCCCTAAACATCCCCCACCCTTGGAAACCCCCAACACACTTTCTAGTATGACTCCAAGCATGAACACCTTAAGATGATCCAAAATCTCACTATTACCCTAATTCGATGCCACATTCATAGAAAGTTTTCAACTGAATTCCCCATAGTATCCTAAACTGATTCCTCTTCAAGAATGATGGATGTCCCCACCATAGGAATCTTTATATGGGAAAAGATTCTATAAATCCAATGGAATTATCAGTTCTATTCAGTCCCATCACACATTATCACTGAAAGACACCGGTGAATTTTCAATACCAAAACCTCATTCCTGGTTTTGATCTGAACTAATGACTCACTGCCAACAAATTAAACATGAATAATTTGAACTTATTTGAAAGGAACTAGTTAATTAGTACACAACTTAGTCATACTTGATAGGTTTCCCTCATTGAAGATTACACCCACATAATTTAGGTTTTAAAAAATAGCATTTATTTCATTTCCCATTCCTAGACATAAAATAGAGGATATGGATAGAGGATATAGAGCCCAGAATCATAGGAATAGTATTATTCAATATTCATATATAATTACCTTCTAAATTATGAATTCAATTCTATATGTGTTATAAAGAATCAATTTTGTATGTATTGAAATTTGAATTGAATACACTATACATAAAATATATCAAGTGGTATAGTTCTTCCTCAAATCTATGAATACTCTAGAACAAAATTATTCTTATCCTTCAATGTCTCCTGACTTTAAAATATATCTCTTCCTTTGATATATGATGTATTGATCTCTCAGAATTGTCACCCAGTTTATGAAAGTTATTTCAAAACCCTCTAGTTTTATTTTTTCAACATTCATAATAAATTGATAAAAAATATCATTTGATAAAAATATTCGATATTGAAAACATGAAATCTCTATGATCTTTAGTAGTAGGAAATATTTTTTATTTTAAATCTTAAAAAATATTCCTGATTTATTCTTTCTTTAAAGGCCCATGGAATCAAAATATCTCCTTCTCTTTGACACAAGATGTATAGGACTCTCAATGTTCTCCAACAACTTAAATATGTTCCCTCAAAATGCACACATATCATGGTAATATATTTATAATTGAATTCAATTTCAAGTATTTATATTAATTTATTGTTTTTTGTTATAAATATAGTATTCTTTTATCTTTTATATTATGATTCTCATATAGAGTAGTGTGTCAGTTATGGTTTTATATAATGTGAATAATTCTCATTTAGAATAATATATTTTCAATTAAAAATCAATCTTTTATATTTTATTTTAACAAAAATATTTATAATTTTTTTACAGAATGTATAGAAGTTGGATTTATGAAGCTGATTGGATCTCAATAAAATTTTAAAACAATTTGGAGATCTTTTTAGATTTTTCATTTCACAATACCTCATAAAGTGGTCACATACACCGCCCATGTTACAATTGTGTTGTAAGACGTTGGTTTTTCCATGAAGAGGTCATCTACCACATAACCAACTATGGTTTTCAAGAAAACTACTATGTGTGGTATCAAAATTGGGTGAAAATGAAATCTCAAAATGATGATGATATAAATAAGGGGATTAGATTGGAGAATTTGTAATATTACTGGTTTCCATTTATTATTCATCATGAAAAAAAGGATTATAACCTAATAATACTTCAATATGAGCACACATGATGCATCTAATTAAAATGATGATATTGTCAGGGTGAAAAAACTGAATGATGTTTCCATGACACCAGTATATCGTCAATATGGTAAAATGTAAAATAATAATTTTTTTATCTGATTGTTTCATGGGAAAAATATGTATAGGATTTATAATACTTCCATTTATTAAATTCTTAACTTCTTTGAGGACTTACTTCTAGGTGATGTAGATATTCCCTCAATTCACCAGTCTGGGGGGGGTTGTGCAGGTGGATAGGGGGTGTCAGTTGTGAAGGTGTGGAGGGGGTGTGTTGGTTGGGAGGGGGTGGTCTTTGTAGGGGGTGTGGGCTGTCAAGGTGGGTTGGGGGTGTTCAGGGGGTGGGGCCCTATCCAGAGGGTGGGGGGGGGACTGTCTATGGGTGGGGTTGTGAAGGGGGGGTCGAGGGTTTGTAGGGTTCTATCTAGGGGGAGGTTGGGGGCTCTATAGGGATGGGGTTTTGTAGGGGGGTGGGTGGGTGGGAGGGAAGTCTAGGTGGGGGGGGCGGGGGTTGTGTGTAGTGGGAGGGAGTTTCTATGCATTGGGAGGGGGGTTGGCTGTAGGCAGTGCTATAGAAGGGGGGGGGGGGTGTAGTGGGCGGGGTGTGCAGTGAGAGGGTTGGGGGTTGTTGTGGGGGGGGGGGGGGGGGTTGTGTAAGGGGTTATGAGGGGTGTTGTATAGTGTGGGGGGGGGGGTGAATGGGGAATAATTGGCTAAAAGACAAAAAAAACCTCAATAAACTACTACCCAGTGCACCTCATTATCTTGCAAGATGGGGTCCATCGATTGGATGGTGAGTCCTTTTGGGTAAAATGAATTATTCAAACACCATTGAATATACAATGATTTTTGTTGGTTAGTGAGTATTATTACCACTCCATTGACTAGCTGATGGATTCAGAAGTATCAATAGATGCTCTAGGCCTCCTCCATTGAAAACACAAACTTTGAGCCCCTTACGAGCCTTCATAATAGTATTTACAATATTATTTAATGTGTTAAAATAGGGAAAATATTATTTCAATCATCGATTATCTATATGATCCATACACTAGATAAATATTTTTGGTTCCCTTTGAAATTCACAACCCATACTGATGCAGGTCATTACAAAATGTTCACCATATTAGTTCTAATCCTTGAGAAGTTTTGGTATCATATTAATCATTCATTATGATCCAACTCAATATTTATACACATATTTTTTTATTTATTCCTTCCTTGCAAAAAATACATCCCCTCTAGGCTATTCTCCCTCTCAATGGCCCAACACGCTCCTGCTAAATTACTTTAAGCACAAAACACAAGAAGCTAAGCCAAAAGATCAATATTCTCTAACATCAATACCATTATCACTACATCTTTTTTCCACAAAAAAACATATTTTTCTCATCTAATTTATCCCAAAAAAATGGTTCTCTACTACACATGAATTTTTATACATAATAGGATTTGGATTTTCAAAAAAAAAAATCTTGGTGTAGTTCAATTCCATCTTGATTGATAAAAAAAGCATGACTTATAAATCCATACCCAAACCTCATTATTTTATATGAGTCAAACCAAAAAGTATTCCAGGACTAATACTACCTAAAAATTCAAATCATTATATTAATTACCCATTAAATTCATAAATTTATATTTAATACTTGATATGATGATATTGATATGGTTCCTTCCCACCGCGTTCTAGTTCGCATGGAATAAATAGCCATCTATCCACAAAGGTGACTAGCCCCAAAAACCAAAACTTCATGAATCTACCAATAATGATTCCTTTAGCCTCATAGGTGTCATTAAATTTATCTAACATCCTTAACAAATTCCAAACATACATCAATGAAATTTCTATTGTTCGTTCACCGAACACTTACGCAATCCACTAGGCTTTGAACCTTTTTCTAATTCACCAACGATATGAATCCCTATTGATATGAAATGATTTCACCCTCAGTCTAAAACAAATATATATTATCTATACACTATTAAATCTAAATTAAATAATAGTTATTAATCATAAAACTAGATAATCTTAGGTCTTTTACACATTGATCTTCTTGAGTCACCACGACTGTGCTATGGTTAGGCCTACACAACACCATTACCCGTCCCTCAAGAGGGTCATTAAATTATGACCATATAGATGAATACCACTATATAATTATCCTTATATTATCTTTTTAGTTCTTCTATAAATAATATTTACCCAAATAGTCCATCATTGAATGAAATGACTATGTGTGACCATCTATTCATACCTAATTATCATTCAAGACACTAAGCTCTATACAAACCTATATTAACCAGAATGAAATTAACTATATCCAATTATCCATTATATTTGTTTATAAGGTTTCCAATTATCCTTGAAATGATTTATGAACTCACAAAGATACACGCATTTTACCCTCACACGAGAAGTAGCACCAAACCATATCTTCTACACACAAACAATCATGGATTGATCTCAGAATGGTACAAAAATACATTATAAATGTTGTATCCCACCAAAAAAACACATCTTCTAATAGAAACCTCTCTTTTTACAATCCCCACAAAATAATGGAGGTAAATATGAGTATTTCCATTTTATCATTTTTGTGGTTACCATTAAGCCACTATGATATTTCAGCAATAGGAAGAAAAAAACATGAGTAAAATTATCCATGTTATATTTTTTGGTGTTTCAATTGAAATACCAATAGATTCAAAATGTGAATCTAATTTCATGGGCTATATTTGTTTAAAAATATATGAAATAACATTATTATAATTTGGTGTGTGAATTCTGTCTATTGTTTGTTGGAGGTTTTTTATACAATGGGAATGCTGATTCTTGTTTATCGCAGGTTATGTGTTTTGTGTGTAGTGGGAAGGCTGGTGGTTTATGCTGTAGTGGGGAGGGGGTATTTACTAATAGTTTGATAACTGTTGGGAAATATTTTGAATACTGAACCATATCCCAACGGTTCAAACTGAACCGCTGCAATAGGTGTGTACCAAAAGGTTGATATCCATTGGAAAATTTGAAAACCAGGAGTCTATCCTAACGGTTCAAATAGAATTGTTACCATATGTGTTTAACAATGGTTAGATAACTATTGGGAAATTTGAAAACTAGTTCCATTCCAATGGTTCCAAATTGTTGGTAGAGACAATTTCAAACTACTGAAACTAAACCGTTGGTATTTGGAAAATCCATGAAACCTATCCCAATGATTTTAGTTGAACTATTAGTATATGGATATCACCAATTCTCACACCCCAATAGTTCATAAAACCAATATAATAGAATAAACCAATGCTTTTTAGGCCTTTACCAATCATTTCAAACCATTGTTAAAGTCTTATTTCACAGTAGTACTTGTACCTCCTCAGTTGTGACACGTGAAAGTAATTATTCACTTGATGCTTCTGTGGGGGAATATCTTGGTGGTATACCACCTCTCCAACTCCTATCATAATCAATAAAGGGATGATGAATCTCAAAGACAACTTTCTGCCACTTCTAAATTTCCATAATCCTGGTCGAGGTGAGACTCAAAGGAACACATGGTCTCCTTTCTCGAACTCCAATGGACTTTGTCTCCTATCAACAAAAGATTTTTGTCGGCTCTATGCAATCATCATACACATTTGGATGATCTTCACCTTCTCAGTATTGTCTCATACAAACATTGGATCCATGAGTGTGGACTCCCCTGAGTATATCGACCATAAAGGTGATCTCCATGGCCACCCATACAGTTCCTCGAACTGTACCAAACTAATGGTGGAGTGGTAGATGTTTTCGTATGCAAACTCCACTGGTGGTATATGGTCATCCAAACTGTAACCGATGTCTAGGATACAAGAATGAAGAATGTCCTCTATAAACTAGATAGTCTTCTTCGTCTAGACATTCATCTAGGGATAAAATTCTAGGATCAACCACAGTTGAGCCTCAAACACCTCCTACATTCCATTCCATAGCAAGGACGCAAAGAGAGAAACATGGTCTAAAACAATCATCAAAGGAAACCCATGAATCCAAAATATCTCTTGAACACAGATGCATATCATGACCTCTTCCAAATCCTTCTCTCAGATGGGTAGGTAGTGGGATTACTTGGTGAGTTGGTCAATGATCACCCAAATGGTATTGTGTCCCTTGGACAATCATGGTAAAACTGTCAGGAAGTTTATCAATATAACATCCCATTTCCTCTTTGGTAACTCGAGTGGTAGATCCAAGCCTACTAGAACATGATGCTCTGCCTTCACTTTAGGACAAGTGAGGAATCAAGAAACAAACTCTACAAATTCAATATATAACCCCGACCTCTAGAACTAACACCAAAGATCATAGTGCATCTTTTCCACTCTTAGATGCACTGCCAAGGGGTAGGTGTGGAACTCCATCAGAACCACCTACCACAACATCACTGGTACAACCGTGTGCTATATGAAAAGTAATATGTGTTCCCCACCAATCTAATATCAATTTGGGAATGACCATATATATAACTGAGCATTTTGGGACTCATAGTTGACATCCGCATGTTGTGCCTCCCTAACTCATTGCAAGAGTGGTGGAGTGGCAACCATCAACTGAAGGTAATATGCTCCATTACCATCTACTAAGGATATATGAATCGTGGGTAACTTCTCTGATGCCTCACTCCACAACTGCATCTTGGTTCTCTTGTTGAGCGCGTCCACCACCATGTTCCCCTTACCAGAAGTATAGACTATCTCTAATTCATATCCTTGGTGGTACTCTATCCACCATCACTGGCTCAAGTTGGGATCCTTCTAGTTGAATATATACCTAAGAAATTTTTACTCAGAGTAGATGGTAAACTGATTACCCATAAAGTAGTTCCTCTAGGTATTCAAAGAAAATACTACTACTGCTAGCTCTAGATCATGGGTTCCATTGTTCTACTCATGTTGCGTTAACTGTTGTGAACCGTAGGAAATCACCACCTACCCATGCATTAGGAAACAACCCAGTCCAATCCTTGATACATCGCAGAACACTATATACCACATTCCCTCTTTTGGTAGTCTCAGGATAGGGGAACTCGTCAGTATCTCCCTAAACTCCTGAAAACTGTGCTGGCACTTAACTGTGCACACAAAGGGTAGTCCCTTCATTTTCAATGTTGAAAATATTTATACTACCATAGAAACGATGGGCACGATCCTCCTGTAGTATCTATCCAAACCAAAGATAGTCTGCACCTATTTCATGCAATTGTGTGGATATAAAGTGAGCACCACATCTATCTATGCTAGATCCACTGCAACCCCAGCCTCTGAAATGACATGTCCCAAAAAGTGGACCTCCCAAATAATGAACTGACACTTAAAGATATTCCCAAACATATTTCTCTCTGAGAGTGTATCTAGGACTATTCGCAGGTGTGTCGCATTATCCTCTTTGTATTCTGAGTACACCAAGATGTCATCAATGAATACTATGATTAACCAGTCAAGGTATGGTTGGAAGATCATGTTCATGAGTCCCGTGAAAACTGCTGGGGCATTGGTCATGCTGAATGGAATCATGAAGAACTCATAGTGGCTATATCGATATCTAAAGGTTGTTTTCGGTATATCCTCATCCCGTACACGAAGACGATAATAGCCAGACCAAAGGTTTATCTTCGAGAACCACCTATCTACCTTCATTTGGTTGAAGAGGTCATCAATTTATGGTAGTGGATATTTTTTCTTCATATCCACCTAATTCATTTTTTGATTGTCCACACATAGTCTCAAACTCCAGTCTGCCTTCTTGGAAAAGGGAACTGGGGCCACCTAAGGTGAAACAATGGTCCTTATGAAGCCCTTCCTCTGTAGGTCCTCGAGATGTACCCTCAACTGATGAAGTTCCATGGGGACCATCCGATATGCTGGTGTGGCTATCAGTGTCTTACCTTGGTATAAGTCAATGTAGAAGTCAACCTATTTCAAGGTGGTAATCCTGAAACATCCTATGGAATGATGTCATCATACTCGTCCACAACTGCATGAAAACGAGGAATCCTCTTGTTCACAACTCCAAGGGTGAGGCTAGAAAACTGGTATGTGATTAACTGCACCATCCCCCAATAAAGTCTCTCCTATGCAGCAAACATTCATTTTCAATTAAAAAGGAGAACCTGGTTCCATCTTCATGGAGACACCGCACTCTGAACCTAAAACAGTCATTCTGAGCATGGAAAATGGATAACTAGTTGATATCTAGAATTATTTCATAAGGCCTCGATATCACTACTAGGAGATCCCATATGAAGATCTCACATCCAATAGTTAGCTTGTACTACCAGAACAAGTGCGTTATCATTGAATAACCTCCCATAGGAGTCTCTAATCATAAGGATTGAGCCAAAAGATCTACCAAAATCACCAAGATCCAAACAAGGGCTGTGGAAAAGAAATAGTGAATGAATCCCTTATCTATAAAAACTATAACTATGTTAGGGAAGACATAGATTGTACCTTTAATCATCTCTGGAGCGTCGGGATCAAAAGCCTCCATTGTAACACCTCGAGATTTTATGAAATATATTATTTTAATTTCATTAGTGTATTTTGTTGTATTCTACACCAAGATTACCTTGCGCTATACGCAACATCGTATTAGCTTGCAGTATATGCAACACTATTCTTGGACAGTGTTACACACAATTTTGATAATAGTTATTCTACGCAACATTGAGTATATATATATATATATATATTAAATGTATAAATGAAATATGGTTGGATTATGTTATACGAAACAACGAAGGATTCTTTCACAACACGCAACCCTGACTTGGCTTGCATTACACGCAATCACGACCATCCTCGATAGCGTGTGTTGTACGCAATACCGGGTTTTAATAAACAATGTTATATTATTATAATATTATCATGAACTAGCCGTTATGAATAGTATTAACTAAATTTTGAATTATATAACATTATTATTCATCTTACACATTCCTAGAACATGGTATAAGAACAAAATAAATTTTTCGGGTAAAATAATTATTTTTAAAAAAATGCAGTTTTGCCGCCTTTTGACGGCGCACCCACTTTAAATCTGGTTTTTGACATGTTTATAAGTTCAATTGGACAAAATAAAATTCTTCTTTGGAATCAAGAAATAAAAATTTACATTGGATAAATTTTTCATATTATTCTGGTAACTCTCACATTTTAATGAATAGTAAAAACACGCTATATTTTAATTAAAAACAACTTTTTTCATCGTAATATCTTATGTGGTTAAATTATAATATTGAATGGTTTTAAAGTATAAATAGAATATATTTTTACCATTTAATATAATTTATTTCATTATCATTGATTTTACCTTGAATTCGTAGGTTAAATCAATTCAATCTTTTGCAATGTTTTAAACAAAAACCCGTTTTTATTCGACAACGAGATTAATTTTAATTTAATTTCTGCAACTTCTGTGTATGGAATTTTAAAAAATGGATTCCATATTTGGAATCATTGGGTCCAAATTATGTTAATAGGCTACTTTTTATTTTTGGAAATTATGAATAGTAACTACGGTAAATTTTATTTACCATAGTGAAAGGTAAATCGGGTAATTAAGGGTAAATATAATATTTTAAAATTACCCTAACAAATGTCAAAATCCTATTGGATGACTAAAAGTCGACCCATATCATCTAAGGGTCGGATTTTATTCATTTAAATAAATTTTTTCAATGAAAATAATTTAATTATTATTAAAACCAAAGAATGTGACAACATGTCACTTTCATAAATCTTATAAGTATAATAATTTTAATCTAGTGATAAACTTCATGAAACTTCGAACATGAATAGTATCCAGAGAGCTAATACAATTATATACATCATAGGAATTTATTTAGAATTTTTAGGGATTAAATAATTATCATTTATTATGACAGAAAGATGATGCAGTAATTGTCTTATTAATGAAATATTGACAGAATTGATGTTATAAATGCCCAAATAAATGTAATTTGAGACTTTTTATGACATACACTAATTTTATAGGTTAATAAGACATGTTATTGTTGATTTAAGAAACTTGGTTCGAACTTATCATTCTGTTATGAATTTCATAAAAATCATGTACCAAATAGTGTCAAAATTGACACAAAATAGTTTTTAAATCAAATATTATATTACTAATTGTTATTTTATTCCTAAAAATCTAAGGTTCGGCCAAATTACTTAGATAAGATTATATATATTAATAATAAACAACTTGGGGTTCTTTTGGCTTGATATAGTAAGTTTATTAACCATATAGTGTATGAAAACAAAAAGACACGGTAAATGTTAAATTATTTAACTTAGAGTTAAATCTAATTGATAAGGTTAAAATAATAACTTAAACTTGTATAAATCCTATTGGTTGATAGGATTTCGACCCATCCCCACTTTACCTTCGAAATAAGACCCTTTGGAACCATTATAAACCGACATTGAATTTAATATAAAATAATATTTTGAGATATTCCTAAGGTGCCCCTCTCCTCCCTTATAAAAGGACACCTCCTCCCCCTCCTCCTCACACAAATTTGAGCACTCAAGCTCGGCCAAACCTTTCCATTTTCTCCTCTCCACTTCCCTAGAATAATCCTAGAGGTCCTGGTTTTCTTCAAAGACCAATCTTAGTTCCCTAAGTGGAGGATTCAAAGAGGCGTTCCAAAGAAGAGGTAATATCCGTTACCGATCTTTTCAATTTCTTTCTTCTTCAACTTCTTCTTCTTTAGTTGTTTCATGATAAAGTAATAACATAAGTATTACTTACATACTGATATGTTATTATAAATATGAAAAAACCCTAATTCACCTTCTATCCATCCTACGGAAAAATGAAATCACCGCGCGTGCGTACGTACGGAATACCGTCTCCACGCCGTGGTGTAATCTATTTTCCACCATCACTTTACAAGGATGAGTATAATGGTGTAATGAGTAACTATATATGATTATTATAAATTAATTTTGATACTTAAATAGTATACATACACTTCAACACAATTCCACGACCATGGGAACGATATCATCGCTTGTGCGTACGTACGGACTACCGTCTCCACGACGCGATGAGATTCATTCTCAATGATTAACCATTCATGAATGATTATAAAGTATATATAATTTGTAATTATGAAATATATGACATAATAATGTTACTGTATTTATTTATATATTTATATGTATGTCATCTACATAATTCCATTCAATTCAATAAGGAAACGAAAACAGCGTTCATGCGTACGTACGGACTACCGTCTCCATGAACGGTGTATTTCTTTCAATTTAATGATTTATTATATATATGTATATCCTGAATATATATATATATAAATCATGTTTTATGTTCTGGAATTAAGTAATCATGATCTAAGTAATCATATGAATAATTACAAGTCAAAACACGGACAACAAATGAAACAATTTTACCCAAAACACTCTTTAACATGGAATTTACAAAAGAACGGGTAATATAAAGACATAAGTGAACCATATATGATATCATAACAATGAATATGATTCTTTAATAAGTAAATGACATTATTTATATCATTATACAGGAGGTTCGGACACTTACGAAGCAAATCAGACCTAAGGTAAGGGAAAATATCACAGTCTCATTTTTAATCCGAGATTGTTTATACTTTAGTATTTACTGGGGTGTATTTTATCATCCACATCCATGTTTCCTCAATATATACTATTATTTCCATCCTTATACAATAGTTAATATTCAATTTTACCCTTCGGTATGTTTTTGTAAAAGATATGAAAGGAATCTTTTGTCATTTTTCGTACGAGGTACTTTTTGGACTTTTCCGACCAAAAGTACAAGGAATGTTTTTTTTAAAATTATACGGCACGAATGGATTTTTAAGGTTTTTATAAAGCCTTATTTTCATGAAGCTTCCTCCAAAAGATTTCATGACTATTTCAATAAAATCTATTTCTTTTAAAATTGCATGACGTTTTGTGAAAAGAAATTGATTTTGAAGAAGAAAAGATATTTTCCTCAAGAATGGAGTTCAAGTATTTTATCAAAATTATTTTCCATCTAAGACAATAAAAGGGTTCTGTTTTTATCCCTATTATTACATGGATTTGATTATGTTGTGATGGAAACATTTTTATGAATTCCTTTATCTTATATGAATTGTTTTATGATGTCATGTTGTTTAAGAATCCCATTTTTATTACGTGGATTACGCTATGATGTATGGTTTATGATTATCTGGCACACATAAGAAAGGATTCATTATAAGATGGGTGGGACCTATATCTCCCTCCAATGCATTGGGTAAAGATTTTATATCTCATGAGATAGACATGGCTGAAATGGTAGGTTATACCGGTTCAGTGAAACAGGACTGAAACGAGGGTTACTCGATTCAGAAAGGGACTTTGTCCACTAAGATAGTCTTGGCAATGAGTCTTGACTAACAAGAAATGATTCTCTATGATTATGTGTGTATGACACAAAGTTTCATGTGTTAAGTTATGATTATTGGGATTTCATTTCACTACTATGATTTATCCCATGTTATGAAATCATGCTCTCTTTTTCAGGTTAAGATTTCCAAAAGTTATGTTCTTATGAATATTATGTGATTGATTTTTCTTTTGTATACCCTTACTGAGCATTTGAGCTCACCCATTTATGTTTTCTTTTCCCTAGGATATAAAGAAAAGTTTTAGGTAAAAAAAGAAGATCTTTATGGGAGATGTTGAAGATCTTTCACCAGGATTAGAAGATTATATTCCGAGTTTCCAAAGACACTAAACTATTACGATCCTTGTTGATGTGTTTTTGTTATTTACTAAGTATTCCGCAAAAGTAATGTAATTTCCATGTACGATAAGGTTCGGGTCTCTACAGTTGGTATCAGAGGAAAGGTTTAGTCATCCTTTGGAAACTAGGATGCGAAATCATTAGTGAGATCCCTAGAGATATTTCTAAGGTATGTCTAGGGATGTCCCTAAGGATAAGTATACGTATAGGATATAGTCCTAGAACTACGGTAATGATCTTAGAATTTAACCTAAGATGTTAGATATTGAGGATACTCCCCCTTTATTATGTTGTTTTCTCTAGCATGATTTTTCCCTCTCACAATATTCTTTTTGTGTTTTAGTTAATGAAGGGAACCCGAAGGAATTCGGTTAACATTGAATCCAAGGGACAAATTGGTGACTATGAGCAACAAAATTGTGTAATTCCTAGAGAGAAAGATATTGTGATTATGCCGAATCAGTCATCGCGATATATGATTAACAAGGTGAAATTTAGTGGTATGCCTAATTCATCAAAGAAGAGGAAGATAAACTATTATTCATGTTCTCATGTTGAGGAGCATAAAGAAAGGAAGATTGAGATTTCTAAAGAAGGGAAGAAGAACCTTGAGGAATACCTCAAATGGAGGGACCGATGTTATCTATGTGGAGAAAAGGGTCATAGAGTGACAAACTGTTATGGAGTTCAATGTCTTATTTGTGGAGAACATGGGCATTACCCAACTCAATGCCCGGACCTAAAAAGGTACTTCTAAATCAAGGAAGGACTTATTCCAGGACAATCATTGAAGTGGATGGACTGAAGTGTTTATGTATTGGTATTCAATAATAATGTTGTTGAGGTACTTTTATGGTGTATTGAAATATTTATGTATTGGTCTATTGTGGTTTTCAATAATTCTAAGGTACCGGTAACCATGAAAAGTGATTCAAATATTTTGTAAAGTAGATGATATGCGCATAATGAAGGGATAAGGAGGAAATGAAATGTTTGACAGTATTCATGAGCTCATGATTGATATAAGGACTAAGTGATATCGTGGTTTGAGTATATAGAATTTTTAGGATTTTGGTATGTGGAAAGTGTTAACTTTTAACTGCATTCATGTTTTCACTAAGGTATTCAAGAGAATACATGATTAAGGACGTTGAATGTTTGGAATGTGACCAACAAATCATATCTTATGATATATGGGGATTAACGACAGTATTAAATATCTGGTATTCGTTTTCACTATATAATGAGAGTGGATTGTAGTATTATGGATAAGCCTAAAGATTAGAATGGATTATGTTGGACATAAGTTAGTATTGTTTAAGGATAGAAGATTTTCGATATTATTGATGGGATGTTATAGTAATGTAGTTTTAGAAAAAGGACAACCTGCAGGACGGGCGATAGCCCATCGCTTCGGACAAGGCTGTGGGAATCGAACCCACAACCGAAGTGCGACTGACCTTTATCACCTACCACTGGCCTACAGGAAGTCCCTGTTTAGTAGAAACTAGTTTTACTATATTAAGCAGTATGATATATGAAGTATAAGTCCATTTTAGGAACCATATATGATTAATCTCACTATAGATCGACTTATGTATATAATTTTTGCTAACCTTTTGTTTGAGACAGATGGAATGACCCGTCATTCTATCACATGATCTTCTAACACTTCACAAATAACAAATTCAACTTCATTTATTTAAGAGATGAAGTGGAAATTGTTCAAGGCACGAACAACAGTGAGATTGTACCAAAATAAAGTAAGTATTTATTCTAATTCAAATTTTCAACTTTAGGGAAATGATCTTGAAAACCAAAAATGTTGTCCTAGTGCCCTTATATCCGATGAATCAGATGGTACCCTAGATCATCACAAATTTATGGCTTTTTGATTGCTAGCTTTTCCATAGCCATGTTCTCTACCACTCTCCATCAGAACATGATGGTTAGATTTCTCTTCCATATCCATATTTTCACCTATGTGGAAACCCAGTGATTAGGCTATTTGGGTAACCGTTACGTTTCATACTTTTGTTTTTTAAAGATAAGTTTTGGTATTCCTCTTTACGATGTGGGTTTCTATCAAAGAAACTATCAAATAGTAAACCATTTATAACCCTGATGAATTTCGAGGGCGAAATTCATTTTAAGGGGGGTAGAATGTAACACCCTGAGATTTTATGAAAAATATTATTTTTATTTCATTAATGTATTTTGTTGTATTCTACACCAAGATTACCTTGCGCTATATGCAACACCGTATTAGCTTGCAGTATACGCAACACTATTCTTGGACCGTGTTACACACAATTTTGATATTAGTTATTCTACGCAACATTGAGTATATATATATATATTAAATGTATAAATGAAATATGGTTGGATTCTGTTATACGAAACAACGAAGGATTCTTTCACCTCACGCAACCCTGACTTGGCTTGCATTACACGCAATCGCGACCTTCCTCGATAGCGTGTGTTGTACGCAATACCGGGTTTTAATAAACAATGTTATATTATTATAATATTGTCATGAACTAGCCGTTATGAATAGTATTAACTAAATTTTGAATTTTATAACATTATTATTCATCTTACACATTCCTAGAACATGGTATAAGAACAAAATAAATTTTTCGGGTAAAATAAGTATTTTTAAAAAAATGCAGTTTTGCCGCCTTTTGACGGAGCACCCACTTTAAATCATGTTTTGACATGTTTATAAGTTAAATTTGACAAAATAAAATTCTTATTTGGAATCAAAAATAAAAATTTACTTTGGATAAAATTTTCATATTATTCTGGTAACTTTCACATTTTAATGAATAGTAAAAACACGCTATATTTTAATTAAAAACAACTTTTTTCATCGTAATATCTTATGTGGTTAAATTATAATATTTAATGTTTTTAAAGTATAAATAGAATATATTTTTACCATTTAATATAATGTATGTCATTAGCATTGATTTTACCTTGAATTCGTAGGTTAAATCAATTCAATCTTTTGCAATGTTTTAAACAAAAACCCGTTTTTATTCGACAACGGGATTAATTTTAATTTAATTTCTGCAACTTCTGTGTATGGAATTTTAAAAAATGGATTCCATATTTGGAATCAGTGGGTCCAAATTATGTTAATAGGCTACTTTTTATTTTTAGAAATTATGAATAGTAACTACGGTAAATTTTATTTACCATAGTGAAAGGTAAATCGGGTAATTAAGGGTAAATATAATATTTTAAAATTACCCTAACAAATGTCAAAATCCTATTGGATGACTAAAAGTAGACCCATATCATCTAAGGGTCGGATTATATTCATTTAATTAAATTTTTTCAATGAAAATAATTTAATTATTATTAAAACCAAAGAATGTGACAACATGTCACTTTCTTAAATCTTATAAGTATAATAATTTTAATCTAGTGATAAACTTCATGAAACTTCGAACATGAATAGTCTCCAGAAATATAATACAATTATATACATCATAGGAATTTATTTATAATTTTTAGGGATTAAATAATTATCATTTATTGTGACAGAAAGATGATGCAGTAATTGTCTTATTAATGAAATATTGACAGAATTGATGATATAAATTCCCAAATAAATGTAATTTGAGACTTTTTATGACATACACTAATTTTATAGGTTAATATGACATGTTATTGTTGATTTAAGCAACTTGGTTCGAACTTATCATTCTGTTATGAATTTCATAAAAATTTTGTACCAAATAGTGTCAAAATTGACACAAAATAGTTTTTAAATCAAATATTATATTACTAATTGTTATTTTATTCCTAAAAATATGAGGTTCGGCCAGATGACTTAGATAAGATTATATATATTAATAATAAACAACTTGGGGTTCTTTTGGCTTGATATAGTAAGTTTATTAACCATATAGTGTATGAAAACAAAAAGACACGGTAAAAGTTAAATTATTTAACTTAGAGTTAAATCTAATTGATAAGGTTAAAATAATAACCTAAACTTGTCTAAATCCTATTGGTTGATAGGATTTAGACCCATCCCCACTTTAACTTCGAAATAAGACCCTTTGTAACCATTATAAACCGATTTTGACTTTAATATAAAATAATATTTTGAGATATTCCTAAGGTGCCCCTCTCCTCCCTTATAAAAGGACACCTCCTCCCCCTCCTCCTCACACAAATTTGAGCACTCAAGCTCGGCCAAACCCTGCCATTTTCTCCTCTCCACTTCTCTAGAATAATCCTAGAGGTCCTGGTCTTCTTCAAATACCAATCTTAGTTCCCTAAGTGGAGGATTCAAAGAGGCGTTCCAAAGAAGAGGTAATATCTGTTACCGATCTTTTCAATTTCTTTCTTCTTCAACTTCTTCTTATTTAGTTGTTTCATGATAAAGTAATAACATCATTATTAATTACATACTTATATGTTATTATAAATATGAAACAACCCTAATTCACCATCTATCCATCCTACGGAAAAATGAAATCACCGCGCGTGCGTACGTACGGAATACCGTCTCCACGCCGTGGTGTAATCTATTTTCCACCATCACCTTACAAGGATGAGTATAATGGTGTAATTAGTAACTATATATGATTATTATAAATTGATTTTGATACTGAAATAGTATACATACACTTCAACACAATTCCACGACCATGGGAACGATATCATCGCTCGTGCGTACGTACGGACTACCGTCTCCACGACGCGATGAGATTCATTCTCAATGATTAACCATTCATGAATGATTATAAAGTATATATAATTTGTACTAATGAAATATATAACATAATAATGATACTGTATTTATTTATATATTTATATGTATGTCATCTACTTAATTCCATTCAATTCAATAAGGAAACGAAAACAGCATTCATGCGTACGTACGGACTACCGTCTCCATGAACGGTGTATTTCTTTCAATTTAATGATTTATTATATATATGTATATCCTGAATATATATATATAAAAATCATGTTTTATGTTCTGTAATTAAGTAATCATGATCTAAGTAATCATATGAATAATTACAAGTCAAAACACGGACGTCAAATGAAACAATTTTACCCAAAACACTCTTTAACATGGAATTTACAAAAGAACGGGTAATATAAAGTCATAAGTGAACCATATATTATATCATAACAATGAATATGATTTTGTAATAAGTAAATGACATTATTTAAATCATTATACAGGAGGTTCAGACTCTTACGAAGCAAATCGGACCTAAGGTAAGGGAAAATATCACAATCTCATTTTTATCTGAGGTTGTTTATACTTTAGTATTTACTGGGGTGTATTTTATCATCCACATCCATGTTTACTCAATATGTAATATTATTTCCATCCTTCTACAATAGTTAATATCCAATTTTACCCTTCGGTAAGTTTTTGTAAAAGATATGAAAGGAACCTTTTGTCATTTTTCGTACGAGGTACTTTTTGACTTTTCCGACAAAAGTACAAGGAATGTTTTTTTAAACTTATACGGCACGAATGGATTTTTACGGTTTTTATAAAGCCTTATTTTCATGAAGCTTCCTCCAAAATATTTCATGACTATTTTCAATAAAATCTCTTTCTTTTAAAATTGCATGACGTTTTGTGAAAAGAAATTGATTTTGAAGAAGAAAGGATATTTTCCTCAAGAATGGAGTTCAAGTATTTTATAAAAATTATTTTCCATCTAAGACAATAAAAGGGTTCTGTTTTTTCCCTATTATTACATGGATTTGATTATTTTGTTATGGAAACATTTTTATGAATTCCTTTATCTTATATGAATTGTTTTATGATGTCATGTTGTTTAAGAATCCCATTTTTATTACGTGGATTACGCTATGATGTATGGTTTATGATTATGTGGCACACATAAGAAAGGATTCATTATAAGATGGGTGGGACCTATATCTCCCTCCAATGCATTGGGTAAAGATTTTATATCTCATGAGATAAACATGGCTGAAATGGTAGGTTATACCGGTTCAGTGAAACAGGACTGAAATGAGGGTTACTCGATTCAGAAAGGGACTTTGTCCACTAAGATAGTCTTGGCAATGAGTCTTGACTAACAAGAAATGATTCTCTATGATTACGTGTGTATGCCACAAAGTTCCATGTTTTAAGTTATGATTATTGGGATTTCATTTCACTACTATGATTTATCCCATGTTATGAAATTATGCTCTCTTTTGCAGGTTAAGATTTCCAAAAGTTATGTTCTTATGAATATGATGTGATTGATTTTTCTTTTGTATACCCTTACTGAGCATTTGAGCTCACCCTTTTATGTTTCCTTTTCCCCAGGATATAAATAAAAGTTTTAGGTAAAAAAAAGAAGATCTTTATGGGAGATGTTGAAGATCTTTCACCAGGATTAGAAGATTATATTCCGAGTTTCCAAAGACACTAAACTATTACAATCCTTGTTGGTTTTTTTGTTATGTACTAAGTATTCCGCAAATGTAATGTAATGTCCATGTATGTCAGATACGGGTCTCTACATCCATCGCATGATCCTGGGCCCACCTCTATCCACCTACTCCCGAAGCCCATGGTGGACAACATAGGGGTTGTGGAAGAAGTACTGAAAATATCCACCCAACTCCTGCCACATTTACTGTTCCCCTATAATGTATGACTCCCTATGGATCACCTTGTTTGACCCTCTACCTCTACCTTGGTGGTCCCTTAACCATCTGTTGATCGTCTGTTTGATGAGTCTGGCAGTCACAAGACACGTGTCTCTACCCGATGCATGTGTGGAACACCCTGCTCCAATGCTGAATCCCTCTACCATGAGATCCATGTACTGTCGACCATATGTCCTAGGGTTGTCCCATGAATGTATTGACCCACTGGGGTCCCCGTGTCAGCTGCCTGATACCCACCACTGAAGACTCTGCATCCGGATGTCTACTGTTATCTCAGGTGGCTGAACCCACTCCGCTAGGAATCTCTCAATGAGTAGAGCTCCCTGTAGAAACCCCTTCTGGGTTGGGATGTTAAGTGGTACCATGGAATCCCTAACCTCCCAGCACAGTATCGGCTCAAAAGATTATTCTCAGAAAATGGTTTCCACACCATTTTTTTATAGTAGTGAGAAAGCTCAGTGAATCTCATAAAGTACTCTACTACTGTCTTGCTACCCCGCTGGAGGTGCATTATCTCTTGAATGTGTACTGAGCACAGAGTTTCCAAAAATTATTCCTCCCGGAAGAGGTTCTCAAAGTCTGCCCAATTGAGGGTCCCCTTATCATGCATCTGGATCGTCAAGATCCACCATCTCCCCACTGATCCCTAAAGAAGGTTCATGGATATGATATCAATTTGGTTGGGTGGAATCCTCATTATATAGAAGACTCACATAACCACCTGAATACAATCCCAATCTACCTAGGTGTCAGTCTCTCCCCTGAACCTGGGAGGTATCTGCCTCGGGAACCCATGTAAAGCACTGATCCTACATGGACCCTCTATCGTTAACACTGGTAGGAACTACTGATCAATGGGTTATAGAAACATTGGTTCACCACCTGGTGGGTCCACCTCTAGTACTAGTCCTAATACTGATGCCTCATCACTATTCATACCTTCCTCGTAGTCACATAGTAGAATCCTAGCTAGCTGTTTGGGTGGAGGCATCCAAAAATAGATCAAGATGAACCACAATCAATAGATTATACCTACTGAGATGACTCTGACTCAAGAAGGACATGGGGACACTCTCAATTCCAATATGATACAAGAAACCAGTGTTTTCATTTAACAAATCGAATAAAAGAATTTGGGGTCTTGGTGTGTGGATACATCGGCCACCACACTAACATAGGACTCCCCATGTCTGAAATTAGAACATATAACATTCAACACTATTTCCTAGAAAAACCATAGAATCCGGGTCCTTATGATAGAATAGACCTAAATTGATACAAATATTTCATGAATTGTTCCCTAGGGCTCGAGCCATGAGTACCCAAAGCCCGCCTCCCAATGGACAGGGGATGGCTATTAGTTCCCAAGGCATTATACCACACATTGGAGGCATTTGATCGAGTACATGTATGCATGCACACAAACATCCACATACCATAATGATGAAAAGTAAACATGCATGCCACTAAGATGACCACTAAGAGTAATGGTACAAGACTGAAAATAATGGTCCTAGAATAGAAGGAAAAAAAGACATGTACAACCTCTTGAAGTATGTCTGCGGTATACACTACCAGATGGGTAGGTGAAGGGGGTCCCTCTTGAAGACCTAGAAGTATGCCTCATCTATCAGATCTCACTAGGAACCACATGGTCCTGGACCACCAAGGTCTCTATTGAAACATCAATCATCTGCACAAGGCAATACATGTGTGAGGGGAGCCCGTCTAGGGGTGAGTAACACAATAATCAGTAAGGACACCAAAACACAAATGTAATACCCCAAAAGAAAGTATGAAAAAAGTGTTGTCAGCTCATGCATGTATAATATAAATAAAGAAAAGTGAGTCCATCAGTCGTAACACATTACACCTTGTACTCCTAGGGAACTCATCCATGATGAGTCACTTACGTTCGTTGGGTCACCTAGACCCTCAAATCACATCGGCCCGCTCGGTCACCTAGTCCCTCTCATCATTGGGTCACCAAGACCAGCTCATCGCTGGGTCACATAGACCCGCTCGTCGCATAGGCCTGCTGGGTCACCTAGACCTACTCATCGCTTAGGCCTAATGGGTTACCTAGACCCACTCATCGTTGGGTTTCCAAGACCCGATCTTCATGATATTCTCATCATAGCCACCTATAGGATTCCTGCTCGTAGCGCAATTGGTTCTAAAATAATTTACTCTTTAAGCTATAATTTATATATCAACTGCTACAAAAACCCACATAGAGTATATCAAATAGACCGCCTCATTACAAGGGTCCCAATTCTGTGAATGACTCATCAATCAGACATGTGATATGGATATTATGAGGATTTTAGTGGAAATGAGATGGAGGAATCTGACATCGGTCTGACCTGGTTCCACCGCCCTGACCCATCCTAGTTTGGCTAACTGGTCTTGACTCGGTCATGTCTAGGCTGACCCAGTTAGAATTTTTCCAATGGCTCGGCCGATTGGACAACATTTTCATCATGGTGGGTTGCATGTCCAGACCATTGGCATGTGGATCCAGCCCACTAGGCTGGCCATCATCCCAATCATCATGCATCTGAGCCCATGGTGGCGAGATGGTTTTTGACCAACCGAGCAGCTCTGTGGGCTGGTCCTCACCTTTGGCCCAACCCGTGATCACAGACCAGTTTTGTACGATAAGGATGCAGTGAGATCTGAATCCACGTGAGCCACACGGGCTACCACAGTCCTTCATTGTGTGATGTGGATGCATGTCGTGTCTTCCCACACTACTGTCAGTCTCCTGACATCAGACTCTGATCACTGTGTGTGGTAGCTGCTACAGGATTCCTTCGCCACATAGGTTCTCTACTGGTGGTTGCTTTCAGGGGCCACCAGAATACCTTCAGTGGCCTGTTTTATGATCGTGAAGTCCCACTATGGTCATCGGGTCACCGCCTCCACTTCTATGTGCTCCAAGTCATCATGTATTCGATCTGGGGGTCTGACCATGTATGAAACTTCCCAGAAAGAACTTGACACAACGCCGGGGGTCCGTCAGCAAATAATGAGGGGAGTAAGAGAGATCACAATGAACACCCAAGGAAATGAACATTGGTATTTTTTCTTGGACATGGTTTGTTGTGTTAGAAAATAAAGGGGATACATTCAAATAATGGCCACGATATAATCCCCAATTTATTCCATGCATGTCAAAATCACATTCCTGTAATGACGATCGATTAAAGAAATTTCCCTGACCATGCTCTCATTCTTGTACCCACGTCAGGCTATTAATTGATGAAACATGTTTTAGAATTTCTGTTACGCTGATTCACAATGTCATTATGCTATTTCATTTAAGAAATAAAATAGTTTCCCCATTGATACATTGCAACGAAACATTTTTGAATAAAATAAACTCTTTTACATTTATTTTTTTCCTTAAAACGCCCGAAAAATAACTTCTTTATCTTGACCTTCACCAGTTAGGGTTAGGTCCATCCTTGGGTAATGTTTTCATTCTAAACATAATGATTCCCTAATATTTTTAATATAGGAAACATTTCATATGTTTCTAATATTGTACATGCGTAATATTTTAAACAAACTAAAAAAAGTTCAAACTTCTATTCTGGGAATACTTGGCCTCAAAATCACATGTCTTTTGAGCGTGTGGTCTTGAAATAATCCCATATAATTTGCAAAAAAATTACATGTACTATATAGGGAATTACATAATTTCTTATCTATAATCTTCTTATGAAATTTATAAAATATTATACAATTATTTAATCCCAATAAAGCTTCATTATTGAATAAAATAAAACCACCACATTTGATAAGGATTACATGTTCATCCAAACCGAAGCTTCATAAAAAACTTTGATCATTTTATTGGAAGTTGAGTTATGAACCCCAAATCCAAAAAACATGTCTCAAGTAGGTCATAGAAAAATTGTTAGTAGTAAAAATTCCACCATTGAGCTTCTATATTTATAGTGTCTTATAAAACCACTTTCTATAACAATCCTTTTAGTCTTAGTAGTTTTCACCCAAACCCTTTCATTTCAATAATCTATGTAAAAAACTGAACATCAGTTAAATCACTGGAATATAATAGATTTACATAGGTTATATTGTATCATTCATTATATTTTTTCATAATGAAAATGTGAATTAATCGAATAATGTTCCAAGAGATTGTCAAACCTAGTGTACAGTAAAGGAACACTCACCATGCATCAAAATGATGGTTGATATATATTAAAAAACTATTTTGAGTGTTATTACCCATAGAATCATTTGTTCAAAAACCTCATCCACATGTAGTACCCAGATAAGGATAATTTACTAAGAAAACCATATAATATCTACCTTACCAAAACTATACTTGTACTTGTCCTAAAAGTCAATCGTAGGGTTATGTTCCCTTATCCATGTTATTCTAAATCTAGTTCCCATGTTTTCTAATAATATTTATCTAATACCAAAATTAAAGGCTCTTTGTTTAGTTAACAAAATCCATTGGTTACATTATTATATTATCATTAGATACAAGTGATTTAATAAAAAAGGAATGGATAGTAAAATAGTATGAGTAAGCTAGATTGATACTTGAATATCTTACTACATTTTAAAACATAAAATATAACATAGTATTTTCATTGAGAACATCATTATCCACTCAATAATATTATTTCATTTAATTCCCTATAAACACAATTATATCTAAGGGATGAATAAAAAATATGTTTGAGTTTATGTGGTCAGTAAGGGTTACATACAATGGATGTTATTAAAAAATGAAATTATCAATATGGAAAGGTAAATAACTAAAAAAATTACCTTTAATCAATAAATCTAGAAAAAATAATAATATAGTGGAAATAAATGATGAAAAAATAATTCCATATTAATATTCACTTGAGCATGAAACTTATACATTATTAGCATAAATATTCAAATAATCTCAAGGATATCATTAACTAAGTTCATAATAATGGAATACATAATGAAGTATATCATAAACATACCATAAAGACATAATTCCAAAAAATAATACATAAATGGTTAAGGATTTATCCAAATACCCAAATTAGTTTTTTTCAAGAGATCGATAGAATAATTGAGGAGATATAAAGGCCCCCACCCATTACATAATAAGTCCAATGCATTCATCACATGAAAGGGTTTGAACATAATCAATGTAATCATTTGTAATATGTAACTTGGATATGAAATCTTAATGTTTTCCAAATAAATAAATTTAACATATTCATAAGAAATCTAGATTAATATGTCAAATGGTATTAAAATATTAAATCCTTTGTAAAGAATAATATTCACTCGGTATTGTTTTCATTGACAAAAATACATTATAAAAATTAGTAAAATATTTCATAAAAATATTCCCTTTTAATTTTGAAAAAAATTATTCAAAATCCAAAAAAAATACAGAATATTAAGGATATCATTTTATTTGAATGGAATCATAATAAATTATAATGTAATCTTTATATAATTGAGTGGTCATGATGAAAGGAAATCCCCTTAATGTCGTGTACATAAAAAAGGATTCATTTCATATTTTATGTAAAAGTAAAAAAAGTTCCTCAATTGAAAAATGATAAAGAAATCTCATTTAAACAATGTTATGGAGATAAAAATATCAACAAAAATAAATTTTAACAGTCATAATAGAATATAATAATCATTCTCAAAAACCTTTTAATGAAAATATGGACAAGGAATAAAACAATTCTTGGATGAATAGAAAAAAAGTCAGTTTCTATAAAAGCATTCTTTCTGTCTCCTGAGTACTTAATAGAGGAAAATGAAAGGAAAATTATAATTTTTTATAAATAACCAAAGAATAAGAAAATAAATTGTTTTTCCGATAAAATGATCTTATAACTTCTTTATCGGAGACTTAAAGATAAAAATTCTTGAATAATGTTGAGATTGTAAAATAAAATCTTATCACCTTATTAAATTATTAGACATAATCCACATAAAAGAATAAATTAAAATGAATCATTAAATATCAAGAACATAATTATATTCAAGTTATATCATGTAAAATGATCCATATATTCACTTAATAATAAAATAGGTATATAACATCAGATATTTCCCAATGAAACAAATTTGAGATGAATAAACCTTACAAATATTGTATTATTAATGTTAGAATTAATCAATGAAGCAATTATGTTTAGAAAATTAAAATCCACAAAAACATGGGAATAAACCGTATTAAAATTATATATAATTTCACACATAATAATGTCACGAAATAATCAATGAAGTAGAATTATAACCCACTGATTTGGAATTGAGTTATGAAACCCCTTATTACTTGGATACTTTTATGTCAAAACCCCTAGTTGAAATAATTTGAAATGAAATTTAAAATACCATAAAGTATTAATGATTCCTGAAAAAACATGAAAAAATTATAGTATATACACCATAGAAAAATAGGCGCATAACATATAAATATGCCACAATAAAGGAAAATTGAGTCGAAATAGCATAAAAAGATTATATAATTGAATTGATAATTAGTAAAAGAAGGGATTATATGTAAAAATGTAAAAAAGTGACAATATAAGACAATAAAATCAGAAATAATTTCACACATAATCACGGAATAAAATAATAATTAATGTATAAGCAAAACCAAATGAATGTAAATTGAGTTAAGAAACGCCTTACCTTAGGTCGGACACACCACATGCGATCTTTATATTCCTTAATAATAGAATTATATTAATTATTTAATTTCCTAATAATCATTTACATGTTTATTATTCATTTCATTTTATTTATTATGATGTTATATTTAAATACATAATAAATTAATTTTACATAGGTTGTTTTGATGAAATGTAGTTTATATGTCCAAAAAAGTTTTGTATGTTGACTATGAACTTATATATATCATCCATGTGATGTGGTGATGGAAAATTAATCACATTGATTCATTTAGGTGGTATTCCAAACATACACATGAACGAAATTATCATTTTTAAATAGATTGAAAGGTAAAAGAGTAGATGATATATTAAATTTATAGAATGATAATTATTTCATCAATTTTATATAAAAAACATAAATCTATCATTATATACATATATGATAAGATCCTTTGGAAAACAAATTTTATCGGTTCGTGACATGAAAATTAGATGTACACAGGAACACTATTTTATTTTCCAATTTGATGGAAGATAAGATGAATATATGGTATTCCATTATAATTAAAACATATCTGTATATAGAATGTAATTGTTTTATTATTATACTTGTTTAAATAACATTATAAAGAGGTAGAAAATGAAATATAACTAAAAAATTCGATTAAAAGGATAACTTGTTCTTCGAAAAAGATCATTTTTTTACCTTATTCTCTCTTATGTTCATATTATTACCATAATAGGACTTCAAAAATGTGGGGAGGGATGTTAAGAATGGATTTTGGTAGGTATTGGATGATATATTTTTATTTTTAAGGCTTAATAAATGAGGATATGAGGTGTACTGTTATAAGTGAGAGGAGGGGAGATCTTCTAATTAATTAAAATGTTAAATTAATATAAATTATTCTTTAGGGAAAAAAGGAACCAAAATAATATAATTATAATGTAGGACGAGTATGGGTCTAAATTGTATCAATTTTTTTTCACACATTTATATTAGTTTTTCCACTATGTCTTTGTTTTAACCTAGATTAACCCTTTTTGATAATTCCCAAAATAACAATGTTTCTTACACTTTAGAGGTAAATATAGTTTCAATAAAAAAATATTAGACTATAAGTTTACCATGGATGACATTTCAATACCTATAAAAATCAATTGTCTTAATATATATTATTTAGACATTTAAAATAATTTAATAAAATATTATTTTTTTTTAAAATATCATTAATGTAATTTTTGGGTCTATGCATTTAATTTTACTTTGAAAAAACATTACAATAATTGAATTGAAATATAATACCTTAAAAAAACCATTAAATTATTAATTTATCTAATAAATTCATGAAACATAATATTTATTTTGAATTATATTAATTTTAATATTTTTGGAATAATTTTTTTTCAACTAATTGAACAAATCCTATATTGGCATTGAATAATAATTTAAAGTGATTATTTCATCCCTAAAAATTAAAACTAAATTACCATGTTAAAAAATTATTTTTAAAATATGTACTTATAACTAATCATAAGTTTTTTATCCTTATATAAAAATAATATTGATATTAGAAGTATGTATGTGACATTTTTGAATTTATCTTATACCAAAATATTATAGAAGAAACAATCAAAGAAATAAGGAACCAAGTTTCCATATATTTGAAACATCATTGAAAATGTCTAAAATAAAATCATAAAATAGGATAATCTAATTTTGTAGTGTTATTTTTTCCCATATAATTTTATTTTTTCCTAAATTACTCGATTTACCCTCATTGTGGTGAGAATTATTTACTATGGTTACTATTAATAATGACCCAAAATAGAAGAGGACTATTTAAAAAATTTGGACATTATGATTCCAATATTTATAAAATATTTATAGATTCAATTAAAATAAGTGTTATGAATAAATTTAATATTAAAATGAAAAACACAATGGGAAATGGTTTTTTTTTTGAAAATTTTATTTTTAAGTGTAAAAATGTTTTTATACTAAGTTCATCAATTATTTTTTTTTCCGATAAACTGAATTTGATTATTTATTATATAAGAGAAATAATAATACTAAATAAACCTTTTTAAAACATAATGGAACATTGTAAATTCGTTGAACAAAAAATACATTTTTAAATAAAATGATTATTTTTTATTATTAACTGGAAAATAATTTTTTTTTGAAAAAAAACTAAAGCATAATCCTATGATAATATTGATATACTGATTAAAAAATGATATTATTTTTATTATATAAAATCTATAAATTTTTGGTAAATTATTTATAATATTCACTCATAAAAAACAATAAAAAATATTTTGGGAGAAAATATATTTTTAAAGAATAAAAAGACAACTAAAAATCTAGTTCTTAGTTCTATAGAATTAATAAATAAATTTTTATTTATTAGGAAATTTATATATTTTTCATAATTAAATTATTACGATTCATACCCACCAATTTTATGGCTAGGTTATAACTATAGAATAAACAATTTTTTTGTTTCATTAGTGTCATTGTTTTGTTTTGCATACGCAATTGAACATATTGTTCGTTTAAAATATCTATGTTTTAAAAAGTAAATCTAGCAAATCATAAGCTTAAAAAATTAACATAAATATAGACATTAAAAATCTAAAACACAATTATCTATAAATAATGAGTTCACACAATATCTGAAAAGTGTTAGGGATTATAAATGTCTTACAAAATTCTTTAATAGTATTCTAAAAAATTTCTAAACACCACCACAATAATGGAACATACTTCAAGACACAATTTTATATATGAAAATCAACACACATAGATCCATCGTACCATTATTATCTTTTCTAGTAACATTCTTATTAACTTAATAAAACACATTACGTAATGTTCCAAAAAACATTCAACTAATCTCAACCCTAAAAAAACAAGGTTCTTCCAAAACTCAATGAATCACTCATTAGATACCCACCAACCACAATATGATACAACTAATTGAGTATATTTTAACTTTAAATTAGAACCGGCTCTAGTTTTTATTAAAACTGCCCCAATTCTCTAGAACCACTTGTTTGTGGTTTTTTCTTACTACGCCTATCCAAGACCTATGAATCCCATTCCGCTTCTATGTCATTCGAAAACAGAAAATCAGAGAGACACAAACTCCTATACCATGTAGTTTCTTTTGAACCTAAATCAGTTTAAAAATGTTCCTATAAGGGTCCAAGGTATTAAAAAAACACATGTTGTTTAAACAACTTAAACTATAAAGTTCTAAAACCCTATAAACTATGTTTAACCACACTTCACTCTTTTTTGGGTAATATCATGGTATTTGAAAATATCCTTCATCAACGCAAAAGAATATCACCGTTAAGATAAAGTCTAACTTCATGGGATAAGACAATAAATATTTCATTATGGAGATAAACTAATTTACAAGGGAACACTTCATATGGAAACCCTACCCAACACAAGTTAAAAGGGATAATGTTTCAATACCCAACTTATAGAAGGAATGACCTTAAGAAAATGCACTCCATGATGAACTCAAACTGTAAGCACATGATGGGGATGTTTACACATGTGAAAAATGTTATATTTTAATCATATGGATGGAATCTCACTTTATCCCATTAAATTAAACAAGTGATCTGGAACCATCCATTTATATAGGCGTTTCACATCCACTTATAGGTTTTACCTATTTCATCACCTTGTAATTTTTTTATGTCTCTTTATTAAAATAGGGAAATGAAATGGGCTCCACTACCCTAGCTGAACCATCTAGTAAAGAGTCAATTTCGTGATTCACCACCACTTTTGAATATTCTTATTCACACTTCTACAACCATATCATTAATTCTCATTACTTTAATATAGAAAATGAATTATCCTTCACTTATATATTAATATTAAATACTCCTTTAAATTAATATAATTTATATTTTGAAACACCAATGCCACACTAATGTGAGAAAAATTTAATATTTTATTGCCTCCATAAGAATTGGTTGACTATCAGCATCACCACTCCCTCTTGAACATATGTGTTACATCTATAATTATATTGGATCGAAATGATTAATGTAGATGATCAATATACAATGGGGTGGGGGTGAATTGTATACTTTAAAAATTCCATTAAAACATTTAATTTTTAGGTCATCAAAGTTAAACAAACATACACAATACCTCTAAAAGTAACCTTTTGTTAAACATTACAACCTTAAGATAAAATCTTAAGAAATGTTTTCTTAAAAGAAAGATTCTACCTTAAAGAGTATATAATTTATAATATAATCAGAGAAATGGAATTAGAAATTATAAGAAATTTATACTTTATATCCTTAACAAAGTTAAGAGTATCACGGAAATTAAACAACTTGAGATAGAAAACAAGTAACAACAAGATTATTTTAACCCAATGTGAAGGGTATCCAATAAACTTGGATAAAGGTTCCTTGAATTATGCTTTCAAGAAAGTGTTTATTACCCAAACCCAGGTAAGAACTCAATATGAAGATCGATATCTGTCTTGCTATCCCAGTAAGCCCTTGATTTCGAAGGAAATCAGAACCTTTGACTTTCAAACACGAAATCCAACAATCAGCACGATCAGAGTCTGCTCAAAGCATGTATGAAAAAGTTGTTCACACCCAAACAAGTTGTTCATGACATCTGCATGAAGCACTGAGAGTTGAAAGAGCCTCTCTCTCTAGAAATCACATCACAGCTTTTTCACATGTGTCATGTTCAACCACTCTCTGCATTATATTATGCTAGTTCAAATGAACTTGTATTTATAGGAAAATCTTCCCAACGGTCGGCTCCAATCCAAGGGTCATATTTTACTTAAATATCTGACGGACCTGGACACATGTTAAACATACAATTGTTAGGTTTTAACAGGTTGTACGACATCGTTTCAAGTATAAGAAATGATGTTATGTTAAAGATGAGTGTTATTTTAGAAATCATGGAATCCGATAACATTGGAATGATACATTAAAAAACTCTAATATTATTAAGAAAAGAAGATTTTTAAGAAAAAAATTATCAAGTAAAAAGATTCATATGGAAAAGTAAATCAGATTGTGAAACCGGTATCTCATTTGTTATGGAGTCGGAATCATAAAATCGGATTGACTTTTTTACCAGATTCAGAATCATAAAACAAAATGACTTTTTCAACGGATTCTGAATCATAAAACAGAATCACTTTTGAACCGAATTTAGAATAACAAATATGACATCACTTATACACTGGATTTAGAATCATCAAGGTAGTTTCACTTATACAATAGAACCAGTATCATAAAAATGGTATCACTTATATACCAGATTTGGTATCATAAAAACAATATCAATTATACACCAGATTCAGTATCATAAAAATGTAATGAAAAATCTATAAATCTAACAGAATGAAAAATTACAATGATACACTTGTAAGTATAACATAATGGAAAATCAGAATGATACATCTATAAGTATAACATAATTAAAATTCTAGATCTTATGAAAAGATAGAACTTAAGAAAAAACAGATCTTAAGAAAAAGTGTATGTGATTTTCAAAACATAAAACTATAAGGAATAGAGAAGTCATAAAATAACCTCATTGACTCAAAAATATCACCCTTTTTGGAAAGAAAAAACAAATTTGCTAAGGAAGAATATATTGACTTAGATACAAAAATATGAAAAAACTTATCTCACCATTTAAATGATATCCCTGATGAATACGACTAACTTTCCCTTAGTTTATGTTTCCCAAGGATCATATTCTTGATCTTTAGTGTCTGTTTATCATTCATAATAAAATATCTACCCCTTAAATAAACATCTATTCTTAAAAAAACTCACCCTTACACAGTCATTACCCTTTCTTACCATACTCTCACTTAATAGATTCTCCTCCTTTGAGATATTCATTAAATTCTTCCTTTAAATAAATTATCCCCCTTTGTGATTTTTAAAAAGAGGAAAAATAATAATGGAGAAGCATAATATGTACTTATAAGGTTAAGAAAGTATACATTTAGAGAAAAAAGAAAGATATGCAATAATCTTCTTAATAAAATTCTGGAAATAGATTTTAGATTACAACAAAACATCATAATGTCAAAAAAAACCATCCATCCTTCTTCTTCTCAGACAACATTTTCTATATCAAGGCTTTAAGTTTCTTCACTTCCTTATGAAATTCATCAATATTCTTTAAAAATATCTCTTGATCCTGATTCTTCTCTTCTAATGAAATGATTCTCTCTTCTTGGGAAGCCACCTTTCTCCCTAATTCATCTATGACTTTCTTCTCACTGCATACAAATCAAGCAACAAAATTGAGTTGACTAGCCTTCTCAGAGATTGATGCCTTGACCTTGTTGAAATCGGTTTCAAAAGTATTGAATGATCCATTTTTTGAATCCATGAAGCCCATGAATTGTCTTAGCTCTTCATTGATTGTTTTGGTTCGGTTAAATACTTTATTATAAGTCACATTATGAGCTTTGTAACCAATCAAAATATTACTAAGATCTTCTTCTTTCTTGACCACCATGTCCATAATCATATTGGTCTATTCATTCTTTTGATTCAGAGTTTCATGCATCATTTGACTCTAGGAATCTATATTTGCAGAACCAGAATGCTGCTGACCAAATTTCATAAAGATAGATTAACAAAGTCATGTTCAACAGACAATGAGGATTTGGAACCTGAAACATCTTTTCCTTTCTGAGATCCTCTTGGAGTTAAGGAAACTGATTTTTATATTCTCATTGAGGAATTCTAAGGTGTTTCCTTTTTGGATGAGGCAACCAAAACACTCTTACCTTTGACAGTATTTCGAACTGGATATTGTTCATCAGATACTTGGATAACATTAAGATCTACTTGTTCATATTATTCCTCTTGAAAATCTTCTTCTTTCGCCACCTTGATGGTCATCCTCTTCATTCTATTCTTATTCCACTACAATTCCATCTTGTTATTCTTCTTCAACTTTTACTTCTTCCTCAACTTCTTCTTCAACTTGTTCTTCGAGATGTTCTTTTGAAATAAATTTATAGACTGAACTCATAGAAGTTCCAATGTAGTCTTCCACTTCCCTTAAAACGTCATCATAGTCTTCTTGAACAATCTGATCTTCTATTTCTTGAACAGGTTCTCATAAATCTAATAATTTCTTAGATTTATAGGGTTCTAGAGTGGTAACCAATTTCTTAAGTACAACATTAGGTTCATATACATGTTGAGACTTCTTCTCTACATCTTTCAGTAAATACTGACAAACTTGTGCTTCCAAATATTTCTTCTTTAACTTATTCTCCTTCTTTTCTTTCTCAATATTTTCAGCTTTCATGATTTTCAAGGCCTTAGCCTCTGTAGGATTTAAGCCAAAGGAAGGATCTACATACTTTCTAGTAGCACCATTTCTCTCCACTTTGCAACTGTTGCATTAGAATATGTTTTTGGTTTCTTTGGAGGAGGAGGAGCTGATACTGGGTCATCAGAAGCTGGTACTGGCAAGCCTGGTTCATCAAGTTTCCTTTTCTTGGGTAACAATTTTGAAGATTCTAGAATATCTCCCTTGTTATGGACAACCAATTATTCAAAATTTTGGGATTCTTGTAAAAACTCTTTCTTCACCCTCTTTAGTGTGTCATCACTGAACAAAAAAATCATAAAAGACTTTATGACTAATCAGCATTGGACATTCAGTTCTTGAATGCCCATAACAATAATCCTAGAGATAGTTTTCAGATACATAAGAATTTGAGATCTGTTGGATCCACCTTTTATTGGCTGTATGGTGAGGAAGATGTAATTAACCAATTAAATCTTCCTTAAGTTTATGAGAATTTATAAAAGAAAGATATCACATATTTTTAGAGAATCCTTATCTATTTTTCATGGGATAATAAATCCTTGCATCCAGAGACCTACCATCTTGTGGTTTGTTGTAAGATTCGTAATCTTCGGATTCTGAACAAACCTGAGTCAAAGATAATCCAAAGGATTGACTTTCTCTAAAGAACCTTCTTTCTTAGGGAGTTTTTGAAATCATAGAATAGATTCTCCTTCATACGGTATATTTAGAACATTTACTGCCTGCTTATAAGGAACATTATAAGACTTACCATTACATTTGAATATAAATAGACCCTTACCATCCTTTTGAAAGAAAGTAACAGATTCGTAGAACTGAATAAATAGGTCAGGAAAAACCATATCTTGACTCTTTTCTTTAGACACACAAACACTTTCCCATCCGTTAGTTATTATAACCATAGAAATAAGGGAGTCATATATTTCAAAGAAGACAGAGCATACCAACCTTTCCCTAAATATTTACAAATTCTTTATTTATTTGGTAATCAACATCTGATGTGATGAAGATTCAGAAGTCATTCATGATTATAGGGATAAAAGAATCGGAATGTGGACATTGATGACAACATAACTTCAGCACTAAGATCAGTAAGGATGGTGCGACACTTATAAATGAGGAACCCTTTATATAGACACAACTATGAATTTTCAGCTTCCATAAGAAAATCAAATGACCAAACATAACCTGATATGACCTGATGGTTGAGGAAGGATATAGGAAATATGAATTCGGATCTTTTGTAGCAATGTAAACCGAAATTGAAAATTTTGAAATACCACCAATTGAAACATAAGATAAGAAAATAAAGGGTAAAAAAAATTACCTTTTGGAATACTCTGATGAGTTTGTCAGTATTATAAGATTTTTCTTGGATGTTTTAGATTCCAGGATTTCAGTACCAAAATTTCAAATACCATGATTTCTAATATCAAGATTTCCAAATAAGGAAAGGTAAAATTGTAAGACAGAAAAAAATGTTAAGTAAGGATAAAATTATAAGAAAAAGAAAAAGCTTAAGGAAAGGGAAAAAATACGTAATGCCCCTGAAATAAGGAGTAATTTAAAGTTAAGAGATTATTAAACCGAAAATACGGAGTAATCCCCCTACAAAGAACATCCACTATCCATATACCATATGTTATTGGTACTTCCTTCATTAACATGAAAATGAAAAGTTAGGTGTTCAGAATCAAAACATTCTTGGATCCCGAATTGTTAGATAAATTTTTTTTGGGTATCAACATTTTTTAGAATAGATAGCTATATGAAACCCAAGATATTGAACATTATTTAAAGAATAGTTCTTCTTCTAATGTCCACCTCTTTGACATTTAGTAGAAAAAGGGGCTCTTGGAGGAACAAAATAATTGTTTCTAAAAATAGGTGTTCATAAAAATATCCTAATCCTAGATTTTTACCATGAGGTTAGATCTGAGAATACATATTTTCAAAATGTTCCTTACCAGAAGTAAAATTTTCACTAAGTTTCATCAAAGAAAAAAATTTAGGCATTAGTCTTAGGACAAATTTCTTATCCACAGAGATAATAGACTTAGAGTTAAGTTTATCCTCTAAAAAATCTTTTTCAAAAAACAGATTCTTAAGATATTTAGAAAGCTTATCCATACCAGAATTAGCACCTTCATGTTTCATAGATAGATTTTCTAATTTTTTTTATTATCAAGATATTTGTTAAGATCTAAAATTTCTTTTGTTAAAATAAATTCTCTAGAATTTTTCTTTTTATGATTCTTAGAAACATTTCATTTTCTTATCTCTAGAAACATAGAAAACATAAAAACTTCCTCATATGAAGGAAAATCACTATCATTATCTGATGAAAACGATTCTTCATCGGAAGAAAAATATTTATCAGGAAAATTTTCACTCAAAGACATATTGGTTAAGGATTCAACCGTTCGTACCTTAGCCATAAGAAATTGATTTTGAAATGGAGATTGGGGTATTAAACCAATTTTATTTTGCTCAGAAGATTCATAATATGAAGAATCCGTAGAAGAATCTCCACCACGGGCACTCCAAGTGTCATTGGATTTTAAGAAATTCATATGATTTGATCTGTATAAAGTATTCTTGTGTCTCTTAGAATTTTTTTCCTTATTGTATCTTTTCATAAATAAGGGACAATCAGTTCTGATACGCAATGTTCTTCTATATTCATAGAATTTCACTTCAGACATCTTTCTTATATTTTCTATCTTTGTTCTTGTATCTATATTGAATGTTCTTCTGCCCAAAAATCTTGTTCATCCTCTGAGAAATATTGGCTAACTCATTTTCTGAAGCTTCACATTCACTAGATTCAGACCCAATAACAATATTCTTAGATTTAGATCTTGTAACACTCTCAGGAGTCTTGAATTTGGTATGATTTGACGTAGTTGAAAAAGCAACTCCTCTATTTCCATTCTTCTTCTTAATATTACCAATATCTTTCTTCATTATGGTTTCATTTTGAAGAAGGGTTCCAAATAGTTCATCAAGAGAAATCTATGTGACCATTCTATTTTCATCTATAGCAGTTCTCTTGGATTCCCATTCGTTAGGCCTAATGTCTATAATCTTGTCTATAAGAGCTTCATCATCTAAACCATTCTCACCCATTGATTTTAAGATGTTGATAATAGTTATGAATCATTGTTGTACCTTACATACAGATTCTACACAGGGAATGAAAAAACCATGATACTCAGCTCGGAGCATAGATATTCTAGTTTTGATTATTTTGAAGTTCCAATGTAAGTTACTTAAATCTTCTTCCAAATACTATTTGAAACTCCACAGGATGAAATTTGGCTATATATATTTTTAGTCATGGAAGAAAGAAAATTATTACGTACCTTAAATTTCAGTTGGTATTCCACCTTTTCAAAATTAGTAAATGTTCTAATTTCTTTATCATGAATCTTATAATCTCGAGTTAACATAATGTAGTTGTGTACACCTGTGTTTATTACAAAGGTCTTCATTATGTCTCTCCAATACTCATAGTCATTTCCATCGAATATTGGTGGTCTGGTTGGATTGAGATTATCTAGAGATCTAACATGAATTCCTGCCATACTAAAAAGAATTTCTTTCCACAAAACTTATTATATATAAAAGTTTGTAATCAAATAATAAAAAGAAAACCTTATCAAGAAAACTTATATGTGGATATAAGTATTTTAGAGACCTCCTCTAATACAAATTTTAGGATCAAAATGATGAATGTAGATGCTCAATATACAAGTGGGGGGGGGGTGGTGAATTGTATTCTTTAAAAATTCCTTTGTAACCTTTAATTTTTAGTTGAACAAAGTTAAACAAACATACAAAACACCTCTAAAAGAAACCTTTTCTTAAACTTTACAGCCTTAAGATAAAAGATTAAGAAAGAATTTTTTAAATGATATAGTCTACTTTAAAGCATATAGAATCTATAATATAACCAGAGTAATGGATTTACAAATTATAAGAATTCTATACTTTCTATCTTTAACAAAGTTAAGATTACAATGGAAATTAAACAACTTGAAAGAGAAAACAAGTAAAAAGAAGATTTTTTATCCCAAAGAGAAGGGTATCCAAAAACCTTGGAGAAAGGTTCCTTGATTTATACTTTCAAGAAATTCTATTTTACCCAAACCTAGGTAAGACCTAAATCCAAAGATCAGTATTTGTCATGCTGTCCCCACAAGCCCTCGATTTAGAAGAAAATTGGAACCTCTGTCTTCCAAACCCAGAATTCGACAATCAACACGATCAGAGTCTGCACAATGAAAGTCTGAACAAGTTTTTCACACCCAAACAAGTTGTTCATGACATCCTCATGAACCACTGAGAGTTTAAAGATCCTCTCTCCCTATAAATCACTCCACACCATTTTCACATGCATCAAGTTCATCCACTCTCTGCATTATATTATACTCATTTAAATTAATTTATATTTATAGGAAAAGCTTCCCAACGGCTGGCTCCAATCTAACGGTCCTATTTTACATAAATTTCGGAGGGACATGGACATGTGTCATACATAAAATGGTTAGTTTGTAACAGATTGTATGACATCGTTTCAAGTATAAGAAATGATGTTAAGTTAAAGATTAGCGTTATGTATGAAATATTTGAATCCAATAACATTGGAAAGATACATTAAACAACTCTATCATTATTAATGAAAACAGATTCTTAAGAACAAAATTACCATGAAAACGGATTCATAAGGAAAATTAAATTGGATTTTGAAACCAGTATCTCATATGTTCTGGAATCAGAATCATAAAATTGGAATGACTTTTGCACCAGATTCGGAATCATAGAACAGAATGACTTTTTCACCGAATTCATAATCATAAAATAGTATCCATTTTGCACTATATTTGGAATCATAATGATGACATCACTTATACACCAGATTCAGAATCATCAAGGTGGTATCACTTATACACTGGAATCGGTATCATAAAAACGATATCACTTGTACACCAGATTCAGTTTCATAAGAACTATTTCACTTATACACCGGATTCGATATCATTAAAATGTAATGAAAAAACTGTAAATCTATCAGAATAGAAAATCTTAATGATGAACCTATGAGTATAAAATAATGGAAAATCGGAATGATACACTTGTAAGTAAAACAGAATGACAATTCTCGATCTTAAGAGAAGACAAAACATAAGAAAAAATTATAACATATGAAAAAGTGTTTGTGATTTTCAAAACATAAAACCATAAGGAATGATGAACTCAGAAGTTAACCTTATGGACTCATCAAATTCCTCTTATGTCACTTCCTTTATAAGAGGACACTAAATCCACTTCCATTGGATTTAAAATGAAACTTCATTAGTTAAGGATAAATTCTCAATCATATTTCTCCGTGTTTCATTTAAAATAGAAATGTTATTGAAATTATAATGACATAAATAAGAAAATTGTTATCACACAAATATCTAACCTGAGAAAGACACACTACACCAGAACTAATCTTCAACTTACCAACAAGATAACACTGAAATTTCTAGGATCATACCCTATAATGAAATTAAAACAACTCTATAATCCCACTACTCATGATGCAGTACACCAGACTATAGAAAAACATATTCCTCTAGCCAACTAATTATGGCCCATCACATAAGGCCATAGCCTATTGAAACTATTTCTTCTAATTTTTTTGTACCAGTATTACCATCATTCTTCCAGCCATATCTTGACTCTTCCAACAGCTAAATCATGAAATGTAATGGTATGAGAACATTTGAAACATTAATTTAGATACCAATAAATTATTTTCATCATTAATAATATAAACGTATCTCGGAAATGAGACTACCACAAAACCCAATCATCCTTAGTAGATAGCTCTAAAATAGGAATATATACCTCAAAAAACAAAATGAAGTATAAGGATGAAAATACAAATCAAATGTACTAAAAATCATGGATACAAACATCAAATAAAAACAATTATATAAATATCTTAGAAAACCAAGGATATATTTGTTACTCAAATTCCATCGTACACTTATACAAGTTACCATGACTCCATAAGACATGAACGAAGGGAATAATATTCTTATGTGGATCATTCATCCAATGATCTAGAAACTAAATTATCTACTCCATGAAGTTTTCATCATACAAAAACATCTAACTCATCCCAATCAATTAAATAAGAGTCATTGATTAGATATCAATGATTTTGTGACACATAGAAGGTACCATCGATATGATCCAGCAATAGACGAAGAAAAAACAAATTTACTTCCATGCCAATAAACTCCAATACCTCCAAAGGATAGAAAAATTGAGGAGATAGCTTACTACCTTAGCTAAAACTATATTACCCCTAACAGGGGAAATACTCAATAATATATGTATTCCAACTATAAACTTTAGAGATCAACTCCTTCAACCTACATAAAACTTCTAAAATTCCTATACTACTTTCATCCACTCGTGTGTCATATTCACATTCTTAGTTTGGATCTTCACTAAATATGGTCAATGTATTACCAACTCTATAATATTAATTTATCATTAAAGAGATATATAATGAAACCCATAAAATGTCTCAAATTGATCTACACTAATAGAATAGTGTTAGCTATTAGTACTGGACAACTCAATTAGAGTAATGTGCTTCATCTATGATCCAATGAAATCAAAAACAATTGCACTAAAAATATTATATGGTGTGTGAATAATCCACTCTAACTTTACATCCATCGACGGAATGAATTTATCATTAATGCTCAACTAATATAAAAAGTCATACTAAACTACTATGCATACTCACATGGTAAAATGAGGATCCTAATTAATGTGTACCTTACCAGGAATCCTATAAATCCCCATTACCAAATATAAATATCACCTCATAGAAACACCCACAATACTTGATTCATTGATATCTAAAAAATAATCCAACTCCATTAATCTATCCAAAATCAAACAAATATCATTGCATCCACCTTGATCTTGGTGAAAACTAGTGATCAAATCCATCAATGAATCTGATCACTTCCACTTGAGATCATCCATTTGATGTAAAAACCCATAAGAATACAAGGTTTTAGTTACAATTAATGGAATACAAAGCTCTATGATGTAAATTCCATATTTTATTTCTTCATGGTAGAATATGAAAATTGATTCTCCAAGGTATAATAATTCTTGAATGTAAACAAATTCAGAAAAAATTTTGATATGTGAATCACATAAATGAACTCCATTATAATCACCAAAAAGATGAACATAATTCCAATAAATATTATATAATTCTTACTATCATCTATCCATCCCTCAGATGAATCACCATGGAATATGAGATCTTTCCACACCTCTATAACAATGTTTTCCAACCGAGAGTCCTCCATATGGTATAAAAATAATGATTACTCTATCATATAATACATGAAATGTCACCATCAACCAACCCCAATATAATATTAATCTATACAATCTCCTCCATCACTCTATATACATATCCAGAGTCTTGAAAAAAAATTATCATGACTTTTTAGTAATCACATATGTAACTATATTATCTTTTCACATAGTGTATGAGATCTCAATGCCAATTTCCTTCATTAAATACATCCTCCTTGGTTGATTCCAATTAAATACCCTCTGAGAGAAGATATAACATAATATTTTTATATCTTTGATGACCGCAAAGTGTTCGCTAATGTGTTACTATAAAAACATCACTAAAACATGAATCATTCCACTTGTGACTGAGGAATATACTCACAGATCTATTTATCCCTTAGGTATTTTAATGATGTATAATAGTAATAAATCCATATAAATGATTGGTCTTTCCTAGTTATAGTTTTTAAAGAGGGAATAATCTAAGAGAAATCATACATATAATTTAATTAATATCTAATAATTTTGTGGAAACATTGAACATATATGAAATTATTGGGTGATTTATTCAAAAAACTATATCAATATTTTAGGGATCAACTTAATATCCATATTGATACCCTATATTCTTAACAAAATTCACCTCCCAAACCCAAAAAATAAACATGGATAGCTTCCCATAAATCTAATGGTGCTGAAGGAATGCGAGAATGGAGGTGAGATCCTAACAAACATTCTCTTTTGAATTTCTGTATAAGAGAATATATTGAAAAAACACTACCATGAACTAGTCCAAGAACTCAAAAAACACAAAAATCATGAGTATAATCAAAATATATGGGTAATTGATGGAAATTGATGACATTACTACAAACTTAAAGTCACCAAAATGACACCTAAAAAATTTATTTTTCATATCTTCTTCCTTCACCGCCATCTGTTGATACCCAAACCATTGGTAGATCTTAAAAACCCATATTTATCACTTCAATTGTCCAAAAAAATAATCTAATGCAGGATAGTAAAATAGATATTGTATATAACCACGTTCAGCTGTTAGTGGCTAATGCACAACCTCAGGGTACCCTCCAACTTCTTGAAAAAAAAAATAAAAGGGAACTCTAAGGTGACACAGTCAACTAAATGAAGAACTTCAACATAAAATAATTAATTTTAGTCCTTATATCACAAAAATTAGAAGCATATATTCAATAAGTATATATTGATATCATTGTGACCCTAATAAATAGGTCTACACAAAATGAATATCACCTAGAAGAGAAAAATTTACAACCACTTTGGGGAAAAGATCAAAAACCCATATAAACTATTTGAAACTCCATTGAATGAATCTCTATCAATAAATAAACTACATATATAAAATGAGAAGGTAATAATTCTAAACACTGAAGACCCATTTTATGATCCTACTCATATAAGAACAGCACTCATTAGCATTCTACATTGAATAATGTATCCCTTATCTAGAATAATTTAAAGACTGATTACACAAAGTACAAATACTATATGCCTAAAATTGAATCATAGGATTGTATATACAATAAGAAAAAATTATATGTTCTTTTATAATTCACCATCGTCATATCATAATAATAACATAAAGACAGATAAATATATTAACCTCTCTTTATCATAGTCATCACTAAGGGCGGTAGAAGATTCTCTACCTATAGTCCTTGAGTTCAGAACAGGGCAAGTCTATAAAGAAGTGAAAGTATCCTGAATCATACAAGGAATAAAAAATAACCACCCCTCATATAACTAGATATGTAAGTGAAAAATTAAACAATCACCATCCCTCTTAGAACTATATTCTCTATAGAATCTATCCTCTCGGTTATGTGGCTGTATATTCTATTTAGGAGATGTAATGTTTAAAATATAGGAATGATGTAAAAATTTATTAATTTTAAAATTTGTTAATATTAGGTGGCATTATTGTGTATTTTAGTTATTCTTTCTTATATAGTTAATGATATCAATAGGATAAAACTTATAGAAATATTTGTTAAAATAGTAAGGTTATTGTTTGATTAAATTATGTCATTGTCGAACCAAATGTTTCATTGGAAGAAATGGAGGAGTCACTGGATAAAAAATCCAAGGATTGATATCTCATATTCATATAACGGTTTAATTTTATTTTATAAGATATTATCATGATTCTTAATAACAATTTTTTTCAATTTTATTGAGATATGATCTTGAAAATGATATTGTGAAAGTTATGTCTTTTGGAAATTGTAGTTCATATAACCAAATAAGGATACATGTATTTAGAAAATAGTTGTGAAAAATTAAATTATTAAAATATGTATAATATAATAGAAAATATTATTTTATTATTCTTACTCAAGATATCAAGATATATATCCCATGATAAATTATATCATTAGTCCTGATTATGTATATTTTGATTAGTGTGAGAAATTAACATTTTTAGAACATAATTTATTTAGTGGGGGAGAATGCGCATTCTAAAATTTTATTATATTTATCTAAGATAGTTGTTTTTTTATTTATAAATAATTGAAACATAAGAATGAATTAAATAATATAATAAATTTATAAAATTAACAACACTATATTTACACATAATAGAACATTACAATAAAAGTACATGAAACCATGTATTATATATCATGGATTACTACATCCCTTAGAAATAAATAAATTAAAATTGGAAAATTAATAGAAATAATAGTATTACACAGTAATATTTTTTAGTATCTATTTTCTTAAATAATTTCAACTTATTCGATGTCTTACGTTGCACTCAACACTAAATATAAACAAACTATGATATAATATAAAATATTAGCCTGACGTTTAAGAATTTCAAGGAGGAAATTAAAATAAAAACATCACATGTGTAATTATTAATTTTATTTAGGTATATCATTAATGAAAATATAATATTTGTTTATGGAACATGTAAATACATGTTTTAAAAATGATAAATTAAGTGTTTTTATTTTTGTGAAATGAAAAAATTTAAATAAAAATAATATAAATAATATAATTATTTAAAATAAAATTTATTTTCGTAATATAAATTCATAAATTATTATCATTTTATATTACAACTGTTATAATATCTTATGAGACTGTAACTAAGTTTGTAAAGTATTGTAAAAGTTGTTATAAATATAAAATTGATATTTTTTGAATAAATATTGATAATAATTGAATATTAAATTACTCATAATTAGAAAATAATTTTCATAAAATGGAGTCTAATATTTAAATCTAATAATTGAAAAATTATTATGATCAAATTTTTGGAATTTTGTAAAATAGTAAATTTTTTGTTGAATTTTAAAATACGTCAATTTATGGAATTTAACATTGTATGTTAAATACATGAATTTATGAGTAATTAATGATTTAAGAATATATTAGTTATAACTCAGAATACCCAATTATTATACATAGTTACAATAATCAACACTATTCACAATCTTGATCTAAAATAATAAACATATGAATAAAATAATCAAAACCCCCCTCTCCTCACCCTATAAATACCGCCCTCACCAATCCTTATCCTAAAACATTATAAGCCTTAATTTTTGTCTAAATGATGCCAATTTAACTTAAATATCCTCTTACATAGGTCCAAGACCAACTGTTATTACAAAAAGACCAAATCCAAGTGTATTAACAGGGTTCCTAAAGAGATGATATTAAAGAGGTAAAATCCTCTTTTTTCTTGTTAAATTTCTTTTAATTTCATATCCTCTCCTCAATTTCCTTATAAATAATTTCATGGTAAATATGTTTTCATATATAAACTATAATTTTATTTTTATAATGTAATATCCATTAAAAATTCTCTTACATATCCTTTTATTTTAAAAATGAAAACATCGTCCGTGATTTTCCGATTCACCACTATTGTGGATGATGCATTTTCATTTTCAATTACCACCTTCATTGTAGGTCATAAAACCTTTATTGTGGTTAAATTATATTTTAATATACATATTATAATTTATAAGATGTTCTGGATACAATATATTAACATAATTCTAATTAAAATGACAAAAGGTCGTGATGGTCGTAAAAACCACCAAATTTAATTAATACATTTTATTCCATGTTTTATCAAACTAATCATCCTAATACCATATATATAAATGATATATGATAAAATTTTATATTATATATGTTAATTTATATGACGTAATTTCACTTCTTGAGATTTTATTCCCAATTTACCAGAATTCCAATATTTATACTCAAAGGAACTGACCATAAATCCATGAAACAAATGCTCCCATAAAAACCAAATTAAACATTACAACTCATCGAGATGGACATAAATGAACTTAATAAAATTATAATAAATAAAAAATATGTTTTACATTTTATGAATGAATGAATTACGTAATAAAATTTTATTATCTAGGACATTATGTTAATTTTTGGAACACATTAAGACATAAGATTATGGTCTTATCACCCCACATTTATTTGTATAAGACATGCCTTATTAATAATTTATTTCTTGTGTGTGGTGTATGAGTAATTTCGGTTGATATAACATATCATAAATCTCTTTATCTTTATGGTATTATTTTTTACATTTGATGATTTTTAATTTTTGGAGTATATAATTTGATTGATTATAAGTGGAAAGAGTCCTTAGTATCACTTTAATTTCGATGAGACATATAACATATTCAACACTTTTTACCATTTTTTATACTAAACCTTTTATTTATGATAATAAATCATTGAATATTTCATTAAATATCAATATTTTTTTATCAGGGATATGATTGTTTTCTAGGCTGTATAAATTTTTTTACATATGATGTTTTCTTTTAATGTTATTTTCATTGGGTAAATATTGATAAATATGTATCCTTTAATGAATACATATATTTTGATAAGGAATATTTTTAATGAATTAAATATATGTATGAAAAATTATTTGGACTTATAGTGATGGGTTGGGTCTAACATTATATAGTCCCTCGATGCATCGATAGGTCTCATGAGGCAAAACAATTGGTGACTAACCCTTCACGTTTGTTTCCATGTAGAATTAGATGAGTTTTTCCCAAAAAAATAAAATATATTTCAAAAGGTCTTGGATACAGTGGTTACTGTTCTCGATACATGACTTCTAATAATTAACAAATTCCTTTATTCAATATTCACTTATTTCTATCCATGATATTTTCAATATGAAAAAATTCTATAGATGCATATTCATTCTCAGATTATTCATTAAATGGAATTTGTTTTTTGATATATACATTGACATATTGATTATGTATTATGGATTATAATTCAATTAATATTGATTCATGTTTCTTCTATATGTAACCCTTACCGAGAAATTGAGATATCCTTTTATATGTTTCCATTCCCTAAGAAATGAAGATAAAATCATTGAATTAGTGTGAAATAATAATTTTATATTAATTTTTTATGTTATTTGTTTATTTACAAATTTAATAAGGGAACCATGTATGTATCTGGTTTTTAAGACTACTAAATTTATTGATCCTTGGTGATGTGATCTCTTATATCTGTTCCATTATAATAAAATAACCATAGACTCTTAGAAACCAGGTTGGGGTTGTGAAAGTTGGTATTATAAATGGTTTATTAGAAACCTAAGGAATTAGATGTTAAATAAACCCCCTAATTATAATAATAATTTATTGTGATTTCTTGGCTCAATAATCATGATGATTATGAGATTACTCAATTTTTTCAATTATTTTGTGATTGTACATAATTGAAGAATGGGAATCAACACCCAAAGAAAATGTAGGGACTTTCCCACTGATCAAGTCAACACGGTTTGTGTTAGAAAAAAGAATATCATGACCATATGAGGACAGCATACTTAGGTTATGATGAATAACCATACTAAAAATATATTGGATAATTTCATGAGATAAAATACCCAACCTTTTAGTGGGACTAATAATCCAGTGGTAGCTGAGAAATGTATAAATTACCGTGAAAATATATTTATGAAATTGGGATGTGATAAAAGTGAAAATGATGTTATAACTGCATATTTCATCCAGGGAAATTCTAATCAATGTTGGTCATTGATATAGAACCCTAAGGAGGAAGATGAAATTGAAGACATGGAATGAAGAAATTTTTAAGAATCATTCTTCAAAAAATGTATCCCTCACGAAAAATAAACAAAAATGAAGATAAAATTCTAAATATTAAAGAAGAAGGAAGATGAGTGTGTTGATGAGTATGATGATACCTTCACATGAATATCCAGGTATGCTATAGATTAAATATATGATTAGGAAAACAATATTAATAATTTCATTGAAGATCTTAACCCAAGACACTGAAGGGAAATGTCTTCTAATTCATATTCATTATATGATGAAATAGTATTATGTGATATTAACATGGACAAATAATTTGATAGATCCTATATGTCCAAGTGAAATAATGATAAGAAGGGGTGTCTTTGATAACCATGATAAAGGTAAAGTATCAAAGAATAATTTTGGGACAAAGGAATTCCCATTATGTGAATATTGTGGAAAGAATAATTTTGGGAAATTGTTGTAAGGCATGAAAGTTTGTTATAAGTGTAAGGAAAATTGTTTTTGATCTAATGAATACAAGGCTAAGAAAAAAATAGTTTTTTAAATAATATTAAACTATAAAGAAATGGTATATTATTCAAGTCAATGTAATAAGTGCCAGGGTAATTTATCATAGAATAGGCCAAGGGGATATGGATAAGCTTATTCAATCAGACCAATTTAAGTAGAAGTACCTAATAATGTCGTGGAAGGTACATTAATCCTATCTTAAAATTTAGTTAACACATTATTTTATTATGGATCATCACACTCTATTATATCTACCTAGTTTTCCAAGAAAATTATTTATTTACCTTTTTATTTAATAAGGGAGTTGTGAGTAAAAAATCCTAAGAGAAGTCTCATTGCAACAAAAATATGCTAGGAAATCCCTATTATGACACATAAATGTTCTATTTTTGATGAACTTGTCATCATAACTATTATTTAATTTGATACAATACTCGATATGGAATATATTTAAAAATAATAAGTAAACATTTATTGCATGAAGAAATAAATTATTATTTGTGGGGAAGATATCAAATTATTTATCTTTAGAGTAGAAAATTCATCATTTGATTCTTATCTAGATCCACCACCAGTAGATATACTTAATGCAATTATTTAGGAGGAAGAGAAAAAACATATATGAAAAAGTAATGTAATATTAAAATTAAGGATAAAACAACTACATATGAATACATAAATGTATTTACTATGGAATTACCTTGACAACCATGAAGTGTGAAGTTGAGTTTAACATTGATTTAATCCCTAATGTAAGAACAATATTAAACACTCCTTATAGAATGACCACTATGGAATTGGTGGACCTGAAGAAAAAACTAGATTAGTTGTGTAATGATGGATATATTCACCCTAGTGTTTCTCCAAGGTTAGATCATATTTTCATTGTTAAGAAGAAATATTGATTCATGAGTTTGTTCATTTACTATAGAGAAATCAATGATATTAAAATAAATAACTAGTATCATATAAATCACATTGATGACTTGTTTGATCATCTTCATAGAGAATAATATTTTTCTAAGATTGATCTTCAATTTTGGTATCATCAATTACCAGTAAAGATGAAATATATTCTTAAGAAATCTTATCAGAAAAGTTATGGAAATTACGAGTTTATTGTAATTCCATTTGAATTAACTAATGCACCATTAGTTTTCATGGTTATAATAAATAAAGTATTCAAGTAATATGTTGGTGATTTTTTTTCTATTCATTGACTATATTATTGTATATTATAAAAAATATGATGACCATGAAAAATCAATTGGGGTGATTCTTGATGCTCTCATAAAAAAATATTTATATAGTAAAATTTAGAGTGTGAATTATGGCTTCATGAAATTTCTTTTATTGCCCACATTGTCTCTAAGGATGTAATATTATTTGATCTAGTAAAGTAATAGGATTTTCAAGAATAACATACACCAAAAAACAATATAGTGTAATATACTTTCATTTTTTTAGTAGGTTACTATCATTGTTTCTTTCATAAATTTTCATGATTAGATAACACATTAACCAAGATCACATATAAAGGGGTTATGTTCGTATAAAAAATAATGTGAAAAATGTTTTAAAGAATAGAATATATGATTACTCAATGCTCTGAATTTTACTATACCATCAAGAAATTATGGGTTTGTGATATACAGTGATGCATCAAAGAAAGGACTATGTCGTGTCCTTATGAAAAATGATAAATTTATTGCATATTCATCAAGAAAGTTGATGATTCATTAAAAAAATTATTCAACTAATGATCTAGAGTTAGCAGCCATAATCCTTACTATAAATATATGGATACACTATCTCTATGGTGAAATAAGTGAGATATATACGTATCCCAAGAGTTTGACATACATGTTTACACTGAATTAACTCAACATGAGGAAAAGACAATTACTCAAATTACTAAAATATCACGATTTTTCAATAAACCTACACCCATGAAAAATAAAATAATGTAGTAAATTAATTATGTAGAAATTAACATATACTTATAACCTAAATGAGGAATGAGAAATATCCTATGTTCCTAGATTTAGTAAATATGTATACGGTAATTTTTAAAGAAGAGGGAACATCACTCCCTCTTAATTTCTTTGTGAAACCATTCTTTCTATAATAAATTAAAATCTATCAATTTTAAAAATAAAATTAAAGCTATGAAGGATGAAAGATTAGAAGAATTTGTGTATGAGGATCGAATTCCACAATTTGGAAATATTTTATGTTGTACATCAATACCTATTCTATAAGGTAACTATTAGATTATTTTTATCACTCAAATTTATTTATACACTATGGTAGTACCAAAATGTATAGAGATCTGAAAGAATATTTTTGGTGGGATAATATGAAGTGGGAAATTGATGATTACGTGTCAATATGTCTAGTTTTTTAAAATGTGAAGTTCTAGGGTAAACATCCTATAAGATTCATGATATCCAAAACTATTCATATTTGTAAATGGGATTAAATTGCTATGTAGTTTGTCACTGGATTACCAAAGACCTCCAGTAAGAATTAAATGATAAGTGTTATTTTTCATCACCTTGAACAATTTTTACATTTTATTTCTATAAGAGAGTATTTACCTATTGATAACCTTTAAATAATCTATATTAATGTGGTTTTGACACATCATGGGGAAAATATATCGATTATGTGTGATCTAGATCCCCATTTTACACAAAAAATAGAGAAGTGTCTTCAAAAGGATTTGGATACAGAGCCTATTTTGAGTAATTATTATCACCCCCAAACCAAAGGATAGTCTTAAAGGACTATTAAAATGTGTGAGGAAATGTTTAGGTCATGATAACATTACATTAATGGGATGTGGGATATGTATTTACCTTTGTTAGAGTTTTCCTAAAGTAATAGCTTCCATTCAACTATTTGAATTCTATCATATGGAGAATTATGTGGAAAGATATCTGGTTCTCCAAATTTTTGGGAAACATTTGGTGAGAGGAGACTTATAGGACTCAAAAAATTTGAAGAGATAATGAAAAAGGTAAAGAATATTTAGTTTCACATTAATGTAGCTGAACATAGGAAAAACAGTTTTGCTAAAAACTGGATAAAGGATTTATAATTTCATGTGTGAGATAATGTATTTATAAAAGTATCTATATATAATGGTGTCATAAGGACCGGTAAGAAAAGGAATTAGAGTCCAAGATACATATAACAGTTTGAAATTATGGAAACAATTGGAGATATAACTTACTGATTAGCAATGCCACCAAGTCTCTCTAAATTTCATGATGTGTTTCAAAAATCATAATAAAAGAAGTACATTCCAAACCGAAAACATGCAATAAGTTATGAAGAAATAGAATTGGTACATATTTTTATTACTGTGATGTTTCTATCATGATTATTGACACTAGAGTGTATATATTGTGAAGTCAGACGACACATTTGGTAATTTTATTTGGAAAACCCATAAAATGGATGATGCAATGTGATCACCAGAGGATGCTATGAAGAAGAACCACCCACATCATTTTAGAAGGAAATATTAATGCAAAATTTCAAGGATAAAATTTTTGGAGGGAAGAATATAATACCCCAAGATTTTCAGTATGTATCTTCTTAAATAAATTTAATTTATTCGATATATTATGTTTTCTGCAACACCAAACATAAAAAAACATGAAATGCTATTAAATATTAACATGACCATTAGGAATATTAACTTGGACATAATAATAATAACCTCACCTATTAAATTATATTTTTTAGGTATCTGATAAATAAAAATACAATATATATATATATAATATAATAAGTCAATAAATGTTTTGAAAATGATATATTAATCATTAAAATATATGTGAAACATAAATGTTTATTTAAATTTTTTTAATTAATATAATGATTTAATATTTTTATTATAAAAAATATTCATAAATTAATTTTTTTTGTATTATAATTATAAGGTAATTTTATGAGACAATAATTATTTTTTCAGAGTGCCGTAAAATCAGTTATAATATTAAAATATGTATTTTTTAAATAAAATATTATTTTAATTATAAATTATATTATTAATATTTTGAAAATTATGTACATAAAATGGACTCCATTTTTAAAATATACACATTTATGAATCATTATGCTTAATGTTTTTGGATTTTTCTAAAATAGTAGACTTTTTCGTGAATAATGAAATACAATAATTAATCGTATTTAAGAGTATATGTTAAATACATGAATTTTTGATTCATTTATGATATAATCAATAATTATTTCTAAATTAAATGAACTATTTATTTCACTCAGCCATAGGAATCAATAATATTTATAGTCTAGAGACAAAATAATAAATAAATAAATACAATAATAAAAAACACGCCTCTCTTGTCCATATAAATACCACCCCACCACCCCTTATCCTCACACCTTATAAGCCTTGAATATTTTATAAATTCTACCCAATTCCCATTCTAATCCTATTCCCTGTGTTTAATAATTTATGGTATTACAAAGTGTTCAAATCCAGGTGTCTTAAAGAGGTTTCTAATGAGACGATATTCGAGAGGTAAAATCCTCCTTCTATCTCTTTTAATCTCATTTATTTTCTTATCCTCTCCCCAAATACCCAATCGAAAATGGAATGGGGACTCTAGTATCATATATATTCAATAATTATACTATAATACCGTAATATTCATCATAAAATCTCTTCTCTTATCCTTTTATTTTAAAAAATAAAACATCATCTGTGATGTGTCGTTTCCCCGCCTTTGTGGATGATGAATTTTTATTATACATTAACCCCTTTAAGGATGGTCATAGAACCATTATTATGGTTAAACAAGATTTCAATATACATATTATAATTTTTATCTTCTTCTAGAAAAAATATATAAGAATAATATTAAATAAAATGACACATGGTTGTGATGGTCGTAAATAGAACCGAATTAAATTAAGACATTTTCATCAATGTTTTACATAATGAATCATACTCATAACATATTAAAAATTGGTATATAAGACCATTTAGACTTAATTAATTTCATTAATACTAAATAATTTCACTATTGAAAATGTTATTCAAATTATAAAATAACTCTTATATTTATACTCAATGGAACCAAACAGAAATCCATGAAATAAATATCCCAAAAACACTGAAATTAAACAATATAACACATTAAAATAAACCTAAATGATCAGAATAAAATTTAGATTAATAAAATATATGTTTAATAAGTTCTTATTTAAGTAATTAAAGAATATTATTAGATTTTCTTGGGCATTATGTACAAGTTCAGAACACTTTTGGAGATTAGGTAAGGGGTTTCTCACCTCACTTTTATTTCTATGAGATATTTCTTAATCAAAACTTATTTCTTGTTGGGGAAATATTTTTAGTTAACATTGATATATAATATCATGAATATATTTATATTCATGTTATTCAATTTTTCACTTGATTATTATTAATTTTATGGGGTATACGATTTGATTGATTTCAAGTTGAAAGGGTTTTTCATCTCAGGTTAATTTTCATTGAGCATTTTCCATATTCATCACTTATTACCTTTGTGTACTTCCCCTATTATTTATTATAAAAAATAATTGAATATTTCGTTAAATATTTATATTTTTTATGTCATGTATATTAATATTTTTTAATATGTATACCATTTTTACATACAGTGTATACTTTGAATGTAATTTTACCGAGGGAAATATTGATAAATCTATATTCTCTACTCAATACAAGTATTTTGATAAGACATATTATTAATGAATTAAATATATGTATAAAGAATGATTTGAAAATTAAGTTATATGCGGGGCCAAACATTATATAACCCCTCGATGCATCAACATGTCTCATGTGTAAAACAGACGGAGACAAAACCTTCGTGTTTGTTTCAATGTATAATTAGATGGGTTTCTACCCACGAGATTAAAATATCTTGTTAATGTCCTTAACAGTAGTTCTTCATGTTCTAGATATATAGCACCCAATAATTAATCATTTCCTTCATTCATTATTCAATTATTTTTATCCATAAAATTTTCACTATGAGAAAATATATGGATGCATTTTCATTATCTATTTATTGATTAAATGGAAGGTGTTTTTTAGTTATTTACCATTCCACAATGATTATTCTTTATTTATTATGATTCAATTTTTATTGATTAATGTTTATACTATATATAACCTCTTGAGAATTTTAGCTCACTGTTTTTCCTTTCCTAGATTTTGAAGATTAAATCTTTAATATATATCAAGGAAGTAGTTCATTTTCTTTTGTGATGTATTTGTTAAATTACCAATTTATTAAGTGAACCATGTAAGTTTATAGTTATTAAATACTACTAAACTAATCAATCATTTGTGATGTGATCTCTTGTATATTTTACATTGTAATAAAATCACTACCAACTCTGGTATACTGGGGTCAGGGTTGTTATAATTAATATCTTTACAACTAGGAAATCCCTGGATCATCTTCACTTTTGAGGACCACAGTTAGTAAAAATAATCCTAAAGTGGAAAAAAAACCCTCAATGCAGAAATAAATATGTAAAAACCTAAATTATATTTATTTTAACGAGAAGTGAGAAATGTGATATTAGAATGGTGTGAATTTAGAGAATGTAAAGGGGTTAATATTGAAATTATCTAGCTATTATAAATGGGTAGAAAACATTTGGAATAAACTAGTAAACATGATACTAATTTGGATTTACCATTATGTTTTTAATATACATAAATATTATCTAGATGTTAAAAAAATATAAATTTTCACTATAAATAATATATTTGAAATAAAATAAATTATTTTTTAATTGAATTAATAGATACAAACTCACCTAGGAAAAAACCATTAAATCTTAAGACTTTTTTTATTAATGACATATTTTTGTTAAATTTATTTCTTTAAAAAATAGTATAAAGAAATATATTGATAACGTTCAAAGAATTATTATAAAAAAATTAGTAACATAAAATAAATAATTAAGTTGTTTTAAGGAATATAAATTTAATTGATTATTTCTAAATAGAAATATATTTTAGGAAAAATGAATCTTATTATATATTATATTTATTTGTTAAAAAAATTTAATTTATAAAATTTGGAGTATAAATATTGGTTAATTTCATTATTTATATATATATATGTAAATATTCAGGAAAATATTATTAATTAGTGATAAATAATGATAAATTTATTTAATTTAACTAGTAATATTTTTTTATGAGTTCTTTTCATGTGTGTAATTTATTTTTATTAGAATAAATTAAATTAATTACTTATAAAGAACATTTTTAATGAAATTTTAGACAATATAATGAACTGAAAAAAGGATACCACCTAACCAGTATGTGAATCAATCTTCTATGAATCTCGAAGTACATTGACAATCGATATGGGATATCAAAAAGTGATAGGGAATCCAAATAAAAATTCATTGATAAAGATTTTCCCTCAAACAATTTTTGTGATAAAATATTATCAATTGATACTTCAACATGATACCACCATAAAATAGACTAATATGAATATGAAATAAATAATTCTAAATAAAAATCTAAACCAAATGGGGAATAAAAGAAACAAACCCTAAAATCACAAGTAATCAATAATAATGTTCTATCCCATTATAAAATAAATAATGGAAGTAGTATCTTGATATATGACCTAAACAAAAATAAGAAAATTTATAATAAAGTATTTCCACTCAAATAGGCCAATACATACTCATCTGAAAAATGAATCACAAACCCAAGCTATATTTCATTTTATAAGGACATGGCCTTAAACATTACATATTATAGTGATATTAAATGAGAATTTTATTTCTTTAATTTCAAATTATATTTTTGGTATATAGTTATAGAGGGTTAGGAAAAACTCATACATAGTAAACCCATAAATTAAAAGTGGACACTTATACCTGGTATCCATTTTTTCCTATAAAGGAATTATCTTTAAAATAAAATATATTTTATTCTCATCAAGAATCTTAAAATTTTTAAATTTATCCTCATATTCATCCCTAATCATTATTTACCCTATAAAAAAATGTAATAACATTATATGAGAATAAAAATATGAGTTAGGGACTTAAATTAATTGAATTTTTTTGTCCAGAAAAAATCCATAAATATATTTTCATTAAAAATAAATTTTTACTATAAAAATGAATCATACTTTTTAAAAGATCAATATGTTACCATTTTAAGGTTTAAATATTTTCATAAAAACACGTAAGAAGTAATATAAAAGAACTGTTGGTAATGTAGGACAATATTTCTTGTATCACTATTACAAATATATTATCTCTCTCAACTAGAAAGGGTGTAACCACAACAGTTACATTTAGAATAAGAATCACAATATTATTCATATAATCTATTAGTAAAAACTTAATTAGTAATTTCCATTGCATTAACTAATACGCTGGAGAGCTATAATGTGATCACATACCCTAATTTTATCCCCAAACCACCCATAATTAAAAAATTCCCATGAATCATAACGTAATAATAACATATTAAGATTTCATAAAAGAAAATTTCTTATGTAAAATAAAATTTCCATTTTGAAAATAATTTTAATTTTTATAAATCCATGCACTCATAAAAAACACTTTATTTGAAAATTAAATTGTAACCATGTAATAAAAACTTCATAAAATTAAAGTAACATGAAATTAGTAAATTCAATTCCAATTGAATATGTTAAAAAATCCTTCATTTAGGTTTTTTAATAACAATTTAAAGTGTATCTTTAAAAGATTATTTTTATAAATAAAGTCCCTTATTAATATTCTATCAATGAGCTGAGCATTAATAAAATTAATGAATTGTGTTTATTCCCAAGAAATACACATAAAAAGTGGGAATAAAACAGAATATATTAAAATGTAACTTCACACATAATATTAATATGTTATAGTTATTAAGTATATGTTTGACCCAAATAATGGAAATTGGGGTAAGAATTATCTTACACTTAGTAATCAGTTGAATCGTATGCACCATAAAATTTTTAACAATCAAATGAAACATTAAATATAATTAATATAATAATATTAATTATAGGATATATCAAATAAATTTATATTATGTACACAAAATAATGTAGTGGTGAATAAGGAATATACTTCATTGAATTAAAACTTTAGACTAAAAACACTTATCTCTTGCTTCCATTTAGATTTTCATAATTAAAGCTTCTGTATAATGGTTTATATAATGTTATTAACTAATTAAAAAACTATATTACTTTTTATAATACCTTATGTTATGATTTTATAAAATCTTGTGACCCATCCATTGATAATATTTCTTATTTTTCATTATTTTTGATGTGTTTGCTTTAGGGTTTCATGATCATTTCTCATGAGTAGAATTATGGAAATTCTTATAAAATGGGAATAACACTCTAGAAGTGGAATGATATGGTATTAATGAACACATATTATTATAAATGGTACCATATATCATTTTATATTCTATCATTTGGATGATTCATTTTATAAAATGTTAATGATAAATTATTAGTTTATTTTGGAGGTTATTCCACACATCATGATCTGATTCTTTGTATTTAATATTATGTCTTTATATTAATTTAAAAAAATAAAATACATTATTATATACATATTAAAATTTTATTTTACCATACTAATACTTATATGAACATCCATGATGGTGGTAATAGAAAACAAACAAAATCAATATTCACGTAGGTGATTAGCCATTATAACATAGACAATAGTTTCAATTCCTCGAATCTGATGAGATGGGAAATGTAATGGTTATGAGATATTACATTAGAAAAATTAAATTTTAGTAGATACATGATTCTAGATTTATCAATATTTTATGGATGAAGGTGGTGAGAATAAAATAATATAATAAAATAAAATAATAGCGGTGTTTTGAAAAAATTAAATCATGAATATCACCTCCTTGGAGAACCGGTTGAGGATCGTGGATATCTTCATTAGATGAGACCAAAAAGAACTTTGATGTAGGGATAGTGAGGAGGATAGACTCTATAAGATATTTGAGTATATTCAAGGCTTGTGAGGAGAAATAGGGTGGTATTTAAACTTGAGGTGGGATGGGTTTAAGTGTTTAAGTAATGATTATTTTATAATTAAAGTCAACCATGTTGTAAGGTATATAATTTTCAAAAGGTATGTTTTTGTAATTTTTTTTTATTTGTGAATCTTCTTTCAATCGAGATAATAGTTTCTCCATGTTTATGTGATAGTGTGGGGGTGCTCCTGGGGTTCAGGACACAAAAGAGGAAGAGAGAGGAATTTCTGTGCATGTTTCACTGTTAGCAAATGGTTAGTGCAAACCGTGTAGGGTATCCTAGGTAACCATGTAGCCATGGATAGATAATTACACACATTTGTAATATGTTTAAGAAAACCATGTAAAATTACTAGGAAACCACGTGAAGGGGTGATTTTTGGGTAGTATATTCTATACGGTTTTCGAACGGTTTGAAAAACTAGATGGGTAAACCGTGCTTCCTTGAAAAATTATAAAAAATTACAAAATCTTCAATCTGGGATTTTAAACCCCAACTCAGGTATCTCCCCCACTACCCCCCTATAACCCTTGTGATGATCTTGTATGAACCAATCTTCCAATGTATGGTTATCCTTCGATTATTGTCTATTTGGAGAGACGTTGGTTGCAGATTAAAGTGCAAAGTATGTCTAATATTTTCCTTGATTCTTATTTTTCATTAGAGTTTTCATATTTCTTCCATATCCTTATGAAGGAAAAAGGCACACTTTTTGAGTGAGGTTTATATTAAGTCTTGAAGGGGTGTTTGATTCCAGACCCAAGGCTACTTTTAGGAGTGCATGCATCGTTAGATTCAAGTTAGGTGGTATACACGTATTACCCCAAAATTTTATTTTCGATTCGTGCAGGAAAGCATGTGTTATTTGTTTTCCCTAATTTTGTTCTTGGATCTGTTGTAGTTTTTGATAAAAAGTGGTGTATAATTTACCAATTGAAACCCTCATGATCCCCATGGTATGTGTAGAGAATATCTTTACCATTTTAGGGCCACCCATGGGGTGTGCCAGCATTTCCAGACCCAGAAAAGGGGTAGGTTTTAGTGAAGGGTTTCTAGGAAACAATGTGAAACACTTATAGAACATATTTTAATGGTTTACTAAGTTTTAAGGGGAGTGATATTAGATATACCTAGGGAGATAGATAATAAGGGGTTGAATGGAAGGACCTGAAAATGGGAAAATTAGGTCGAATGGGATTATGTCAATTGTTTAATGAAATTTTGTTATATATGCATAAAAGGGTTAGTGAATATTTAATTGTTAACATATAAGGGAATGATGGAATCTGAAATCAGGAATATGTTAATGGGATTTAAAAAAATAATGGATGAATTTGTTTAAAGGGTTAATACATGGGAATTATGGTACATTGAATGGTTGAATGTAATAAGTGGTCAGGATTTGAGAAATGAGAAATTTACTGAAACAGAATAAGTGGGTAGATTCCTCTAAAATGATAAATGAGATAATTGGGTTAATTTATGGTAATTGATGAAAATATACTATGTCATAGGGGTTGTTTAATAAACATAAAGGGTTAAGGAACGTGAATAATAATTCGGCTAAATGATTGTAAGTTGTAATTGGAAAATGTGTTAATGGGTTACAGAATAGTAGTAATTCCAATGTTGTTTTTTTATGCTTTTTGATTATTGATGTCTAATGGAATTGGTTATGTTATGTTTTGATATGATTTGGATGTGGTAGTATGATAAATTAGCATGTGAACATGGCTTGGAAGATTGTGGTATTGAATTGAGTTTCTACGTCCACGGGTAGAGTTAGATTTAGGATCTAAACTCCATCCTAAAATTCACAGGTTTGGGAAGGGGATGAAGGCTATATTCCCCTAACAGTTTCCTTCCACCCCGGACAGAGGCTTCGAGGTGAGGATAATGTATTGATGTGAAATGTGTATCCCCAGTGACATAGGGTCTTGGTTTATTTTTCCCTATGCATTGTGATTTATTTACATAAACCATTGGGTAGATGATAATTATTCCTATGCCATGGAACATGTGATCAAAATTGATTAAGGAATGAAGATGGTAAAAGAAATCAAATTTTTATATATTCTAGGAGAAAATTAAGTAATCCTCAGATATCTAATGGAACAAGACTTATCCCTTTTTATTTACCATTTTTTTTACTTTAATGCATTATCTATTAGACTATAAATTTTTTAGACACCATTGGTGGTGACCTACTGAGTTATGTACTGACACCCTATGCTGGCCGCTATTGGGAACCTGAGAAAATCTCTTCGTTGTAGGTCAAGGAAAGGGTAGAGGCTCTAGACTATGATATTGAGCTTGGATCGGGATGTACATATAGAATGACCCAGACATAGAGTCAGGAACCATTCATAGTTTTGGATGTTTGTTTTATTTTTGCTTTTTTTTCACTTTTCACTACTAGTACAACATGGCATTGTTGTATTTGATTTGTGTTTCTACACCTTTTGGGGAAAAATTCCTCATGCATGGTTATTGGTTGTTCATACTGTTTCTAGTATTTATAATGTGTTTTGCTATAGATTACTCTATAATATAGGTTATAGTATCCCCATGTGACTCTTTAGACCCTCACTTATAATCGGTAACCTCTGGCATATGAGGAGGTGCGCTTTAGGTCATGTGATGACTTGGCTTGGAGCACCAGTTTAGTGGATTCTGGGTCAGGGATGTTAATATGTGGTATTATATGAGTAATATTAACTTTATTAATATATGGGCACTGTATATATAATATTAGCATGTGTTGGGATTTGGTAATGAGCACGTTCTTGGGAGTATCTAAAACATGTATGAGGGAAAACCCAAGTCACCCCTGGTGGGAATTTATGTTCTTCATTCATTTTGTTACAGTTGAATGTTTTTAAACATTGGGTGATGCACATGTTGTGTGATTTGACTGATTTATGGCATTTTTTACATTGTATTATAGAAATGAGTTTGTGCGTTCCTACAACATTTTAGGCACCTAAATATATTGCTAGCATGCCTCATTATGGGCACACACATAGAATGGGTGTGTCGGGAATAGAGTAGAATACATTTTACTTCCTTGATAAATATGATGAAAATGATTCCTAATAATGGTAACATAAGGGGTTATTGAAAATATTCAAATGAATAGTTAATAAATATCATGTATAATTAAATTTGTGAATGGGTTAACATTTTGGGTGGTGATAAATTTTAAATGCTGATACAGTGTTTAAAAGTAAAAGACTGCATAATGACGGTAAAATTGATAATGAATTTTTTTCCTAATGAAAGGTGTAACTGAGTTAAAATGGTGATTTTAGTACGTTGTGAAATTAGAAAGGTGCCTATGAGGAAAGGATCATGTTGTAAAATAATAATTTGGACGAAGAGGTATTGACGAAAGACTTGTGATTAATTAAATTTTTTCCCCATGTTGAGCATGACCATGATAGGTATTGTAACGGGTAGTGTTCAAGGTGTGATGATGACTGTTAGGATATTGTACAAAGGATGGGTTGTTTAAGGTTGATGGTGAGAGATATTTTCCATCTGTGGTTTAATCCTACTAGGCATTCTTTGATGCGTCGGTTGAATGATAAATTTAAAATGAGAATGTTGAGTTCAAGGGTGGGTATCTCTTGTGTTGACTGTTTACCCATGTATGTTTGGGTTGATAAGTAAGAGTACCCTATTTTTAGACTTTGGATCAGGATTTTGAGGAATTAATGTTTATGATATGGACTAAGTGGAATGTTCTGGGGGCCCTTTGTAACATCCCGCTTCCAGGTGTTGACCTAAGATTCACTGTACCAGGTTGGTCGCATGACCTGAATCGCATTTCCCCAAACACTAGAGGATTACAACTACTAGCAAGGGCCTTATTTGTGATAGTGGGAAAAATATTCCCTCATTAGTAGAGTAACAAATCAGAAACTAACAAATAATAGTTTATGAATCAGTAATACCATAAAACAAGTAAACAACAGAAGACTGATAATAAATAAACAACTGCAGCATATCAATAAATAATGATGCATGTTACAGGAATCATAGAAAGCATCCAAACAAGTTCCAATGCTGGAATACAGTACTAAACCCAATAATAAAGGAAAACAAGTAAATAACCCTAATATCATCATAATCCTAAGCTTGGTCCAATGCTCTCCAACTCCACAACAGTAAAGTACCTAAAGTAGAAGGGATATTAATCTTATATATTCCCGCAACAATATAATCTATTTGGGCCCAAAAGCATGATCCAAACAGGGTGTGAGATGAATCCTAGTAGGCATACACCTAATGTTATATGCCTAAATGTCAGTGAATATATATAGAAGGAAATATGAAAAATGAATTAATAAACAAGGAAGTACTCAATGTAAACAATCATACAGTTTCAAATACATTCACATACCATTATTAAATAAACAACCAAACAATATCAAGAAACCCTCTAAGAAGTTATCACAGTCTAACCCCTCTAATTAATCTTAAAAAATACTCTCTTAGGAAGCACTAACTGTCAATTCCCCCTATGGTCTTGTAACAGTAAACTACAGACACTCTGGGGAAGCACTCAATATCCAATTCCCCTAGTGGTCTCGCAACGTGGAACTACACACACTCTAAGGGAGAACATATGTAAATCCCCCTATGGTCATCCAATGTGAAAAGTATAACAGACACTATGGGGAATCCCTCAGTGTCTATTCCCCCTATGGTTTAACAACACCAGGTTCTCATAGCCCACTGTAAAGGAATGGTGCACCAATAATATACATCAGCAAAAGTAAATCTCAAATAGTACTTGGATAAACATCTGAAAATAATAAAACAAGCATGTTAGATAAAATAACTCCATAATAATAGCACTAATAATGTAAAAAAATCAACCTAACATGATATTCTAGACCAAATGGACAATATCAAATCAAACATGGAAAACACATCCATCACCCGGTAATTAACACTATTTACAATCCAACATCCCTACTCGAGAAAACAAAGAATTGGAAGCATTAACATGATAATATTCTCTAAGAAATCAATACCTTGAACTAGGGTATTGGGAAATTATTCACATATAATTCAAATACAAACAAATTAAAGGCACAAACCACCTACCTCGGCGTTGTATGGTCGATATAGTTGAACCACATCCCTTAAATCGAACTAGAATTCTATAGATCTACAAAAACATCAAGAACTCTTAACCAAGGATATCTCACAAAATAAGAGAAATCAAGAGAATAGGATCTATAAGATGGAAGAACTCACCAATGTGATTCCAATGTAACCGAAGGTGTTTGATTCGGAGCACAAACGGTCACTCGGGGGCTTGGAGAAGAATTCCCGATCTTCAGTCGCTCCTAGATGAGATGAAGATAGAAGAATGTGTTTATATAAATGAGATGTGGTCCTGGTATGATATAACAAATAAAAAAATACATGGAATGTTCTTTAAAGATACACAGCCTATATATTCCTTTACTGGGCCCCACATTAGAAGGTCTCCAGGTCTTCCCACACGACCATGTAATCGACCATTACACAGCCAGTACACAACTACCCATGTCAACCGGGTACACGACGTGTACTCCTTAAATTTCATGATACTCTTATTTTATCAAAACACCCAAAAATAAGATCCATAATTGAAAATAATATCCGAGTTATTTGAAACTTCCCCCCTTAATGAAATTTTCCACTGAATTTCCCTAAGAAGGAGGCGAAGAAGAATCGTTGAACATCACCAGCCACTGCGATCACACACCAGCCAGCATCTCCCAAGTCTCATCCTGTACTCGCTTTTTCTACCATAGCAGTCATACCAAGGGAACAAACTGGCCATGTGGAACATTCACATTATGATCAATAATCCAGATATGATGATCCTTGAATGATTTTTCTACATCTAAATCAACCTCCTTGGGTTTAAAAACATGTGACAGGTCTGAGAAGTAACACCGTATCTGAGAAATGTGAAAGATGTCGTGCATAGCATGGTACCTCTGAGGTAACTATAAACGATATGAAACCATCCTGAATCTCTCTAAAAACTCAAACAGAAAGATGTGTCTTGGATAATGCTTACCCTATCTTCTAATCCTCTTGTGCCCCAACCTCAGTGTAAAACGTAGAAAAACCTGATCTCCGGCCTCGTACTACAGAGTTCGTCTCTGTCTATCAGCATAAGACTTCTACTATGACTGTGTAGTATCCATCCTCTTATGAATCAACTCCACCAACTATGTGGTCTCCTGGACAAGACAAGGTCCTAGCCTAGCAACCTCTCATGCTTCCATCCAATATAGGGTTGATCTAAATTACCTACCATATAAATCATGATAATGTTCCATATGAATAGTTTCATGAAGATTATTATTTTAGGAAATCTCTATGAGAGTTAGTTTCTTCTCCCACTAACATCTAAAATCTTAGACACATACTCGAAGCATGTCCTCCAACAACTTTATTGTTAGCTCTGACTGTCCATCTGTCTGGGGATGGTAATATTTACTCAAAAGTACCTATGTACCCAAATCCCTTTGTAGTCTTTTCTAGACCGTAGAATAAAAACAGGCATCACTATCTGAAACAATGGAGTGAGGAACCCCAGGTAAACGTATAATATATGGGATGTAAAACCTTCTCAGATCATCAACAATAAAAGTATACATGATTGGAATGAAATGTGAAACCTCAGTGATTCTGTCAATGAAAACCCAAACAGAATCATTCCCTCATGGAGACCTAGGTAATCCTGTCACGAAGTCCATCCCAACATCAATACACTTCCAATCAAGAATGGGTAACTGCTACAAAATCCCGGATGGTCTCTAATGATCCTCTATCACCTACTGGAAGGTGGAACACATCATGAGAAAACCAAATAAATCTCTCTTCATGCATGGAAAAAAATACCAATAGTTTAGACATCGATACATCTTGGTGGAACCAGGATGAACTTCCCAAACTGAAGAATGTAAATCCTACATTAGCTCCTCGTGTGTGTCAGTTGATACTGAAACATGCCCATGAAAATGAAAGATCTCATCCTCTACTATATTTCATCTATGAAGCCGGGTACTATCCTAACAAACTCTCTCATAGAACTAGGACTTCAGAATATGATAACTACCTCCTTCTCCCTCGAACCAGAAGAGTAGAGGTAACAATTATAGAAGAAATAAACGTCTTCCCCTATCTGTCATGCACCTACAAATGAATCTTAGAGAACAGATCCATAAGATAACACTCACTACTGGCCTCCTAAACTGCATGTATCTGATTCAACCTTCTCAATGCATCATCCACTGAATTACCTTTCCCAGGTGTGTAGGAAAGCTCAAAATCAAAGGACTGAAGGTATTCAACCAACCTTCATAGTATCAAATTCAAATCTCGCCAACTAAATATTTTCATGACACATTTTTGGTTGGCAAAAACAAAAAATGTTCTCCTGAAATATAATGCGTCCAATAAATTAAATAATGAAAAAGAAAACCCAATATTGTTCGTCGGGTAATTCCTCTCATGTGGCCTCAAATGCTAAGACATGTATGCAACGACTCCTTACCCTACGTAAGAAATACTCTCGTCCCTATACCTGAATCATCATAGTAAACTGTATAGAACTTTTATGGCTCGATAAAAATGATCATCGATGCTGAATTCAACCTACCTTCCCGTTACTGAAAGGTTGAATCGCAAGAATCTGTCCATGGGTAATTCACACCCTTCTTAGTCAAGCCTGTCAGTGGTATTACTAAGAGTAAAAAGTCCTGTATGAAATGTCTATAGTAACCATCCAGCCCAAGAAAACTACATACCTCAAATATATTCTTCAATATCTCCTAGGAAACTACTACTCTCACATTCTCTGGTTCTACTCATACTTCTATCTCTGAGATAAAATGGACCAAGAAGTGAATATGGTCCATCCAAAGGTGGAATTTTGAGAGATTATCCTATAACTAAAGCTCTCTCAGTGTACTCAAAATGATCCCAATATGTGTAGCATGGTTGGGTAGAGTATTAGAGTACACCAAGATATCATACATGAGAACCACCACAAAAGAATCCATGTATAGATGGAACACCCGGTTTATTAGTGCCATAAAAACCAATGGTGTGTTCATGAGACTGAACGACATAAACACACACTCATATAGACCATACATGTTCTGAATGGATGAAAGAGGTATATCTGATGGTCTAACAGAAAACTGATGATAACTGAATATCAAGTCAATATTCAAGAACTCCCAGGCTCTTAAAGTTGATCAAAGAGATCATCAATCCTTGACAAGGGATATCAGTTCTTGACTGGAAGCTGGTTCAGCTTCCAATAATGAAAAACATTTCTGAGGGTACTATCTTCATTCTATGAAAATTGGATAGGTGAACCCCAAGGAGAAGAACTGGGTTAGATCAAAACATTTTCCTATGACTCCTCTAACTGCTTCTTGAGATCCTATAGAACTGTTGTAGCCATCTTATAAAAATGAATGGACACCGGTCCCGATCCAGGAACAAGACCAATAGAAAATTCTACCTCTTGGTCTGAAAGAAAACATGAAAAGTTTTCTGGAAAGTCATTCCTGAAATGATCCACCACTGGAAGAAAGTCCATATGCGAAGTCCCCTGGTTATCAAATATAGACTAGCGATCCTGGCTATAACTCCTCCCAACCAATGATGCATGGGTCTGACTCTCCTCAACTGGATTTCCCATTCACACTTATGTAGAAACCAACCACACTTTGGTAACAAGAACTTCACCCATCAGTGATAGAAGTTGACAACAGCATGGTAGGGAACCAACCAGTCTATTCTGAGTATGACATCATAGCATGTCATCTCTAAGACATAGAGGTCCCATAAAAAGTGACACACACCAATCTCAAGAGGGAACTCTTTGCACTAACGTACACTAGATTTACTAATTCCCAATGAATTTTATAGATCCAATATATCAATAGATTAAAGATATAGATCTGTAGTATCTCCACAATAGTAAAAAAATATGCAACTATGGGAATCCCCTGTATCGAAAAGACTAGAAGCTAAATCTGAGGAAAATAGAATCATATCTTTACCTGTAGAGGGTCCAAGATCCTTCTCCTACTGGGTATGATCCACTAAAAAAGTATAACATGGACAATGGCCCTCTAACCCAACCTATCCACCTTGAATTGATCCACCCTATTGTCTCTGAACGATTGGCGACTCAATACCACGACTAGGACCTCCACCTCGGCTTGAATGGATAAGCGATATCCAGTTCCCAGACTGATGAGAAACTGGTGGTCCTACTCCAGAATGTGGAGTCATAGTAGAGCCCCAATCAATTGTTGTTGGTGATAAAATCTGATAGAAATGATGAATATGACCCATCTTGCCGCATGATCAACACTCCAATGGGTCTATCGGGCAATGTGGCCTCCTATGCCCGCTCTTACCACACTGATAGCATACCACCAGGCTACCTGAAGGAGTATCCCGCATACTCAGATATCTATGTGTATACTCCATGCGACGCTTCCTACTATTTGTAAGAGGGGTAGAAACTCTGGAAGCCAAGACGCACTGGCCCACAAACCTAGAATACCTCAGATTTTGCTCCGTGATTAGCGCATGGTTGACTATAATACTGATAAAATTCAATATCAAAATGTTCACCTGAGATCAGATGCATGGCCTAAGACCAACCTCGAACTTCCTTTCCAGAAATAACCCATCTCCCCTGGAAATGGTTTGAAGTGATTCAACTCTGTGAATGGAGAAGAATACTCCATGACTGAAAGAGTACATTGCTCCAGACTCATGAACCCTTAGACTCGATCGAACCTCAATGTCTCTGTGTATATGTAATCATAGAAGTCACACTAGAACACATCCCAAACCACAACCATAAAATGTCTTGCCTGTGAGATCACATCCCACCATCACTTGGAAGAATCTAAAAGCATGTTGGTAGATATATTCACCCTCCTCTCAAGATGTGTCTCCAGATGCTTGAAGATCATTATCCTGGATTCTAACCATGACTCTACATCCTGAGGTCCTCCATCGCTTATGAAGGTGGGAGGAAGATGCTGCTGAGAACCAGAATCAACTCTTCCATAGACGGGGCATGATGCGGTGCTCCCCTGAAGGTCTGCATAAACCTCATGAAGCCTTTCTGAATCTAGGCATAAACACCTATATCTAGAATGACATGTGGTTCTAAGATAGGCTAAATGAGAGGATCTATTGGTATTCCCTAATCTACCATGTTTGGTGTCTAATCACTGCACTAAATCTACTGTACTACCGAAGTATGTCACATTGGCATGACTCTTCATGGTCAATCACACAACTTAGATCAATATTTTCAAGGAATGAAACTTAGAAGTGAAATAGAGTAAAAGGAGAAGGAAAACAATAATGTTTTTTTTTCAAAACATGGATACATGATGTGTATGACCTATACACGACATGTTACCCAAAGACCTTTACATGGGCTTATACCTCTTTCAAAAATGGTAGAGTTACACCCTTACACATGACTTGTTCCTCCCTAGGACACGACATGTTCTTGAACCTTTCCCCTGCCTGATTTCCCCTACACGGCTAAACCACATGGTTCTCTTAGAACAAAACTACATATCATGTTCACCCTAAACCCGGTGTGTACCACTTATGTTTCAAATTCCTGTTTTGTTAGTCACACGGTCAGAGACACAGTTGAGGCTACACAGTGTGTTTATGACAGACACTGCATATTCTAGGAAGATTTCACTGACACGTGTCGTTAGTCGCACGGTAAGAGACATGGTCTATACAACACGGCGTGTACATCTGGTACACGATTTGTTCCACAAAAGGTTTCCCAACTCCATGTTGCTACTCACATAGCCAGTCACACGATTAATGAATACATGTCATGTAATGAAATTACATGGTGTGTTGTTAATAAAAGTTGTTCCTTCCAAAATAGAAGGATACATGGTGTATATTCATCAATACATATAGTTTATTCTAGATTTTTTTGTATTGTAAGCCTCATGAACTACTCCACAACCCCTAAAAAACACTAAAATGAACATTAATGTGCAAAATTATGATCTGTGAGGGCCCATACGTCCCACAAATCAAATATTGGCATTTTATACATGTACATCACAATGAATAACAATGCATTCAAATACATTATCCCCCAAATTCTGATCAATGAGTTCCCGTAACACCTTAGGGACAAATTATTGTTTCCTATTCCAATGAAAACTTACATAATACAATACCCTATCGAATATTAGGCATTCAATCAAGGTATATTTCATAATAGAATGAATATATAGCACAATATCTATCACAATAACATTCAATCGATGATTCACACTAAATTGCATGATAGGAATGCATGACATGTGAAATCTAGAAATTGACTATATCTTTCATGAAATGGCATACCCTAATCTCATTAGGTTGAAACAGAAATTGAACCTCAATAATATTAAAAATAACAACAAAACATGTAAATCAACCTAATGTGAAATCAAATCAATTTTAATAATTGCAAAACCAGAAAAATTGAAATAATCGAGGTAAATTAGATTTTCCAAGTACACGGGTTAGCTACTCCCAGGAACAACTTATTACCAACTACATATTCCTTCTTATATATGGATATAGGATAAAAAAATAAGTCAATAAGAAAATAATTAATCTGATACCACTTTGTATCGTCTCGGTTCCGAGTGCCTCCCTGAGGTGCTCCATACCGGGTTGGTCACATGGCCTCAAACGCATTTCTCCAAACACTAGAGACTGCTAACTAGAAGTGAGGGCCTTGGGTGTGATAGTGGGGAAACTATGACTTCATTGGAAGAGTAACAAAGAAGAAAAAAATAGATAACAACAGAAGAGGCAGTTATACCATAAAACAAGTAAACAATTGAAGACTGATAATAAATAAAAAACTACAACATATCTATAAATAATGATGAATGTCAAAAGTATATAGTGAAGCCGCCAAACAAGTCACAATTCTGGAATAAAGTACTAAACCAAAGTATAAAGGAGAACAAGTAAACAACTCCAACACTATCAAATGTTTCATCTTGGTACCATTATGTCCATCTCTATATCAGTCTAGTATATGCAGTATAAGGTCACTTTCCCTTATTTATTCCTACAATAATACATTCTGTTTGGGCCCACAATCCTGACCCAAACAAAGTGTGAGATGAATCCCAGTAGACAACCACCCAATGATATTTTCCAAACTATCAGTGAATATATATCGGGGGAAATATGAAAAATGAAGTAATAAACAAGGAATTACTCAAATTAAACAATCTAATAGTTTGAACTAAATTCATTTACCTTTATTAAATAAACAAACAATAAATTTCATGAAACCCTATACGTAGTTATCATAGAATAATCCCTCTTGTTCATATTAATAAATACTCTCTTAGGAAGCACTCTCCATCAATTCCACCTATGGTCTCGTAATGGTAAACTACATACACTCTGGGGAAGCACTCAACATCCAATTACCCATATAATATCACAACATGTAACTACAAACATTCTAATGGATCACTCACGTCCATCCCCCCTATGGTCTTCCAATGTGAAAAGTATAACAGAAACTCTAGGTAAGCCATCAACGTCCATTTCTCCTGTGTTCTAACTACACCATGTTCCCAAAGCCCTGTGTAAAGCAATGGTGCACCAACGATATCCAAAAGCCAAAGTAAATATCAAATACTACTTGGATAAACAACTACAAATCATAACACAAGCATGTTAGATAAAATAACTCCATCCTAATATAACTATGCATGGAAAAGAAAGAGCCTAATAGGAAAGTCTAGACCCAACAACCAATATAAAATCAAACAGGGTAAAAAAATAAATCACAAGGTAATTAAACTTATTTACAATCCAATATCCCTACTCAAGCAAACAAAGCATAGAAGGTATTAGTGAGGTTAAATTAACTAAAAATGCAATACCATGAACTATGGTTTTGGGGGATTTTTCACATAAAATTCAAATAAAAACTATGGAAATGAACCAACCACCTAACTCGGCATTGGTCGATCGATATAGCTGAACCTCAGCCTGTGAATCGACCAAGAACGCATTATATCAAAAAAGAAATAAAGAATTATCAATCAAGGATATCTCATGAAAGAATAGAAATCAATATAATAGGCTATAAAATAAGGAAGAACTCACTAATGTGATTAAAACACAATAGACGATGTTCTATTCAGAGCACAAACGGTCGATCAGGGGATCAGAGAAGGATCGTCGATCTTCCATTGATCTGGAATGAGACGAACACAGAAGAATACATTTATGTAAATGAGACGCAGTACAATTTCGATATAACAAATAAAAATAAAAATACATGGTGTTCTATTTAAAGATACACGGCATGTATATTCCTTTACTAGGCCTCTCTTTAGGCAGTCTCCAGGTCACCCCACAAAGCCATGTACTCGGTCGTTACACGACCCGTACACAGCTACCTGTGGAAACCACGTACATGACATGTACTCTTTATATTTCTATAAACTCTTTTTTCTCAAAAAACACTAAAAACGATATCCATACCAGAAAAGATGATCTGGGTTTTTACACCCTTGTTAGTGTTGTAACTGTTGTGTTTTAAGGCGTTGTTCAGTAATTTGAGTTTGAAAACTCTTGTGGTTCATAACCATATGGAGTGCATGATGGACCCTTTGAATGGTTCATAGTTCATGGTGACCTTGTGAGTCGAGACACTATGAATGTGTACACCTTTGGTACATAACCTAGAGTGAATAGATGTTTGGTGCACTAGGCACAATGTGTGCCAGAATGGGGGTGGGAGTTCCCTTCAAGAGCATTTTTTCATGTCCTAATATGTATGGTTTGAAGAGAGTTCCAATGGGTTCTTCTGGTTGTGACTCCAGTCTAGAAAGTTTCTATCATTCAACCTACAAGGTGACCAATGTAAGATGTCAGATAGGGCTTCTAATGATTTAGAGTGTGTGTAACACATGTAGATGTTTGGGATTTTGAAAGTGAAACTCAGAGTGTTGTATAGTTCGGGTATGGCCAAGACGGCTAATTGGGAATGTTGATGGTTTGTGGTTCTACTCATGTTGTGGTTAAATGATGATAGTTTTGGAAAATCATGGGTGAACTTGTGGGATGTTAGCCCAATGGTATAAGTGACATGGAATTTGAGGCAAGGGAGATGCTTCCGAGGGGGTGCCAATGCATACTAAGTACCACCACATTTCTGTAAAAGGTATAGTTGTGCTTGGTTCTTTCATAAGTTCACCCTAGTAATCATGATCAATGGTAATGTTTGTTTGAAAGAGTTTTATCATATAGATGTTTAACTCACCTGTTTGGATGATGAATAATGGAGGTATCAAAGTTGATTTTGAGTACAAGATAAAGGGTGACTAAATTGACGTTATATTCATTCTCTAGATGTTGAACCTTGAAGTGAGGGTGGTAATGTGGTTGAACTTGTTTGAATGAATGGTTTTGGTTTTTGGGTGAGATGAAGAGGCCGCCTCATGGATGATGAGGTGGAATAACCAAGATAAATGGTTAGGTAAGTAAGTGGGAGATCAGATACACATAGATAGAGGATTATTTCACTACAAAATATATCACTTTTTCCTTTAGGGGCATGTATGTTGGTAAAAGTTCAATTTCTGTTGGTAAAACGATTTACCAACATATATGACTCTGTCACTAAACTGTTGGTAAAAACTCTATCGCTAAATGTTTTTGCGATAGATAAAATATTTCTGTTATAATTTTAATAATACCAAAAGATAATATATATGTTGGTTAAAGTGTTTAGAAACATATTATGATGAAAAATTTATCTGTTGGTAATAATATTATCAATATATAATATTTTTTTATAAATTACATTTTATTATAAATTATAAATTTTTATTTCCACAAAAATTTCATATTATATTTATTAATTTATCAAATATAATACATATGTTTTAATTATTAACCCAATGATGATTTTAACACATATTCAAAATCAGACAATAATTAATTATATTAATAATGAAATTCATTACAAACAAAACCTATTGGATCCCCACCAGGATTGTTCCACAATTTTTTCACTGGACAACCCTGCCCTCCCAATTATGTTCCACAATACTATCTCTCAACAATCCCACCCCACCCACCCCCAACAGCAGCTTCAGTGTAACGCCCCCACCCCAGTTACCCATAGTCGGTGTATTTTTATGTAACATTGGCATGATCACAAAAGATCAAGTCTCAAAAGACCGATTAATTTAGTAGCATTGGAAACACTAGATACATTCATAAATGTTACATTACATCATAAAGTTAAAAATCACAATAACATAGTCTCCATAGTCTACACTCATATCCCCTTCATACTATCCCTACAGGTTAGTCATAAAATATTTCTTCACATCCTGGAAAAAATAAAACATAGAAAGGGGTGAGCTCAGTTTTTCAGTAAGGATAATAATATAGCAGAAACTTTCATAAATAAATATAAACATTTAACGCAATGTATAACTAAAACAAAAGCCTTTTAAACATGAACTTTAGCATAATATGGAAAAAATAAAATGAAGTAAAGCCATTTACTTATTCTCATGGATATTATACTAGTCGAATAATCATATGTAATATCAATAACCACTTTCATAATGATGGAATTCATAATGCTAGACTATCATAACCACATAGTCAAGGCCTCGTGCCAAGACTACAAATAAGATTTTGTCAAGGCCTCGTGCCAAGACACTAGTTTATCTCATGAGACCTGCCGATGCATCTTGGAGATATAGGGGGCTCCACCCATTACTTATTATGTCCAATTAATTCCTTATATGAAAAGGTTTAAACATATCATAAACAATTCCCAAGAACCATAACATAATCGTACCACATAAAACCTGTATAAAGGATACACAAAATTTCTTGATTTGAATCACAAGATATCAATACCACACATTGATAAAAAAAAAATTTTCCAAACCATTTTCAATACCAAAATAAAATAAAATTAAGACATGGTATTTATTTTTCATTTAAAAAAAGTTATGGATTGTAGTGGAATCTGAAACTCAAATAATGGTCACGGTGGTGGAGAAGTCATTGTCGCCGCATACGTAAGAAAAAATATTCCTTTTGTCTTTTAGTAAAAATGCTTCATATAAAAATATTCCTTTTGAATAAAAGTAAAAGTCAAAGGTGTTTATACACGGTATAAAATAAAGTTGTGTATAAAACAAATTATGTCTCAATAAAAGGAGATTGAGACGAAGTCCCTTACCTCGTGTCCAACATGACTCGACCGTTCTTTAACCTCCTGAATAATAAACTAGAGTTAATTTTTTTACTTGCTTAAGATCCTTTTTCAAGGTCATTATTCCTCTTATATCACTTATTACCATGTTATGAACATTATGTAATTATTTAAGTTAATAACAGTCATTTTGTCGATCATTGATACTTGAGTCAAAATCAAACTTCTTATAATTACAAGTTGTTCATGTGGTTAAATATCTATTATAAAAAGAATTATATTCATGATTTATATATCATATATATCATATATATCCAGTATATACATGCATTTATAATATTACATAACATTTAGAGGTAAGAAATGAATTGCACTGTTCATGGAGACGGTAAGCCGTACGTACGCATGAACACTACTTTCATTTCTATTTCATATTTAATGGAATTAAATCATAATGATATAAAGTTTTATTATAATTACAGTATAATATCATATAGAATATTTTTATCTCAAACCTTTATACATCCCAAATATGGCATTAATGATTCAAATCACTTTGAGGGGGCGGTAGTCCGCACTTCCTAAAATGAAATTATCGCGTTAACCCATAATGGAAATCATAAAGGTATGAAATAAATGAAAAATACAGAATCTTAAGGAAAACATAAACATAATATATATCATATATAAATATAGTGACATCTTAATGGCCACCATGAGAGGTGATAAAAGAATATTGAACAATCATCGATTTGTGAGGCAGTAATTCGCCACCCACAGAAACAGTATGTTCTTTAACCATTAGACGAAGGTGTGTGTAAGTTTAAATCAAATACGTATCATAACAACATCCTAGTATATTAAAGATACTTATTTTGTTACAAAAGAATGGAATAAAAAGTGTTTATGGGGTTGGAGAATCAAAATAAATCAAAAGAACATAAGAGAAGACATTACCTTAAAATCGGGTAACTCTTTTTGATTTGAGCCAAAGGCTTCCTTGGAAAGACTTCTGCCCAAAGTGAGGATTATAGGAGTAATAGAGAGAAGTTTAAAGAGTATTTGGGTAGATGTTGAACGAGACAAATGGCTTTGATGGTGTGAATAAGGTAGTAGAGGTGGGGGGCCTTTTATAAGAGGAGAAGAGGGGCTCTTTTGGAAAGATTGAAATGTTACTTTATTATGAAATTATTTTCAGATTTTAAAGGTCCCACAATGATATATTTCGAGGATAAACCCATCCAATAGGTTTTAGAAAAGTGTAATTCTTAGTTTTTACCTTATCATTTCAGTTTCTTTAAATTGTTCATTAATGAGGTAATCACTGCATCATCATGGTGTCATAAATAAATTTATTTATCTAATGTCTAAAAATTATAAAAAAATCTCCAAGATGTAGTAAATCTTTTTATATTTCCAATTAATATTTATAGTCAAAAATTTAACTTATATAACCCCATTTAATAATTGTTTTTAGTAAAACAACACATGTTTGTGATAATTTTATTTTTACTTTAAATATAAAGTTATTAATGTCATTTTCTTACCCAAGTGGCTCCATGGGGTCCCCAAGATGACCCATGGATTGTCTTGGTCGGCAATGAATCATCCAATATTGGTAGGACAAGTGTAAAGGTAATTTAATATTATTATAACGTTATATTTACCTTAAATTACACTAATTACCTTTAACCGTGATTAACAAAACTTAAAAGTTACTATTCACCAAAATTTATTTTCATCCCATTGAACCACATTTTACATCCTATTTACAACCATGTATGTTGGATTTTTGAAATTAAATTCACAGATGTTTTAATGTATCATTTAAACGAAAAATTTATTTTTTTAACTACCACTTAGTGGTTTCACTATTCATCAAAAATTGATGTTTTTCAGAAAAAACCAAAAACTCACACTATGGTATATTTGATATTCCTAATTCAAAAAGGATGTCTATTTTAAAAAACTCAAAACATATAGGTTGAATTAATTAGTTTAATAATTAATTCCTGCTGTCACAACAAATAGAGTGTTCTTAAGAAACAATATATATCAAAAGATTGATAATTGTATATGTCCAATTTCAAAGTGAAATTAATTCTAATGACCACCATTGGATAAAATGGTAAAAATATATTCTAATTATACTATAAAACCACTCAATAGTATAATTTATCACTATAAATTATTTTGATTAAAAATGTGTTTTTAAGAATTTTTTTCTATTCATAGAAAATTGGAAGTTCTCAGAAAATTACAAAAATTCAACATAGGCTAATTTCGATATTCAGAATCCAAAAATGATGTCCATTTTGAAATATAAAATTTATATAATTTAAAAATGTGGGTATTACTATCCATAATGGCTACTCTGATTGGTCACGGTGTGTTAGAACTCGAGGTTGCATACAACACAAACTACTCTGTTATTCAAAGAGAAGCATATCATGGAAGCTTGGGGTGTTACATTCTACCCTCCTTAAAATAATTTCGTCCTTGAAATTTCTAGAATATTACTTCATAAAAATTCATGGGTGGTTCTTCATCATAAGTTCCTCGGGTTCCCATGTTGCCTCTTCGATCTTATGGTTCCTCCATAGAACTTTTTCCAGACGAGTCGTCCGGTTTCTCAGCACTTGTTCTCTCGTATCGAGAATCCTGACAGGCTCTTCGGAATAAGACAGATCAGGTTCCAGTTATAATTCCTCATAGGTTAGTACATGAATTGGTTCAGGCATGTATTTTCTCAACAGTGATACATGTAACACATCGTGAACTTTAGAGAGACTTGGAGGCCTTGGCAAACGGTAAGTTACAACCCCAATTTGTTCTAAAATTATGAATGGTCCGATGTAACTAGGACTTAATTTTCCCTTCTTACCGAATCGTATAACTCACTTCCATGGAGATACCTTCAAGAAAACATGTTCTCCTACCTGAAATTCCAAATCCTTCATTCAGTTATCGGCATAGATCTTCTACCTACTTTGAGGTGCTTTGATGTGGTTTTGGATTACCTTCACCTTTTCCATCGTTTCCTCAACAAGTTGTGGGCCTACGAGTTTTCTTTCACCAAAATCATCCCAACAAGTTGGTGTGTGACATATCTTTCTGTATAACTCTTCATATGGTGCCATCCGAATACTTGAATGGAAGCTATTGTTATAGGAAAATTCTACCAGAGGTTAATATTGATCCCACATACCCTAAAAGTCAAGTGAGAATGATCTTAACATGTCTTCTAAGGTTTGAATAGTCCGTTCTGATTTTCCATCTGTTTGAGGGTGGTAAGCAGTGCCCAAATGAAGTTCAGTGTCCAGGGAATTCTGAAGACTTTTCCAGAATCTTGATGTAAAATGGGGATCATGATTCGAAAAATCGATAGGGGTACTCCATTAAGTCTTACAACTTCGTTAATATACAGTCTTGCAAAACCTTCAAGTGGTAAATCTTCTCTTATAGAAAGAAAATGTGTTGACTTGGTAAGATTATCAACAATGACCCATATTTCATCATTCCATCTAGGAGTCTTTTGTAGTCCCACGACAAAGTCCATCGTAATATTATCCCATTTCCACTTAGGTATGGGAAGAGGTTTCATAACTCCTCTAGGAAGTTTCCTCCCAGCTTTCACTTACTGACAAACCATGCATCTTGACACAAAATCAGCAATCTCCCTCTTCATTTTGTCCCACCAAAAATGATCCTTCAAATATCTATACATCTTAGTGCTACCAGGGTGTATAGATAAATTGGAACTATGAGCATCATCCAATAATTCCCTATTTAGACCAGCTATATCTGGAACAAAAAGTCTCTTCCCAAATTTCAAAATTCTATATTCATACACAAAGTCACTCAATCTCCCATCTTTCACAACGTTAATATTCTTTTGAAACTCTTCATCATCAGTCTAAGAACTCTTAGTTCTTTCTAGTAAAGATGGTTTGGAAACCATTTGAAAAAGCATTGATGTTTCACCTTCTATAGTTATTCCCATGTCCATCTTCACTAGATCCATGAAAATAGGATCTCTTTCAATTCACATATTGTTCAAAACTACATGATCTTTTCTGCTCAAAGAATCTTCCACCTTATTTGCCTTCCCTGGGTTGTAGTGTATTGTGAAATCATAATCCTTGAGTAATTCAAGCCATATCCTTTGCCTCATGTTGAGTTCTTTTTGTGAGAAAATATACTTCAAACTCTTGTGATCAGCATAAATCTTACATTTTTCACCATAGAGGTGGTGTCTCTATACCTTCAAAGCAAAGATCACAGATTCTAACTAGAGATCATGAGTTTGATAGTTTTTCTCATGAATCTTCAAATGTCGTGATGCATAGGAAATAAACTTATCATTCTCCATGAGGACACAACAAAGTCCTTTCTTCGATGCATCACTATAAATAACGAACCCATCATTCCCTGATGGTAGAGTCAATATAGGAGCATTGACTAATCTCCTCTTTAGTTCTTCAAAACATTTTTCACACTCTTTTTTTTCAAACAAATTTAACCCCTTTACGTGTCAGCTTCATTAATGGGTTAGCCAATCGGGCAAAATTCTGGACAAATCGTCGATAATAACCTTCTAAACCAATAAAACTGCATACCTCAGTTATAATCATCGGTGCTGGACATTCTTGGATCACTCATGTCTTAGAAGGGTCAATAGAGATTCCATCCTTAGAGACAATATGGCCAAGAAAAGAAATCTCATGAATCCAGAATTCACACTTTCTAAAATTCCCATATAATTCATGTCTTCTAAGAGTCTTTAGAATAATGTGGATGTGATTTTCATGATCTTCATAGATTTTGGAGTATAATAATATATCATAAATAAATACCACTAAGAATTCATCAAGATATTACTTGAAAACTCTATTCATTAGATCCATGAAAACAGAGGGTGCATTGGTCAATCCAAATGGCATTACTATAAACTCGTAATGCCTGTACCTGGTACGAAATGTCGTCTTCGGAATGTCTTCCTTCTTCACACACAACTGATGATATCAAGATTGAAGGTCAATCTTTGAAAAGTATTGAGCTCCATGTAGTTGGTCAAATAAATCATCAATGCAAGGTAGGGGATATTTGTTCTTTATTGTTATAGCATTGATCTCCCTATAGTCAATTCACAACCTCATAGATCTGTCTTTCTTCTTAACAAAAAGAACAGAAGCTCCCCATGGAGAAACACTAGGGAGAATAAATCCCTTATAACTCAATTCCTCTAGTTATTTATTTAGTTACACTAATTCCACAGTGGCCATTCTATATGGGGTCTTCGATATGGGCCTTGAACCAGGAAATATGTCAATAGAAAACTCAACTTCTCGTTCTGGAGGATGCTCAGGTAAATCTTCTAGAAACACGTCAACATATTCTCTCACAACATGTACATCCTCTATTTTACCATTCCCTTCCTCACCGATAGTTATTTCATTCCCTTCCTCCCCAATAAGTGAGTTTATTTGAGCTACTGGGGGTGGATCTAGATAAGAATTAGGTGGTGATGATTCTGCTCTAAAGATAAGGTGTTTCTTATCATCATCATCCAAAATCATAAAATCTTTCTTATTACAATAAATCTTTTCATCATGGTCCGAAAGCCAATCCATACTGAGGATTATATCAAATTAAATCATGGGTATGACGATGGGATCATCAGATAACGAAAATTTATGTGCTCTAATGGGACCTGATTCACAAAACATTATTGCAATGATATTTCCCTTAAGAGTTTTGACTGACAACTCCCTTGTTAAATCAAATTGGAAATATCTAATTTTCTTAGCGAATTGGGAAGATATGAAACAATGTGATGATCCAGAATCAAATAATGCATTTGCTAAACCTGAGGAAACCATTAAATTACCTGCCACCACATCCTTCGGAGCTTCTACCTCAGTAGTAGTGATAGCATAAGCTTGTCCTTGATCCCTTGGCCTTTTATGAAGTAATTTCCTCTAACGCTTAGGACATTCATTTTTATAATGTCCCATATCCCTGCAATTGTAGCATTGAACATCAGTAGCTTCTTTCTTCCCCTTTCAATCATGGTCTTGGTGGACTATTTCACCACACTTGTAACAAACTCCCATTCCTTTCAAGAAAGTACCAGGGTGCTTCTTCCCACATTTAGTACAGGATGGATAATCAACTTTTCCCTTCTTCCCCTTATTTCCATTTCTAGAGTGATCTGCAGATCTCTTCTTCTCTTGCTTTTCTTTAAAGTCGTAAGACTTAGAGAATTCCTTTTCCATCTTAATAGAACATGACACAATGTCTTCATATAACGACAAGGATTATGAGACCAATGATCAACGGTGAAATGGTTTTAACCCATCAAAGAAATGATCAATCTTAATTCTTGGGTTACATATATAATCTGCAGCATACCTCGCTAACCTTGTAATGTTGTCCTCATTCTTTGTGACATTCTCATCCTCCTTTTGTCTCAGACTCAGAAATTGCCTTTCCATATCAGCTCGATGGTCACGAGGAAAGTGTTTTTCTAAGAAAATATCTTTGAAATCCCTCCATTCAATATTTGATACTTCATCATCTTCCTTCATATTTTGAATCAATAACCACCAATGATCAGCATCTCCAGTGAGGCGGTATACTGCCATGATAACCTTTTCCCTTTCACTACTCCCCAAGGCATGGAATATTTTCTCTAAGGAATTTAACCATTGATCTTATACTAAGGGATTTGTACTCCCATTGAATGTTGGTGGTTGTTTCCTCATGAAGAAATGTAACATTGATCCTCCAAATTGTGGATCAGGGTGCTCCATACGAGTAAGGTTATTATTCATAACCTGAGTGAGTTGTCCCAGTATGGTGATAAGCTGGTCAGCACTAGTTGTATCACCAGCTCCATTATAATTATCTTGAGCAGGAGGGAAATCCCTATATGGAGAGCGTGCATTGATATGGTTTCCATTCCTACCAAAAGTGCAGTAAGGCCCATTATCGTTCACCAGTTCCCGTTTGAGTTTAGCTCAAAGCGGTGTTTTTGGGTTTTACCCCTAGGTACATCTATTCCAGAGCCGCCTCTACCTGCTCGTATCCAGATAGGGATGAATTTCTTGGAAAAATCAAAAAATATTTACAAGACCAAAATTCTAGGAAGTTCTTCTATACAAATCCTCAAAGTCGATCTGAGGGATACATGCTATAATCAGAGTTTATCTAAATCTAGCTTCCAAGGTTAGTACTAAACTGCCTATGATACCAACTATAACGCCCCGACCCTAGTTACCCAGATTCAGTGTATTATTATGTAACACTGGAATGATCACAAAATATCACGTCTTGAAAGTCCGATTAGTTTAGTAGCCTTGGAAACACTAGATAAATTCATAAATGTTACATTACATCTTAAATTGGAAAATCACAATAAAATAGTCTCCATTGTCCACACTCATATCTCCTTTATACTATCCCTGCAGGTCAGTCATAAAATATTTCTTCACATCCTGGGAAAAATAAAAAATAGAAAGGGGTGAGCTCAGATGCTTAGTAAAGATAATAATATAGATGAAAATTTCATTAATAAACATAAACATTTAAGGCAATGTATAACTAAAACAAAATCCTTTTAAACTTGAACTTCAGCAAAATATGGAAAAATAAAATGATGTAATGCAATTTTCTTATTCACATGGATATTCTACTAGTCTAATAATCACATGTAATATCAATAACCACTTTCATAATGATGGAATTCATAATTCTAGACTATCATAACCACATAGTCAAGGCCTCATGCCAAGACTACAAATAAGATTTTGTCAAGGTGTCATGCCAAGAAACTAGTATGTCTCATTAGAACAACTAATGCATCGAGGAGCTATAGCGGGCTCCACCAATCACTTATTAAGTTCAATGCATTCCTTATATGAAATGGTTTAAACATATCATAAACAATGCCCAAGAACCATAACATAATCATATCACATAAAACATGCATTAAGGAAATATAAAATTTCCACATTTCAATCACAAGATATCAATACAAAACATTGATATAATAAAAAAAATTTCAAAACCTTTTTTAATACCAAAATAAAAGAAACTTAAAACTTGGTATTTATTTATCATTTAAAAAAATGTTATGGCTTGTAGAGGAAGCCGAAACTCAAATAATGGTCACGGCAGCGGAGAAGTCGTTGTCACCGCATACATAAGACAAAACATTGCTTTTGTCATTTAGTAAAAACGCTTCATATAAAAAGATTCCTTTTGTATAAAAGTAAAAGTCAAAGGGTTTTATACACCATATAAAAGAAAGTTGTGTATAAAACAAATTATGCTTCAATTAAAGTAGATTAAGACGAAGTCCCTTACCTAATGTCCGACTTGACTCGATCGTTCTTTAGCCTACTGAATAGTAAACCAGAGTTAATTTATACCTTATTAAGAACCTTTTTCAAGTTAAATATTCTTTTTATATCTCTTATTATCATGTTATGAACATTATGTAATTATTTAAGTTAATAATGGTCGTTTTATCGATCTTTGGTACTTGAGACAAAAATAAACTTCTTATAATAACAAGTTGTTCATGTGGTAAAATATCTATTATAACCAGAATTATATTCATGATGTAGATATCATCTATATCATATATATATAGTACATACATTAATTTATAATATTACATACATTTAGAGGTATAAAATGAAATGCACCGTTTATGGAGACAGTAAGTCGTGCGTACGGATGAACGCTACTTTCATTTCTATTTAGTTTTTAATGGAATGAAATCATAATGATATAAAGGTATATTATAATTATAGTATAATAAAATATATAATATCATTAACTCCATCTTTTATACATTCCACATATGGCATTAACGATTCAAATTACTTTGACGGGGCGGTAGTCCGCACTTCCTAAAATAAAATTATCGCGTTTACCCATAATGGAAATCATAAAGGTATTCCACATTTGAAAAACACAGAATCATAAGGAAAAAATAAACAAAATATATATCATATATAAATATAGTGACATATTAATGGCCACCATGAGAGGTGTTAAAAGAATATTGAACAATCATCATTTCGTGAGACAGTAATTTGCCACCCACAGAAATAGTATGTTCTTTAACCATTAGTCGAAGGTGTGTGTAAGTGTAAATCAAATAATTATCATAAAAAAATCATAGTATATTTAATATACTAGTGTTGTTACAAAATAGGGGAATAATGAGAGTTGAAGGGGTTGGATAACCAAAATAAAACAAAATAACATAAGAGAAGACATTACCTTAAAATCAGGTAACTCTTTTTGATTTGAGCCAAAGGCTTCCTTGGGAAGACTTCTGCCCAAAGTGAGGATTCTATGAGTAATAGAGGAAATTTGAGAGAGTATTTGAGAAGATTTTGGCTGATCCAAATGGAATTGAAGGTGTGAATAAGGTAGTAGAGGTGGGGGCCTTTTATGAAAGGAGAAGAGGGGTTCTTTTGAAAGATTGAAATGCTACTTTATTATGAAATGATTTTCAGATTTTAAAGGTCCAAAAATGATATATTTCGAAGATAAAGTGATAAGGGTTCGAAATCCACCCATCAAATAGGTTTTAGACAAGTGTAATTCTTATATTTCACCTTATCATTTCATTTTATTTAAATTGTTCATTAATGAGGTAATCACTACATCATCATGGTGTCATAAATAAATTAATTTATTTAATGTCTAAAAATTATAAAAAAATTACCAAGATGTAGGAAATATTTTTATATTTTCAATTAATATTTATATTCTAAATGTTAACTTATATAACCCCATGTAATAATTGTTTTAGTAAAAAACACATGTTTGTGACAATTTTATTTTTACTTTAAATAAAAAGTTATTAATGTCATTTTCTTACCCAAGTGGCTCCATCGGGTCCCCAAGTTGACCAATGGATTTTCGTGGTTGGCCATGACTCATCCAATATGGATAGGACAAGTGTAATGGTAATTTAATATTATTATAACATTATATTTACCTTAAATTACACTAATTACCTTTAATCGCGATTAACAAAACATAGAAGTTACTATTCACCAAAAATTATTTTCATCCCATTGAACCAAATTTTACTTCTTAATTAAAAACATGTATGTTGGATTTTTGAAATTAAATTCTCAGAAGTGGTAATGTTTCATTTAAACGAAAAATTAGTTTTTTAACTACCATTTAGTGGTTTCACTATTCATCAAAAATTGATGTTTTTCAGAAAAAACCAAAAATTCACACTAAGATATATTTGATATTCCTAATTCAAAAATGATGTCTATTTTATAAAATTAAAAACATATAAGTTGAATTAATTAGTTTAATAATTAATTCCCACTGTCACAACAAATATCGTGTTTTTAAGAAACAATATATATCAAAAGATTGACAATTGTTTATGTCCAATTTCTAACTGAAATTAATTCTAATGACGAACATTGGATAAAATAGTAAAAATATATTCTAATTATACTTTATAACCACTCAATAGTATAATTTATCACTATATATTATTTTTATTAAAACGGTTGTTCTTAAGAATATTTTTCTATTCATAGAAAATTGGAAGTTCTCAGAAAATTACAAAAATTCAACATAGGTTAATTTCAATATTCCGAATCCAAAACTGAAGTCCATTTTGAAATATAAAATTTATATAATTTCAAAAAGTGGGTATTAATATTCATAATGGCTACTTTTATTGGTCGCGGTGTGTTAGAACTCGAGGTTGCATACAACACAGGCATCACTATTATTCAAAGAGAAGCGTACCATGGAAGATTGAGGTGTTACATTCAGCCCATCATTGCCAGCGACTCCAAAACCAGCAAATCCATCCCATCCATGTCAGCTCCAACCCATCCATGTGAGATCCAACCCCATCCATGTTAGCTCCAATCAATGTCAGCCCATCCAGCTCCAACCCTATCCATGCCAGCTCAAGCTCCAACTTCTTCTCATCCATGCCAGCTCCAGTCTATGTCATCTCCATATCTATCCATACCCACTCCGGTCTACAGAAATATATGAGAAAATAGATGATCAAAGACCTCATATGTAATTTAGGGAGGTATACAGAAAAGTGACATGAATAAGCTTAAACCATAGGGTTAAAGGTATTACCTTCACAACAAGAAATAAACATTTATGTTGAAATTCCTATATTGGTGTTGAACTTCTTTTCGACATTCAACAAAGGTAGTACCTAAACAAAAAGAAAATAAACATTCATAAAAATCAATTAACATTGTAATTATAACAAATAAAAATATTCACAGGTCTAAAAATATTCCCTCTTCCCAATAATTACAACATACTTTCTAATTACTCTCATCAGATTTAACTAGAGAACATTTCAACTTTCCAATGGGTTTCTATAGAATTCTAATGGATTAATTAGGAGAAAGAGAGGTAAATGTACTTTTTTTATGGAAAGATTTTCCCTTTACTAGATTTTTGAAAAATGTATTTCAATATTGATTCATCCTTCTAATTAACTGTATAGGTACATGAGAGATGAGATTATGAGTTTGAGTTTGAACTTACACCGGTATGGGGTATATTCTATGCGCATTCTCTAAGGAGAAAGAGAGTGATTAACATAAGAGAGGTTTGAAGGTGTTGGGAGGAATGATTTATAATTAAACCATATAATAAGATTGATATATTCATTTTAAACAATGAAAATACAAGAAATCATCAAACTAAGATCCAAAGCCAGCCCTATCATATAATTAAGACAGGTAAAAAACCAAAATTCCAGGGGGTTGGGGAGGAAGAAGCATACCTGTTAGATTATAAGAGTTACCATCACTCTGATTAGTAATGTGTGCTTACCTAACTTGAATAAAATGATTAACCTAGCCACTAGAACGCAAAAAACTAGCCTCATAATCATGGAAAAGACAAAAAAACTGATGATGGGTGGTCACAACAGCCATTAGTAAATGAACAATGAGGATCCCTTCAACTAGAACCAAAATATTAATGCCCACTCATATAAATCACTGTCTTATTTAGATTCCATATCAGTAATGATGATGAGACCATAAAAAAAGATTCCAGATTCAAGATATAATGTAATTAAAAAACTTAATTAGATAACATATTCTAGATTTCACTCATCAGCTGTCTATGCAATAAGCAGATTCCAGACCATGTGTGCATAGATTATATATATGACACTCTGTGTTATATTTATACCAAATAATAATGTAGATGAGGAGATATACTGCATATGTTTCATATATAACACTCTTATATTTATACCAAATAATAATATGCACATGCCTACAAATATTCTCTTCCACCCTACAATTGTAGTATACAATCTAATTACTCTTATCCTAATTAAATAGTGAGAATTTATGTATTTTATCTATAGATGGGTAAATGATTAATTAGAAGGGAGATGGGTGAATATACCTTTTTAGGTTGTAATTTCCATTTACCTGCTAGTTCAATCCAATTTACATGTTCTTTTTGTTATAAAAAAACATTGTGATAAGGGAACACCAAATATAAAATGTTATGTAAAAATACTGTTTTGTATCCATGAAATGATGAAGAAAATTAAGGATTTTAATATTTATTTAAATAAAGGTTTTTCACAGGATTAAGACAATGGATTTTTCCTCACCTAGACCATAATAAATACTTCCAGATCAGATTCTACATTAAGTTCAAATACAGAATTTTTGTTCCCAATGATCTTTCTTCACATTTCTAGATCTTGTTTCACTCAAATTCTGCAATTTTATCCAAATATATTGCAGTCACACCATGGATCAAAAAGCTTCATTTCCATGTGAAAATCATCAAATAGATGAAAATTGATGCTTCATAATCTTGGTGAAGGAATTTAGAAATCTACAAACGCCACTCCTCAACTTTTCTTGCTGCATCTTCAGACTTGCAGACGAAGCAAGTGTTTTTCTATGACGGCCACTTTATTATGCGATCTATGTGATAAAAATACCCACAATATAGCCCACCCATTTTATTATCTTCCTCATACTCTTCCTAACATATGCTTCTTTTCGACCCCATTGATGTGGGTAAATGCATTGACCAGTCCTTTATGATCGAGAATCTGGTATTCCTGAGGTATCCTTTTCTTTTGTATTCTCTCAGTCCCGTGGGAATATCCATCCTGTCGTGGTCTCATACCTCTACTTCCAAAGCTGGAAACATTGCATCACAACCCAAACCATATAGTCCTATCCTTCGATGCTCATGTTACCCCCATAATAATAAGAAACCCATCACTAGTAATACTACTTTTGACTCTGGTCGTTGCCTAGTATTCCACTACCTAACCCCCACATCTTCCACATTAGTACCTGGGGGTGAAATATAAATTTTATGCACTCAAAAGATTGAAAATATCAAAGATGCAATAATATTCATTATTTATTTTTAAATTCCAAAAATATGACACTAAAAATATTAATAATTTATATTGGTAATCTAAAAATAAAATTTGATGATTCATACTTATGGTCTGAGACATTTATACATGATTTTACTCATCACATACTTTAATTATGGGTATTGTCGATCCATTCAAGCTACTCCTCATGGATAGTGTCATTGGCTCTTTAGGTTTCTCTGCAAAATCCATTCTTGGAATAAATCATTTATACCATAGGTGTGGCATGAAATAACCATCTAAATCATTATATACAACACATTTAGAAACATAGAATTGCATGTATACCAGAAAGAATGCTTAAAAATGATTGGAAACAAATGAGGCATCTAAACTCAGCACAAAGAATAATGATGTATATAAAAACAGTACAAAAGAGATGTTAGAATGATAATTAGTATAGAGAAAGTAATGAAAATAATCAGTAGGAAGAAGAAGAAATCGAAGTGAAACAACCTGCAAAAATAATTGGGAATTTATACTAGAATGTAATAGTAGGGTAATCGATTAATTAGGAGAAAGAGAAGTGAATTTAACTTTTTCGTGGATGGATTTTCCATTTACATGCAAGTTGAAAAATGCATGTAAATATTGATTCATCCATCAAATAAACTATCCATCTATAGGTTTAGCAAGTGTCTTCCTATGGGAAAGACAACTAGCCTCTTATTTATGACTTCATACCACCCCTTCCGAAGCTGGAAATGTTGTGTCACAAGCCCAGACCGTGTACGACATGCCTTCGATGCTCACGCTCTCCCCGAAACGAAAATTTCAGATTTCACAGATTCCCGATTTTACACAATACATAGATTCTAGATTTCAAAAACAGTTTGAATCCCACCTAGCATCTAGTTACATTTCATACATAAATGATGAATAAATTTAACAAACGAATTAGGCATCAATATATTATTAGTGAGAACACTGAAAAAGATTCCAAATTTCTATCCATGGAATTATAAAGAGGTGATTAGAATTAAGATGTTAGTGAGAACACTAAAATATTATTAAGGCATCAATAAATTACCTTAAATGTGCGGCCCCGACTGCTCCACGCACTCCATGACAAACTAAGGACGAAGTAACAACTTCCAAATCTTCATGAAACACATTATCATGTCACCAATGGAATACTACATGTCCTTTTCAACATATTCGGTAGCTTTTTTCATTTTATCCACAAGAGGTAGAAAAATCTGAATGTAAAAACACTAGTAAAAATGTCATCATTTCTGTATTATTATCACCATGCACATAGAAAATATGTTTCATATAACCAACAATTTTTACCATGTCAAGAAATTTATCCTTCTAATTGTTTTGGTAAATTTGGAATTGAATTCAAAGAGATATACCCCTATTGATTTTTCCAGCATTCCCATCTAAAGGATTCATTAGAGATATAAATATGATCCCAGTTTTCAGACAATGGGGGATAAGGCCATTATACTAGATTTTTGGATCAACACATCTAGCATAAGGCTTATATAGTAGTGGATCTGAACATGGGAAACATCACCATCATCCCTTTGATTGCAGTAGACCACCCTTCTATGTTTGAAGTGGCACATGTCCCAACATTGATCACAAGAAGCACCTATCCACTTTAGACTTCCACCATCATGATAAACTTCTGAAAGCACAAACACAAAAATTAGAAAATAGTTTTCATTTAAATTCATGATATAAAAATTAAGAAGCATGATATAAAAATATCTTCCACCGCAAAAAGAGGATTATATAACCAATGCAAACAAGAACCTATAAGATTCTTTGCTTGATTATAGTTTCTAACGTGTTCCAAAAATTTCAATCAGTGGTTTAATAGGTTTGTACGATTAAACTAATAAAACCTCTTTATTTTTTTTAAAAACTGAATTTGTTTAAGGCCTTTCCCAGAGCTTCTCACCTCCCCCAACCTCCATATTTCTGATGTTCAAGGACATAAAATGTCCCCAATTGATTTTTCTTTTGTGACTTATATTTTTCCATCGATATATGATCCCTTCAAACCAATGAAAATAGAAAACATAAGAACATCTAACAAGTGACCAAAATAACTATAAGTTTATCCATCCAGTGACTAACCAATGACCACATTCATCCAGTGACCAACCAATGGCTTGTAAAAATAACTAGGGAGCACAATAGAATAATTAATAGAGATAAAAAAATTAAAAGTGACCACAAAAACTCAAAATTGTAATGCATGATATAAAAATAACATTAATAATATCTATCTCGTTACAACAAACCATTTAGACTAACACTAACTTCAATTAAGAGTGACACATAACTCAAAATTATATATTATAGAAACACTACATTAAATCCCATAATCTAGTAAAGGTGATTACTATTTATAATGTCACTATATTCAATTAATAATGAAAACTAATTCAATAGGTGAAATACTATATGCAATGAAAAACCTTAGGAATTAAGGATAGAGTTACAAAGATAGTATTGAAGGAAAATTTCAAATTGTATGAATATAAATAGTTACTTATTATCACCTAATAGTTGGTTCAAGTTAAAACAAAAAACACACGTTTCTGTTAATGGATTTCCAGATGATCTTACTTTTGATGAGGTTGCGCAAGAGTTTTCCATGTGTGGGATAATAAAGGGGGACCCTGAAACCAATAACTCCCCAAGTGGATCTATGATGATAAGGAAACATGATGAAAAAAGTGAGATTCACTTGTTATATATTTGAATGAAACTTAAGTTTCTTTGGATATAGAGATCTTGGATGGAACAACTCTCTGACTAGGTTGAAATACCCCCATGATGGTGACCGAAGCTAGATTTGTGAAAAAAGGTGAGAAATTCATAGAAAATAAGTGGACAAGAGGGAAACATAAACCTGGTTGAATAACAAATGCTTGTATGGGGTGGCTGTGATGATTCCCATCTGTCTATTCCTACTACCTTTATCCTTCTCCATATTCTTAGTACTGCTAAAATGAGATCTGATGTGAATATGCATTATGAATTTAAAGCAGATGCTGAAGTGGAATGACTGAATCTTGGTCCAATTGGCACCATCAACGTTTGTGAGAATCATTCACAAGATGTTGTTCAGGTGAAGTTAACCGATTGGAATGATTCGGATGTTCATAGAGGGCAATGGTTTGGTGGGAGGTAGGTTGATGCGAGCATGGATTATGGGAGTGTTAGCTATAAATGGTAAGAGACCTGGATTTTGATGCTTCACAGCTGGAGAAGTTCAGCGTGAAGAAAGAATCAACAATCAAGGATAAAATGCACTAAAACAAATAGATTATGAACTACCCTAAAACAGATTACACACTACCGTAAAATTCCTAAAACTCCTATAACAAACACAACTAAAACAAAAAATTATGTACTACACTAAAACAAACATATTTTTCTCTACCCATTAACAGATTATTCACTACCTTAAAATGCATTCAAAAAATGCGGCTACAAGAAACCTCAATCGAGTCTTAAAAACCCTAACCTTTATGAATCAATAAATAAAACACGAAAATAGGGTTAGGGTTTATATGGGTCATGCACACCACAAGGAAGATAATGAAAATAAAAATTAAAAGAGAAGAATAGAGCGGAAGAGAAGATATGCTAACTTGGGGAGACTACAAGCAAAATTGGATGGAGAGATGGCCATGGACGGAAGTGGAGGGAGGCACGTGGTCAGGGATCCTCCTGGATGGGGTGCGTGATAGGGGATGAAGTGGGTAAATGATAGGGGAGGAAAAGTAAAAATAAAAAATAAAAATAATAAATAAATTAATAATAACGAGACATTTTATTTACCGGAAGAGTCATTTTATTGGTATAATTTAAAAAAACATCATGATATATAATAAATTTATATATAATTCATATATAATGGAAAAAAATTAAATTTATATATATTCTAAATTAAAAATTATATTATATACATATAACGAAATTATATGTAAGTAACTTTCTTTTTGTAGTTTTTACTAGTGAAAATTCAATCTTATTTGTGTTTTGAAAAATTATAATAATTTATCATTAGTTTTATATCAGATACATATATTATATATCACAAACATATATTTTTTTGATGAAAACATATAATTATAATATTTTATTAAAATACATATAATTTATAACATTACCTGAAAATAATATACTTATATCAAAATGTTAATATTAACATGATAAAGCAATAGATTTTAACTATTGGTAAAAGATTTGTTGGTATTAAATGATCAATATCAACAAACATAAATGTTGGTAAAAATAAGTGTTGGTACATAAAATCAATACCAATAGAACATAATATCTTTTGGAATTTCTCATTTTTACCAAAAAATATATTATCTATCAATAAATATCTGTAGGTATAAGCTATTTTTTTGTTTTTGTGAGTGAACATTATTTTGATTGGTATGATAGATAGTTGTTCTTAGGTTTTTATCTATTATGGATGCTTCATAAGAACTCGATCGGTGTGGGGGATGTATTTCCAAATGAAACATTGGTTCATGTCTCTATGGTTATTTGGTCATGGAGTGATGGTTAGACTTGATTGGAAATCACACGTGATCTATGGTAGTTAAGTGTTGATGAGAGGAATTCGGTAGGAGATCCTGCGATCCTTAGAACATTATGGTGTCCCATAGCATGACATAAAAAATGGATAAGTTGGTGGTGGTGTTCTTTGACAACTTTTTAGAATACCACAAATTGTGAAGATCCTACCCAATATATTTATATCATCCTAGGTACACTGAGAAGCTCTAGATTTATGCTAAGAGACTTTAATGTTTTTGGATGAATGAAGGAAATCATGGAGTTACACTCATGGAAAAGGTATACATAGAGCATGATGATGTAATGTTGAACCTTGATGGCATGGTTGAGGTGCTTGGCATGGACCGAATGCCGACAAACCTCATGGGTTCCATTCACAAAAGCTAAGAATGGGTACAGGGTGATGATCATTTTATTTTTTTGGAAAAAATATAGATATCAATGTCTAGCTATTGGGGTTCGTTATAGGATTGAGTATATGGAATGGTGGTTGGAATCCCTCATGATAGCTGTGGTTATAACACTCCTAAGGTGTGGAGTGATAAGTAAGTGATAGATGTTGATAATATAACATTGAGTCGAAGTAGTGTCACTTGGATTCCAATGTGAAAATTTTACGGTGTATGTTAGGTCTCTCAATAATGGAATATGGGACTTTGATGTGGTGACTGATGATCTACGTGTCAGATTTGAGCTCATGGTGGTTCCAAGTGAATCTTGCGATTTTGTACTGAATTTGGAAAAGGGTGTGGTTGGATATCAAAACAGACTATGATAAGAGAAGTTGGGTTCAATGACTCCTTGAAAGGCCAGTGTTAGACTCTGTCAATTTATCATTTTGGTGTTTCAGAAATCTCTAAGTTGAGGGAACCTTGGCCATGTGGTGTGGTGCCATACCAATGGCGATGCTCGATTATGGTGTGGAGGGCAGTAATACTGTGATGATGTAATTATACTAGAATTAAGGAAGATACCTGAGTGGGTGCATTGGATGATAATGATAGGGTTCAAGTTAGTGAGTACCTTAGTAAGGTGAGAAAGGGGTAGCGTACCCTCAGTGGAATGTGAGTGTTCTAGGACAAGCTAGTTAGGTGTGGTCTGACCTAAGATGGTAAATGTGAATGGGTGTGGTGAGATTGACCCACCTCTGAGTTCATATTGTAAAGAAAAATGAATTTTTTTTAAATGAAGTTTTAACTGAGTGAGGTCAAGTTGATCTTAGTCCTTGAATTGATAGTGTAGGAATGTCCTTTCGAATGGTTCGATGGTGTAGATGAATGACAATTCAAGGTAATTCCCTATGTATGTTTGGGTGCAATGATTTGGAACGTGGAAGGTAATCTGAATGTTGATTTTTGTTTCAAGTGATCGTTGCTCTATAGTGGTGAATAAACCTATATGGGGAATTGTGGTTGAAAGGGCCATGCATTCTCCCTTGTGAGATATTGAGTTTGGTCACCGTTAGAGTGGGAAATACAGATGAAAAAAGACCCCAAGTGATTTGGGTCTTGAGTTTTGTAGAGGATCAGACTGAGGGAGTTAGAATTGGTTCTTACTAGATGATGGGATTATTTGTGTGATGTGTCCTTGGGTAGTGAGTCAAGAACTGTTTTTTATGTCCTCTCTGTGATGTTTTAGTGGTTGGATATGGTTGAATTTGATTCATCCCTGAGGAGTATTTGGTTCCTGTTGTGGTTTTGGTGAGGAAGACTTGTGGGTCATGTAAATTCCCTTAATCCATGTTCATTTGGCATTATTATGACAAAATAGGCACTTGAAATATGGGAATGGTTATGGAAGCCTAGTGGAATGACCTCTACTTACCGAAGCTTAATGATACATAGAAGATAGGATTGAGGACAAACTGTGACAAGGATAGGAGGTTCTAAGGTCCCATAATTTATTAATGTATGTTTTTGTAAATATTTTTTGATTTGGGCCTCTTAGTTTTTTCTAGATAAGTGTTTCTCTATGTTTTTAATGGTGCAGGGGTGATTCGGGGGTCTAGGACATGAAAGAGGTAGGGGGAGGAATTTCCAGGCATGTTTCATGGTTTGAACATGGTTATTGCAAACCATCTGGGGTATCCTAGGTAACTATGAAACCATAGACAATGGATTTTTCATGGTTGGCACACATTTAATCAAACCATGAGAAATTACCAAAAAACCATGAGAAGGGGGTGATTTTGGGTAGTATCTTCTACAGGGTTTGTGCAGTATTTGGAAAATCGTGCGGGTAAACCATGTGCCCCAGAAAAATTGGAAAAAAATTACAAAATTTCCACTCCGGGATATTAAACCCCAACTCTGGTTTCACCTCAATCTCAACCCTTACAACCCTAGTGACGAGAATTGATGAACCAAGCCTCACGAGGATGGTTCTCCTTCGATTCCTGGCCATATAGAGTGCTATTGGTTTAAGATCAAAGCCTCAGGTTAGTCTAATCTCCTTCTTGCTTCCTCTTATCAATTAGGATTTTCTTCTTTCTCCCATTTACTTCTGAAGATCTAAATCCACCCTTTTTGGGTGATATTTAGGATGAGGCTTCAAGGTGTGTTTGAATCTAGATTCAAGGCTATGATTATGAGTGTGTGCATCATCAAATTTGAGTTAGGTGGTCTATAAGTATTATCCCATAGTTTTATTTTAGATTTGTGCATGGAATCTTGGGTTCTTATTTTTCCCTAAATATGTTCATGGTTCCGTTGGAGTGTTTAATAAAATGGGGTGTCTAAGTGGCCCATTTAAACCCTCATGGTCCATGTAGGATGTGTAAAGGATGAATTGACCATTGTAGGGCCACCCATGGGGTGCACAGGGATTTCCGGACTTATAAAAGTGGTATGGTTATGTGAAGGTTTATCAGGTAACAATGTGAAACACATTTAGATCATGCTGTAATGGTTGAATAAGTTATAAGGGGAGTGATAATAGATATTCATAGGGTTATAATGCATAAGGGGTTGTTTGTCATGACATTAAAATAGGAAAACTTTGATGAATGGGATTATGTCAATTGATTAATGAAATTTGGTTTGAAATGCCTAAGAGAGGTAGTGCATATTAAATGGAGAACTTATAATGGAATTATGAAATGGGAAATGTGGAATCTGTTAATAAGATGTAATAAGAGAATGGATGAATATGTTGAATGGGTTAATAAATGGGAATTTTGGTACACCTAATGGTTGAATGTAATAAGTGGTCGGGTTATGAGATATGAGAAATTTACATGAAAAGAATAAGTTGGTATATTCTTGTGAAATGAAAAATGGGAAAAATGGGTTAAAGTATGAACATTGATGATTATTGAACAAGTCATAGGGGTTGTTAAATAAACATAAAGGGTTATGGAACGAGAATGAGAATTTGGTTAAATGACTGTAAATTTTGAATGAGAAATGTGTTAATGGGTTATGGCATAATATAAATTCCCATGTTAATTTTTATTCTTTGTGATTGATGATTTCTAATGGAATTGGTTATTTTATGTTGTGATATGGTATGGAAATGGTCATTTGATAAATAAGCATGTTCATAATGCTTGGATGAGTTGGGTATTGATATGAGTTTATACACCCTTGGTCTAGTTAGACTAATTCTCAATACTCCACCCCAAAATGCACAGGATAGGGAAGGGGATAAAGGCTTTACTTCTCTAATGGTTATATTCAACCCAGACCAAGGCTTCTTGGTGAGGATGACATATTGCTGTGAAATGTGTATCCCTAGTGAGATAGGGTCTGGATTTTCCCCCTATACATTTTGATTGATTGCCTTAGACCCTTTGATATATGTTAATTATGTCTAAGCCATGGAACATGTGATCAAAACGGATTAAGGAATGAAGAGAGTAAATGAAATAGAATTGGGAAAAATAAAAGGAGTTAATTAAGTGAACCTAAGATATGTAGTGGAACCCGAGTTGTCCATGTTTACTTAGAATTTATTTTGTACTTTGAGGCACTCTCGTTTAGACTGGATATTTTGTAGACACTATTGGTGGTGGCCTACTGAGTTCTATTCTCACACCCTGCTTGTGCTGCTGTTGGGTTCCCCACAGATCTCTTGGTTGCTGGTCAGGATAATGGAAGAGGACCTATACTAAGATATTGATTTCGGCTTGGGATTTATATGGGGAAGGAACCAAACATAGAGTTCGGACCCGTTTGGAGTTTTGGAAAAACATTACTTTCTGTTTCTTTCACTTTGCAATACTAGTATGACATGGAATTGTTGTATTTAATTTGTGGTTTTACCCCGTTTGCGGAACTTTTGGTTATGCATGGTTATTGGTTGTTTATATTGTTTCTAATATTTATATTGTGTTAATATATGGATTACACTATTAAAGAGGATATATTCTCCCCATGTGACTCATTAGACCCTCTCCACTAGTTTAAAACCTTTTGCGTAGAAGGAGTCACCCTTGAAGTCATGTCACGACTCAGCACAGAGAACTAGTTTAATGGTTTTTGGGTCGGGGGAATTACACACGTCGAGGTTGCATCAATTTACATGAATTTTAAAGATAGTTAAAACTGTATAGAATTTTTATGTTCTTGAAAAACCTCTAAAACCCATTACATGTTTCATGTTTTTTGTATTTTTATCTCGTTCCTTTTATCTTTAGTCATTTTCCTTATTTTACCTACACCACCTTAAATATTTTTTTTACCATGGTAAATTCTTATGCCTAAAAACTAAAATGAACTCAAAAAATAATTTAAACATCATGAATCTAAATAAGTAATTATTTTTTAAAAAATAAATTTATATAACTATTAAAATTATATTTAAAATTAATCCCAATGAAAATACAAAAAAAGAGGGGTTTTAATGTGTATGTTGCAAATATTTAAATGTTTTTATACCCATATTCAATTTGAAATTATTCCAATGACATGATTTTGTTTTATTGATTTATAATTTAATTAATTATACTTTAAAACCAATTTAAATTATAATTTCACTATTTAAATAAATTATATAAAAAATCAGTTTTCCAAATAAAATGCAGTATTTTTCACTATACATCCAAAAATGAATCTTCTCAAAAAAATATAAAAAATTCAGCCTGAAATAATTTTGATATTACAATTTTGAAAAAGAATTTTATTTTTTAAAATTAAATATATAAAAGTGTCAAAATTTAGTTTTAAAATAGTTGCACCATTAAAAGGGGGAAAATTGCCTTTGGAAAAAATGTTGATATCAATTCTTAAAATTGGATTTATTCATATCTTAAGCCGATCAAACTTATTCTAAAAATTTAAAAACAATATATTGAATATATAAAATATAAATATCATTAATATTTTTCAATAATTTTTATTAATTAAATTTATTAACATTAAATTCCATTACTATCATACAAATATTATTTTTATAAAAACACATCCTTTATATTCAATTAATTTTTAATATCATTTATAATTAATTTGAAACCACTGAATTTATTTGATAAAAATGTGTAAGGATGAACATTGTGTTTCATTTAAATTCTCATGAATTTACATTATACCCCTTTAATAAATTTCATCCTCAAAATTTGAACTTGGGATTGAGAAACTAGGGGTTTTACTTTTTGAAATTAATTTTTCTAAACCACACATTGGAAAAGGGTAAATAAAAACTCTACTTAATAAGAGGTAAAAGAAAGTATAAATGTCACATGAGATAAAACACTATAGGATTCCATGTAGAAATAAATTTATATAGAAGGAAAAATATAAACACTCAAGGAATTATAGATTGTGATAAATAACCTGATCATGAGAAAGTTAACTGTCATAAAACCGTAAAGCTGTGATGGATTAAAAGCCCATTTATTTGTGAGTATGCAAAGTAATCAGATAATAACTTTAATAAAATTGATGAATTAATTATATATATAAAATTTTAATATAAGGAAATACAATTAATTTTCATGTATAATTTCATCCTTATATTTTATTCAAATTATGAGTATTCAAGATAAATTTCCATCCCTAAAGAATCATAATAAACATCATTAGATCACAAAATCCACAAAATTATAACTATCTATTCCCAATTTCATTAGTAATTTCCCAATACCAAAGTGGTTATTATAAGATATGTTAATTTTCTAAAATTAATATGCATTTATATGATAAAACAATACTTTAATCACTGAAATTATGGAATATTTCAAAAATTAAAACATAGAATATTAATCAAGCAACTATCCTTAAAAATCCCCAACATATTCTATAATAAAATTTGAAACCCAAAAATATGTATGATTTTGTCACCTAGTTCTAAAATATAATTATAGTTTTTTTCATTAAATAAAATCTATCACTCTTAAAATCTTATACAAAGAATCTAACTTCCCAAATATCATAATCTCAAAGATATTACAATTATACATCAATACCCATAAATACGAAAAACAAATCTAATATTATATAAAATTTAATTAAAAATTTTTCACTCAAAAAAAATTCCTTAATATTAATTTTCCATTTAACATATTGGGTTTCCAAAATATTGAACATCTTTAGAAATTATACTACTCACTTAATCACTAGTAGAAATTTTTATCCCATGGTTATTAATATGATAAAACATCTATTACCAAAATGAACATAATATTTGACCATCATATATTTCATATAAATATAAAAAAGTCATACTATGTTGGACATCACATATTTTTCTGGTAGCTGATTCACCCATGTCACCCTTCAGTTTTGGGTTCGATCCCCAAAGTGTTTCCAGATGCGATGGGTTGTCACCCATCTTATGGGATGTCATTTTTGTAAAACTATATTAATATAATCATTATTAATGTCTATAAATCTCATATACATCCTCAAAAAATTCCTTAATATATTTAACTTCAAATGTTATCTTATACCATTCATCTTTCATCCCAACAAGTTAAAACCAATAATTATATAAAATACAGATATCATATGAAAAATACCACCAATACCATTGAACTTATGTCAAAAAAAAGTATAGTTATTGTTCCATAAATAATAGTTTTCGTATCAGTGGATTAAGGGTTTCATGTACCATAAAAAATATTGCCTTTTTACCACTATTCTAATGTATCAAATCCATATAAAATATGATTCCAAATTTATGAAAACAAAAAATACTATAGAAAATTCCTTAGAAATTATATTATTCTCTTAATATTTATAAAATACCACTATATCATAAATTTGAATACTCAAAACATATATGCATCCTTCATTCAACATCCATATTAAACCACAAACCATGCTTCAATGTATTATTCCAAAATACTTTATTCCTACCATCGATGATGTGAATTATATACTTATGATTCATCTATAAAAACATTGAAATATTGTATAAAAAGAACATAAGAAAATAATTCATACCTTAAATATAGATTTCTAGACATTAAAATATTCCATTTATCTTTCATCGTATTTATATACTTTCAAATAGTATATGTTGTCTTCACTTTTGGTATGTCAATTTTTGGGTGATTTGGGAGAGTAGAGATTTTGAAATAAAATGAATAAGATACCATGACCCCTAATTTTTTTTGTAGAAATGAATTGTTGTTTGATAAATCAAAAAAATTCTTGTAAGTGATGTTAATACTCACGAATTTATCATAATCATTTGAAATAAATATTGTAGTAATACCGATGATGAAATCATCCAGGATAAATAAGACAGTTGTAAAAGATCTCATTCATTCCATATTGAAAGACAAATCTTAATCTATTGAAATGTACATTAGTGAAACATGAAAAAAATTATTAATGGAAAAATAATCTATAGTGTAAATATAATACCTTAAAAATAATTAAAATACTCTAATCCTTCAACCCCCTTATATCTCAGTTAATTTTGGTTTCTATTAAATCTACATAAATTTCCATACACTTTCAAAAAAATAAATCCAATAATAAACCTTGTTGTTATATATGATCTTTAACTTATGATAAAATGACATCCTAACCTCTAAATTTATCTAATTCCTAATCTGATACGAACTATAATGACCAAAACATAACATTACATATTATAGAGATTTTAAAATAGAATTTTATTTCATTCATTACCAAATATATTTTAGTTTTAGAGTTTCATAGAGTTAGTAAAAACCAGTTAGTAGTAAACCCATAAATTACAAGTGTAAAATTATAAATAGTATACATTTTTTCTACTAAATAAGCCCTTTTAAAATTAAACTAGTTTTCATTTCATGACATAACTTCACAATTTTCATATTTTCCTAATCTTTATCCCTAATCATCCTTTACCCTAGGAATTTTTTAAAAAACCTTGTATATGAATAAAAATATTCAGAAGGGACATAAAATAATGGAAAATGTTAGTCTAGAAAAAATCCATAAGAAAATTTTCATAAAAAGATTCTTTTTATCTAGAAAATGGAATTATATTTTTAAAAAATCAATATCATACCTTTTTAAAATGAAATTATTTTCACGATAACTCATAATAACAAATAAAAAAAATATATAGGTAACATAAGATATCATTTTCCATATCACTTTTATAAATTTTTTAGATCTCTCAGTGACTTAGGCAGTAACCATCATATTTACATTTGAAATAATCACTGATGTATTATTCTGATAATCTCACAAGAGAAACCAAATCAGTCAACTCCATCCCATTACCCAATGAATTAGAGATCTATAATGGGCTCACCAACCATTGGTTTATTATAGAACTACCTATCCTCATAACAATTCCCAATAACCATAACATGATCATAACAAATATATATTGTATAAAAGAAGTCTTCATAAGTGAAATAACATTTCAATTATGAAATTACATTTCATTTTTTCAAAGATTAACAATCATAAATGAAAATTCATTATTTTAAAATAAATTTATTTAATTTAAAATGAATATAGAAATAAATAAAGTGACATGAAATCTGGAAATTACATTCATGTCGTATTTTTTAAAAAAACTTTACTTTAGGATTTTTGTAAAAAATTTTGAATGAGTAATTTTAAAAGATGATTTTTTTAAAATAAATTCCCATATAAATATCATATAAATGAAGTGAGCCTTAAAAAAATGAATAAATTATTTACATTTGATATAAATACAGATAAAAATTATAAATTCAAAATATGAAATTGAAAATTAATTTCACACATATTCTTAGAATGAAAAATCACGAAGAATATGTTTCACACAAAGAATGGAAAATATGTTAAGTATTCCCTTACACTATATCATCAGTCAAATTGTATTCACCATAAAATTATATTTTATAAAATTAAACATTTAATAACATTAAGATACTTATATTTAATATAATATACATAAAATGTACATATATACACCACCCAAATCAAATTAGTTGTGAATAAGTTATATATATTATAAAAGTAAAAAAGTGAGAGTATAAACCCATACCTCTTGCTTACCTTTAATTTTTCACAATTTAACGTATTGTATAATGGTTTGAATAATGTTATTAAATCATTAAAGAACTATATTAGTATTTATAATACATTATGTTCTGATTTTATAACATATTATGACCCACTCATTAATAATATTTCATGATTTTCATTGTTTCAGGTGTGTTCATTTCATAATTTCATGATTGGTTTTCCTGAGTATAATTATTGATATTCCAATAAAATGGGAATAAAACCCAATAAATAGGAATTATTTGTATTTATTAATTTATTGGAATTTAAATTTCCCCTTTTATATTTTTTTTTCTAACATAAGGATGTTTCATTTGAAAAATTGTTAATGATAAATGGTTAATTTCTTTAAGTGTTTTTTCCAAACATCATTAACACAATTTATTTATTTATTATTATATATATATATATATTAATTACTGAACATTAAATAAGTTATTATATAAAAATTAAAATCTTATGTAACCATAATAATAGTTTTTCATCCAGCCATGAAGGTGGTAACGGAAAACGAACAAAATCATTATTCCCGAACCGACATATCTTAGATAAGAATATCATTTCCTTGAATAAGTGGATATGTGATTTGAAATGGTTATGAGATAATACATTAAAAAAATAAAACTCCAGTATAAACATGATTTTATATTTATTATGACTTGATATATAAATGATTTGATAAGAATGTATAAGAAGAAAATAAAATATGGGAGGTGTTTTGAGACAACTACTTCATGAATATCACCTTCTTAAAAAACCCCCTTGAAGACCTTGGATTTGGTATTTGGGGAATAATAGTAGCACTTTGACGTGGTTATTGTGAGTATTATAGTGTTTGGAAGATATTTTAGGATCTTAAAGGATTTTTAGGATAATTAGGGTGGTTTGTGGAGGTATTTATACTTGAGGAGGGGTGGGTTTAAGTGATTAAATAATGATTATTTTGTAATTAAAGTAAACCACATTGGGTTGGAATTAATTTAATCAATGTTTTATGATAATTAATGTTTTATAGTATTTTTAGGGCCTATAAATACATCCAACCCCATTAAATGTTGTATTTTTTTTATTTTATGCCTTTACCATTTAACTTTAATACTTATTATTATTTTACCTATACTATGGTAAATCATTTGTTTACCACAGTAAATTTTGTATGACTAAAATTAAAATGAACTTAAAAAATAAATTGGACCTTATAATTCCATATATAATATCTATTTTACTATATTCAATGTATTTAATTGGAAAATTTATTTTTAATCTTAATCTTGTAGGCAAAAATGGGGTTTTAAAGTGAAAAGTTAAAATGATTGAAATGTTTTTATATTAAATTTCAACATGGAATTTTTTTAAAATAACAAAAACTTATTTTATTGACGTATAATTTGACTAATTATTCTTTTAAAACAAATTAAAATATAATTTATCTATATAAATAAATTTTATGAAAAAAAATTTCCAAATAAAATGGAGTATTTTTCACTATTGATCAAAAAATGAAACATCTCTGAAAAATACAAATATTTAATCCTAAGATAATTTTTATATTAAAATTTAAAAATAATAATATTAATTTTTTAAATAAAATATATAAAATTGTCACAATCTAGTTTTAAAATATGTTCACCTATGAAAGGTGGAAAACCGCATGTGGAAAAAAACTGACATTGTTTTAAGCTTAAAATTTTATTTAACCTTATCTTAAGCCTATAAAACATATTGGAGAAATTTAAAAACCTTTTATTGAATATATAAAATATAAATTTTATTAATATATTCTAATAATAATAATTTAAGATAAAGTTCCATTTTGGGTATAAAAATAGTATTTTTATAAAAACACTTCCTTTATATTCAATTTATTTTTTAATTTAATTTATAATTAATTAGTCACCGATTAAATAATTTGATAATAATGATTAAAATTTATTTTGATTATTCAGGTAATCTAATCAATTCCATGCATTCCAACCACTAGTTGAAAACTTATCACATTTAAATAATAATAGTTTTTCTTTTATTTAAGCTCGATGTGGAATATCATATACGATATTGAACATAGTGTTTTGTTTAAAATAATCGGATATTTAATGTTAATATTCATGTGGCCTAGAATGACTCAAAAAACAATATCCATCAACGTCCAAAAAAAATGATAGTAAAATAGTGCTTAGAACATGGGGGAAATATAAAACCTGTGATCTTCATACTCATGCACAGGTGTGTACACAAGGAGTGAGATAAATTGGACCGTTATATTTTTTACAAAGATTATATGCTATTAATTTTATGAAATATTGAATAAATTATCATTTCAAAATCCTTTATATAAATAAGTGTTTCTGTCTAGAAATATTAAATAAAACACATATCATGAATTTCATATTTTTTACAAAACCAAATGATAAAACCTATTAGAAAAAAAATCAATAAATAGATTGAAATGAAAATTTCAATCTCAAGAAAATAAATAAATTATTCCCTTAAAAACAATATTTAATCCATTTTTATCTGCCGGGTGGTAGATTAATCCATTTAAAATATAAAACATTTGAAATCATCTAACAAGGTGAGATACCATGTCAACATATTAATAACCAAATAATTTTGATTTCCTAAAGATTATTTTAGAAATTGTTTTTTTTAAAAAAAGTATCAAATTAAAAAAAATATTAAATGGAATATGGAAATAATCAATGATTACTAATGTATGAACATGAATTATATAAACTAAAAAATATAATTTAATAAGTTCCAAAAAACATAAACATGGTCTAGGGAATAAAAATAAGTGTCCAGAAAAAATACCCTATGTAATAACATTGAATAATGAATAAGGGTAATAGTAACTCTTAGATAATAGCATGATATTATCCTAGACATAACCTATAGATAAAATATTTCATTATGATCCTAAAGTCTTATTAGTCTTATTCAATCATCTTCAATAGTTTTATCAGGACATATTAATTAGATTCCATAGAATAATATAGTGAATAAAGTTAGTATGACCAAAAGATGATCCCTCACATAGTTACGCTTTAATTCTACCAATGTTCAAGAAACCTCAATAATTTTACGAATTAAAAATATTTTGTGAAATCAAAATAATGATTAACATTATAGAGGATTTCCATAACCTAATGGTACCATGAGATCCTCATCTATCTTCTTCAAACATTTTTCCACTATGTATTGGATACAAGATCTTATTATATTCTATTGTCTATATTACTAATTTTAAATTTTGTATTTTACGAACTACCCTATTCTAATTATGGTTGATGAAAAATAAATAACTTTTAACACACTCTTCCCATGATTATAATTAAAAATTAATCCACAAATAAATAAATTTGAGAATTCTATAAATTCAAGAAATTGATAAAATATTTTTATACTACCAGATCAACTATAACTTACTTTCATATCAACCTTCTCATTGTATAATGAACATAATTTTGGTATAACAATATAATTCAATAAATATCACACATAAAATATCAGTAAAAATCAATACAATAAAATTTTCATGTGATTATGGACCAAGGATCTACAAATAATCATTACTCATTTATAATATAAATATTTTATTGATAATCTTCATTAATAAGTACATATTAGATCCCAATGATAATTCAAAAACACAAATTTGGATGGTTCGAAACTTTTTTATAGTTTTCAACCGTTTTGAATTTAATTAAATAATTCTTAAATCAGATTATGAATGTGTTTTTTAATCATTTAATAATGGATCTAGTATCTGATGGTATTAATTCCTTCAATTTATAATATTTTGGAATAATTTATTTTTTATACTCTAGAACTAAAAAGTTTTTTCTATGAAGTGGAGTTTGATGAAGTTCATGAATACTTATATGACTCAGGATGATAAATTATTTTGGGAACAAGAGTCTTGTAAGGTATCACATTAAAGATATCAAGACTCTGGCAAAGTATTATGTACCATTTATTTTTGAAAACTCTGATGTCTTACACATTAAAAAGAATTATTTTTCATCCATCAATGTTTTATAGTTTTGTAACAAAGCCTTGTGGTATTTTCATAAAGTATTATAGGATCAACCAAATACTTATGAACTCTCAATTTTAAATATTGTTTTATGTCATCTATATTCATCAACATTATTATGACCATTTTAAATGTCTTGAGAAGGGGCCTAAAAATATTATAACCACTTCACACTAAGACTTAAGATATGATACTAATGTCATAAAAAACAAATTTCTAGATTTCATCTAACTCAAAAGTATTACATCTATATTTAAAAAGTTATTTAAACATTAAAATAGTAGTGTAAAATATGAGTTTACCATATTTATATTCTTAGAATTAAAATTATTTATTTATTCATAAAACATTGAATTACTTCAAACAACTTTATGGATAACAAAGTATAATTAAAACCATTTTTAAACGAAAAAAAATATTTCATAGCCCTAAAATGATTCTCAATAATAGTTCGAAATAAATAAAACCATAAAATTACATAGGGCACTTCAATCACCACTATTATATTTACTGGGAATTCAAATCAAATCTTATCAACATTTAATAGTTTATTCAATAATAAGAAAATATCATGAGATTCATGAAATCATTTCATTTATCACCTGAGAAGATTCTTGAAACTATATTACCCAAAAAGTTAACGGTTTTAAGAGAATTACATCCCTATGGTACAATTTTTTTCTATCAACATAGATTAAATATATCTGAATCCACACATAAAAATTTTCTTTTTTCTATCCATTTTCAATAAACGATAAACTGGGTCAATAGAGTACATACTACTACCCTGATAAAGAGTTTTTCCATTATTTTTATCTCTTATTCATCATAATCCAAATACTTATTGGGGTTCTCATTCAATACTCCCTTAAGTGACATTAGATGGATAAGCATGAAGTTTCATTTTGAGATAAAAACAAAACTCCTTGGATAAATATTTTATAAGAATATATTCAAATTTATCATTGTTGGGAATGTATTACATCATAACAACACCTTTATAAACTCTTACTTTTATGGAATGAAATATAATGTCGATGTGTTTTGACCTTATGTAACTGAAATGTTTTTTAGAAAAATATGCATAAACTTTGTTATCAAAAGCAAAGATCAATGGTATCTTGATATAAAAAAAATAAATATACCCGTTTTTCATTCATCCTAAACATCATTGAACAAGAATGTGTTACTACTATGTATTATTTATCTACTATGATTTTTGAAACTAAATATTACTTCTTTTTATGCCAACTCATTCTCCTTTTTCCAAGAAAAAATTTTGCACCAGATGTGGATCTTTTATCTATTAAATCACTTCCATAATAAGTGTTTATAAAGGCATACATATTCAGTTTGAAACTAGGTTCAAACAAACAGGACAATATATCAAAGGATAGAATCACCATAATAATGAAATAATATAACAAAAATGGAAATTTAAACATGAATATTAATTTTATGAAAGAATCCTTAATAAATGGGTAATAAAAACATTTAAATAATCGGTATTTGGAAATATAAATATATATATGGTTTTAATTTAGATTTAAAATAATCATAAATTGACTATATAGCTTGTTAGAGAACATCTTACCAAGCCCAAATCCACGGTAATGTTTTTTCTTAACATAGATTATGTTGATTTATTTATAATAACATTGATTTTCCCATGTTTTTATATTGTTGATATAATAATCTATTATAAATTTCAAATCATATTTTATATTTAACTCTAGATAAATTACACTTTCATATTAAAAGATATTTCTCTTTTATTGGTTTCATGATATATAAATATATGAAGTTGTTAAGAGTAATTTTCATCAACTATGTTAACTCTTTATCCTGTATAACCATATTATTTTTTTCCCTGAATTATTTTTTTTTAAAAAAATACAAAATATTTATCATTTTTATATTTTTCATATTTATGATCATCCCTTTTATGAAATTAAATTTTATATCTCTTTTACTAATGAGGGATTTGTAAAAAACACATAAAAATATTGGAAAGCTATTTCCCTTAACATTTATAAATTTTGATTATTTCACTCCACATTTCTCCTCATTTACCATTACTTAATTTCAATGATACATAATTTTGACTTATTTTACAGTTTTAATAGGGTTCTTGAAAACTAATTTTTGGAAAATAAATTAAGAAGTGACATAAAATCTTATTTTTTGACAATGCTAAAAAATATTTCAGAAATTTCATTTTATGGTTTCTCATAAATTTTATAATATATCTATAAAATACCTATCTGGTGTGGTATTATATTAGTAAATGACCCTCTAAATTAACTTATTTTATAAATAATTATGTTCATCAACATTTTGGTATTAATCAATCCAATTATTCATTTAATATTATGTGTTACCATTTAAGAAATTTATATAATTCATATTATTTCTATGAGTCTTTTAGGATAAAATATATGATTTATTTCTTACGGAACACACAAGTATGGTTTAAAATTATGTGATGGTTGGTTCTAATATATCAATCTAATTCATTTGTTAATGATTTATATTTCCTGATATAATGGTTTTATACATTAATATGATTACTATTTTATATTCTAAAAATCATTTGTGTATGAATGATTTCAATTAGTTTTATTCAAATTTCTGTAAATAGACAAGATTATAATTTTCTATGTTCAAATACTTATGAATGGACATTATATCATTTATCAATGATCAAAATAATATTTGTGGATATGATTTTGGTAATATATGTTCACAATGTTATGATTCCCTGTGCTTATGTTTATATCACATGACTATGTTATTCCCAATAGATTATGATTATTGGCCAATTATTCCACATTATCATTATATGGTATATTTTATGTTTTATGATTACCCTTCTGGGGTTATATATCCTTATATTATTCCTTATATGAATATATTATGATTCATGTTATTTTTAATCACATATCTCTCTGATGTTTATGTTTTCAGGCATTTTTCTGATCTAACCTTACTACTATTTTATAAGTTCTTACATTTCTAAGAGTTAGAGATAAATCATTATTATCTTTTCCATTTTACAAGGTAGTTACATTAAATAAGATATTTATGACGATATAATGTTTGGTGAATTTTATGGTATGTGTTGAAGAAATAATGTTAAATAACGTATTTATGTAGTTAATATTTTAAGAAAATAAAAATTTGGTTTCTAAGGTTTTGTGTTTTATTTTTGATACGTATTATTTAAATTATAAAAATTATATAATATATATTTTTGTCATTCTTGGACCGTATCATTAATTTTTTATAGGTAAATTTCTATTAATGATATACTTTTTGTTTTAGGGGATACTAGAAGATTATTTGGGTTGGATAAAGAATGACAGTGAATAAGGTTTGGAGAACTAACTCTTTATGTGAATTTTTATGTGGTTACTAGTATATACATACCATATTTTACTAAAATGTTAATAAAAAGTAATTAATTAATATTAGTATTATAATGGGATATGTTTTCAAATATTATATGCATATATCAGTCTAAATTCCTCTAATTTTTGGTTTTATACTAAATCATTGGTTGAGTGTATTATTATATTTTTTCCTTATAAACATGGTATGAAATATTATAAATATGTTTTTTATGGGTTATATTATTCGACAATTTGATCATGTAAAATTTACAATGTCATTAATTTTTTTATTGTTCACTCAAATTTATTATCTTTTTTCTTATAATAATAATATAACATGAAATATAAAATTATAGTTTTTTAATCATTTATTCATAATTAGAAATAAATTATATCGTATAATCCAAAATATTAGAATGTGTTGAGCCATTATTTAAATTAAGATAAATCAACTAAAATTATAGTTCATGTGATGTGACCAAGACATTTCAAACACATGTTTCATTTACTATTAATACTTTTATATAAGTTGGTCACTCTATATCATGATAACTTGATTTAGTTATCATTCAATGATCCAAGACTAACTCTCATAAATATTAGATTCAATGGTTGTGTGATGTTGGGGTTATTTAGGTGGAATTAAATAATAGACTTTATACAAGATTAAATTTTAATTCTATTTAATTTTTTGAATAGGCCATGTTGTTTTCATCATTAAACTATTTTCCTAATATAAAATTAAAAACATTTGGTATTTTTTGGAGCTTAAAAAAGAATATTTACTTTCTTAAACAACTATTCATTATGGAAATAAAATTTCAATATTATTGATAAAGGGTAAATTTTAAATTGAAATATAAAAGAGTATTTTATGATTAATTAAAAGTAGGTATGAAATTATAATGATATTAAAATTTCCTTATAATTGTAGTGTTACAACTTTAAAAAAAATTATAAAATGTTTTCAACGATAAGAAATTATTTTAGTGGAAAATTTTTCTTCAAAAATATAACCTGAAACTCAATGAATGTATCAATAAAAATCCTCCTTGGGTTATAATAAGTATGTATTGGTTGTGTAAAACAGTTTACTTAATATAATACCATTTCAAAATCATGATTCTATCCCTAAAAGGGTTGGATTATCTTATGATTAAACTTAATTATGTCCTCAGAAATTTATTCAAACAAGACTGATACTTTTAATTTTTTACTATGTTGATGCTTTAGGGAACATATTATTAAAAAACATAATACATGTTTAGTATTATGTTCTAAGACATTAATGTTAACATGGGTTTATATCCACGAGATTCTATAATATTCTTATTATGAAAGTGTATATTTTTAATCATGTTATGTTACCAATGAGGTAAATGTTTATATAGGAGCATGTTTCCTTCTTTAATATAATGAGAATTAATTTTTTAAAAGATTAATTATTCTTGATCATGTCAAATACATTTGTTTATGAGCATGTTAATAGAGTTATGTTTATGTACATGTAACTTTTTTATATAAGCTGTTTTATAACGTATATTGTATGAGATAGAATTTTGAGTAATAAATAATCATAACCCTCCCTTCTCCACATTAAGGGTTGATGACCCAAATTTGTATACACATTCTATCTTCCATGGGATAGGCTTAGTATGTAACTCTAGAAGTTTACCTGGGATAGATGCACTATATGGTCAACCTAACCACAAAAATAGATGTGAAGTGCTGCAAGATTTCACTACCTCTAATCATACATCAATATAAGACTTTCAAAAAAGGTGGAAAACCCAAGGTAAGTTAAAGTGATGATCCTCCAAACCGAATGAGTTATTTGATATTGATTTCAATTCATCAATCAACAATCTATTTTTTTATTTTTCATTTTATTGTTGTTGTTTGCTTAAAATTATTTTACTATATATGTATATAAATGGGGAGAATCATTTATTTATTCACCTAATTTTTCATTATGTATTTGAGAAATGTTGGCGGTTCCCTACTAAATATGTATACAATCCCACCTTTAATGGAATCTCTAGTGTACATTCATGTATTTATGTGTTTCATTTTTGGTAGATAAATTACTAGTGGAATGTTTATGACCTAACTAGTATAGGGTATCATTGGAGTCATACCGTCACTATGTTTTGTGTTCTTGTTGAGTCTTTCAATGATATAGTAAATCAATGGCGTGGATGAAAATTGGCTTTTTTAATGATTCTTATCGAGTTTTCACATACGATACGTCTTTTTTTGTCTATAAGAACATGTTTAGTTTTCCCAATTTGTGTGGATTGGATTTTTTCTATTTATCAATTTTTATAAAAATTATATGCTTTTTTATGTGGATTACTAAATATTCATGAATAATATAGTTATTTAATCATTTTATGTACCTATGGTTTATTTTGAAGGTATTCTAATTGGTATTATTGGGTTTTAGTTCATATGTTCGATGAGTTCTAATGTCAAGATGGATTTTCAAAAGACCTTATAATTGGATTGTTTTTGTATTAGGAGGGAAAAAATTCCTCCAAAATATACTTTATTAAAGCACAATCATTTATAATAGCCTATGTAGACTAGGAGGTGTTCTTTATTCCTTGTGATAGCCAGTCCAATTGTTGTTTAATAAAATGTGTCACGATCTTCATAATGACATGCACTAGTAAAGTATAGTAAAATAGAGACCATGTTTTATAAATGAGAGCTACTTGTTCCAAATAATTTTATATAAGATTACTATGAAAGAATCCCTACTAATCAAAATGATGAGTACCCTTATATCCATGATCATCCATATACAACAATACTCCTTGAGAATTTCTAATGAATTTCCTCTGAAGACGAACTAGACCATTCAAAGATATTCTTAATCACCCATGTCTTAACTAACAACATAAAATACATTAGAAACATAAATGGAAAAAAAGATGCTAAATAGTGGGAAAGAGTTCCTTCTCAAAATGTTGTAATATGGTATTCTCGACTAGGAAAAGACTGGGGGAAAATAGAGAAGGTCCATGAAACTAATCTCGATATACACAAACTCATGCTCCCCTACTAAAGAGAAGGAAAAATATTGTTACATCACTGATTTTTTTTAATAAACCCTATAATTCCAAGAATATACCAATGAAAAAATATTCATTTAACACTATTGAAAAAATAAAATAAACTAATATTGTGTGTTTTACCTTAGTAGGCTAAAAATATTGTCATTTATTTCTCATTATTAGCATAGATCAGGACAAAATTAGTTCCATGGTTTTCTATACTATACATTATTTCAAATTCAATGAGGGACCTATTATAATTTTCCAATATATGAAAATAAAATTATTATATATTCTTCCATGAAGTCTAATCCACCTCTACAAGTTCAACACATTTACATTTAATCAGATCATCCTGATAATCCTCACCAACCTGAACCACATATAGACTCTGAAAACCAAGAATCTGTACAAGTGAAAAAGATAACTCATAAGATTTGAAACATTGAATAAATTTTGGACTATTTAATTATATTAGTTTAATTTTACATAGAAATTCCCGAATTGAAACATAAGAAAAATATAACATGATATATGTAACAATACTAGGTCACTACCCCACAATCAACATCATGTTTCCTACCAAGAAAATAAAAATTATGGTCATTACATAGGACCATAAGGGCCTCTAACCTACTATGTCCAAGATGGTATCCCTTGCTACTTCGCATGCTATGTTTAACTAATATTATTACCTTACCAAACCCAAAAATCCTTGAAAGTGTCTAACTCCAATATCCTTCCTAACATTCATCCATAGATTTGATACCACTATTAAACTATTTTTCACCAATGGTAAACCATCTGAGGTATGTATTAAAGATGAGTGTATCCCCTTACTCCTACCTCTAATGGGACACAGGTTAGTGAATAAAAATAGAGTATAAAAAATGGAATCCATTATATTAATAATTTGAGGAAAACAAAAAAAAATAAAATTAAAACCATGTGATATAAAATAATTCTAAACCACATTTCATTAAAATTCACTTATAATTAAGGACTCTAAAAATATAAAAAAATTAACTCATAAAAAAAGAACATTATCACCAATCATGACCTCCTTGTGCTAGTATTGTCTTTCTCAATCACTAAATCCATCGTAGAAACTTGTTAAATATATATATATATATATATATATATATTCTTATAAATATCATTGACAATAAAATTTTACTAATTAGGATCTGGAATTATGTCACTAATGAAAAAGTGTAATAAGTATACATATGCCTTAGTAAAAAAAACATAAATACCAATACAAAACTATTATAGTTCTATTGGAATTTAAAGGGATGTATAACATCAAAAATATAGTGGGATAATAACTCCAAAACCAAATTAAAACCGAAACATATTTTTAAGTTTATAATAAATAGTAAAATTAATAAACAAATGACCTAACTTTAACCAATAAGTCATGAATCTGGATTCTTTTCACATGTTTTTTATTGATATTTCTGATAATTTTCTGAAATAACCATTCCTCTAAATAATTCCACAGAACATTGGAATCACCCAATGATTAATTAGGACTTCTATCCCATCCAAAGTCCACAAAAATATCTTGTGGAAGGATAAGTTGAATTATTATATAGATAATTTCATCAATTAGGATTTCTAACTAACCTTAACATAGTTGAGGATCAAAATACTTATTTAGGAATGAAAAAAATAAAAACAATTTGATTGTATTAAATGATCATTTTAAAAAATTCTCGAACATTTCAAATGTTTTAATTTTTAGATTGATCCCTTTTGATGAATGTATAATATTTAAATAATAATTTTATTCCTTCAAAAATATCATACCCAATATCATATAATGATTGTAACCAATAATGATTATTGGATTGGAAGATATAGAAAGAATGAATTATTATTATAATAAACAATAATACCTATATAAGAAACACCACAACATTGTGTCTCACACAATTACACGACTTTATAAAGGATAGACCATGAAATGTCCTACAAAACAAGACATTACTGATCTATTTAATGTAATAATCCATCAATATCCTAATTTTAGTAAAACCTCATGTTTATTTTCATCTCATGTCACATTATATGAATCAAATCATGAAAACATAAAACACCCCATTTAACGATTTACAAAACTACATTTTAACATGTTATCATTCATTTATTTCAAATTTTACATAATACGAAACATCTTATGAATTTTCATGACCCGAACCAAGTAGGGTATTTAGTAGTAACTACCCCAATCCCTCCTCGATAGGCTAGAGTGTGGTGATATGTGTCAAAGGCACAACTAAGCCAGAGAGTAAGTTTTCTAAAAACATTTACACACACACAACCAACTCAATGAATAAGTGTTGAGGGAAATAAGAAAATAAAAAACACTGCTATATGGTCAACCAAACATTCATGAACATTTAGATGGTAGAAAAATATCATAGTTTATTCTGAAATGTATTGGGGAAAAATACATGCCCAATCAAAAATGTGTCCCAACCTGAAAGAAAACAGGAAATAGGAAACAATAGAGAGAGCCCATATCCTGAATCATAAGCTACAACCATTATACGCAGTCCAAGAACCCAATATCCCAAATCACTTCTGTCGACATGGTTTATATGTCCGCTATCTGCATATGACACAACATGTGTAGGAGAATACCATGTAGGTGTCAGTATAATCATATATATTAGGAAACCCAAGAAGCTAAGGGGGTTCAATAAGATTTACAATTGAAGCGGAAAACTCTATATAGAATATGGTAAAATTAAAGTATAGTTCAACCCAAAACAAGATTTAAAGTATGCTCATCAAAACATAAGTGGCTAAACACGGTGAGTATTTTAACTACCCATTGAGTATTATCTAACTATAATAGGAGAGTAGAATCATCCAACCACAATAAGAAAAACATTGAATGCATGGGATTAACCCGTGTGTATTTATATATCCTGGAATGAGATTATCCAAATCCCAAGTATGGATATAATTTAATGTTATATGTATATGATATGTCAAAGAAGCCTAAATTAATAGATTAATGGGATCTTCGCTTCATAGCTCAATACATGAAGAATAGTTGCCAATAATTACAAAATTCCAATAGTGATGTCCAATATCTCACATGTCTTCCCTAGACACACAAGTCTAATAAACTTTTTCACCACACCTTGATACTATCCAAGAGGGTTTTCCATTTCTATTCCACACAATTCAAACCCTTCATTAAACCACAAATCATTCAGTGATCATCAAAATGGTCATCTTTTCAATGCAACGATCCCATATCTTCTCTTTACTCATTGAACTGTTCATGTTTCATTGATTTGGCGTGAATAAAAAAGTTTAATCAAGCTTGATACCTCCAAAAAATGTTTCACTTGGACCACCTGGAGAAAAACAGTGAAAAAAGTGAACATAAATGGGGGTAATAAAAAAAGAACAATGTCAGTTGATTGATGTCAAGAATTCTTGGCCAATCAATCAAGTATGGGGATTTGAAACTATAAAACAACTAAAATCGATTAAATTTATGTACATTGGAACATGAAAAGTCTGAAATTAAAATATTTCCAAGAAAAAAGATGGATTTTCTCAATCATTTAATCAAAAGGGAATAAAATCCCAAATTGAAAAACCCTATAAAAATTTTATATCAATCAGTGACGAGCAATGCATTCACCAAATATTTTAACGAATCTGTTGTTTTCTCTAGATCCTCTATTTATATGATCTAGATATTTATCAACACTCGCGGGGATTCTCAAGAGGAAGGAGGAAGGGATATATCTTAATTAATTATATGTTATGAGGAAAACACTGGAAAAAATTATCTTGTATTAACACTTTAAGAGTTATCTGTTGCACTGAAAAAAATTAATTAATTAATTCACTAAATTCACTGCCCAAGAGCGAGGAGTCTGAACATCCCGTAACAAATAATTTTATGTTACACCTAGGGTAATCACCATTTTGTGGACTCAACTGTGGGGTCATATTTACAATTTGATTGACCATTTAAAAGTTTTCATGTTTTATTTAATATGCTTTGTGGGTGTAATATAAAATATATTTAATATTTTTATAAATTCAATTCTAGGCACATTGGGGCCTAGAATCCCACACAGTCTCAAGACTTAGCTTTTTAAGTATAAATACATATATTAAATAGTCTTAAAAAGAAAAAACAAGTTATATAAATGAAAATATTTTTTTATATTCTTCTAGATATCCTCTAAAACACTTTTTGGATTAGCATATAATGATTAGTAAACATGATCCTCATTGAAATGATAATAAATTATTACCCCAAAGACCTTTTTATTGTGGGAAAAAATTATGAATTTCGAGATTTATAATGGTAAAAAAATTCCTATAGAAAAGAATCAGTGATACACAATATAAAAACATATTTGGTTTAATTTTTTACAAATAGGTGTATCTCCATAGGTACATCCAATATTTTTATCATAAAAAGAATTTATTTTCATATGATCCCTTTTTCTATGACATCGTGTTAAAATAGAACATAATGTATTTCAATCCAATATATAATACTAAGATATTCCTTATTCCTTGAGTATAGGTTGACCATGTTAATTAATACATCACATGTTATTCATATATCCAGAGGATCTCATAACATCCCCCTCATCCATGTGGATAAAAATATCATATATCTATCAATATCAAGACCTAAATTTCCTTATTCTCTATCAATAAAGGTCCAAATTTCAGTACTATTTATAAGAGGGTGCAAATCTCATCTTGGGTAATCTTTAACCAATGACATGATCAGTAAAAACCCAACCACCACTAATTAGATAAGTTATAATACTTGTATAATGAAGGTATTGAAGTATAATGGTTATCATTCCATGTACCATGCCAACCTTATGATTTAGTAAATCTCAATATGAAGCATGCATACCTAACATACCAAAGGAAATGTATATGACACTCAAGTGGTATAATTTTGGGGTCACCCAAAACAAAATACTATTTTTGTGTATCATTCAAATATCTCATATCTCTATATGAAATTTCACTCAAACTAACCTTAAGTCTTCATTATAACCTATAATACTCTAGGGTGAACATCATATATGGATGACTCAATGCCATAAATCAAGATACCGTTCCATGTAACAAATGAATCGAACATTAAAACCAAAACCTAATGCTTTGTAGAAACATATGGTATTGTTAACTAATTACATCTCTATATAGTTCCAACCACTTTTCTAGGTTTCCTTCTGATAAATCTCTCCATATAAAATACTTATTGTGTAATATCTATGAAATTAACCTATTTAAATAATGATGATATAAATAAATAATATTCCAAATGTTCCTCTATTATAATAAAAAATGAAAAATTTTAAGTTCACAACAAAAAATATTACCCTATTAATAACATCTATAGTCTGCTTATAGCTCTTTCTAATTTAATCTTCATCATTATTCTTAAAAAAATTCAATTTACATTTTAATTTGATGAAATTTTAGTAACAATATATAAATATGTACCTTGTATCTTTACCAATACATCATAAACCCCATTTATGATATAAGTTTACTATCACTTCATAAAAGTGAATAAATATTAGTATTTAAAATTTTCATTGACATTGTGACCACAACTCATTTAATATATCAGGTGAATTATACTTTTCACTTTAACTATCATAATGCTTTTTACTTGTCAGTTATAAAATTAAAATATAATCCTAGTTGCCTCTTAGACACAGTACTTTCCAAAAAATAACATTATAATATAAAACACTTATTTTCTTCAAGGAAATAATACTTATTTACATAATTGTAATATTTAACTAACAAATTATTGTTTCTATATCAAATATTTTATTCATTGTTTTGAAGGGAATTATATAAAAGTATGAAATTATTCATTAAAAAATTAAATGAATGGTTGTGAGATCCTATCCTTCCTATTTTAAAAAATACAGTAGATAAACTCTTTTATCCCAAATAAAACTAATCGTATCCTAGTATTTTGTCCAGGAATATTGTATAATCAAATGAATCCAAAAATTTGAATTAAAATGATAATATTGTTTATTAATAATAGAATATTGTTTGTAACTATATCTTGGTATACAAGAAGAAAAATAAGATTTAAATTATATATCAATTATTATAATTCATACCAAAATATAATTTATTTTGACATCCACATCCTTAATGTGGAAAATCTTTACTTTATTTCTTACAATAATTATTTAATGTTTTATCAACCAATATTTATAAATATTATATTCTAGTATATTTAAAACACTTCAGAAACCTATAGTTTGTATTATTTACCTTTTATAAAAATTTAGTTCAATGATATCATAAATTTAATAGATTATCCACTAGCATTTTTATGAACCTTTAGGTACTTTTTATAAATAAGTTTCTTCTGGATAAGATTTACCTAAGGAAAACATTAATATTTATTTTTCTGTCCACCCTTTGGTTTCAAAGTATTTGATCTGATATTGAAGAACTCACACTTATTCTTTGTTATAGTTTTTTTCATTTTCGGATTTATACATTTAATGTCGTACACTATTAGTATAACAATAAAACCTACACCACCCACACCCCACTCAATCATCCTCAACATAATCATTATGTCAAGGTATACCATTCATGAGTTTATTGTGGTTATAATTTCTAATAATCTATTGGAACCTTTCCTGTGAAGATTACAAAATGAAATCAGTATCTTGGTTGTGATTAATAGGTGACTCCAATCTCCACAATTAATTATCGTACCCAATAATATTTAATATAATATATTAAACTAAAGTAATATATACCATATAACACAAAAAAATTAAAGGTCACAATTCATATATTTTATGCCTAGTTTACTCCTAATATATCATTTTTTGGTTATCAATTATCCAATAATAATTCATAGAATCATATTTATTAATGATTTTGGGCCCAACGATGAAAATAATAAAGGTTAATAGATTAAGATAATCCCTATTATGTTTATAGAAAGCATTATTTAATTTTTTACTTGCTTTATCAAAATGTGTTTCCATGGGAGTTGGTTTCTTTAACCCATATATTTTCTCTTCATTGTTGAGAACAATATTGATATTTCATTTCAAGTATAAGATATTACTACCACATACCTTTTCATTTTAAAATATTAATATCAAATTCAAAATAAAATATGGTTATGACATTGATATCTATAATAAAATCTTTTATCCTATGATTATATATATATATATATAAATCAGTCAATAAAGACATTTATTTAACGTGATACCCCTAAAATGATTTCCCTTTTAAGTTCATTAAATCTATCAGTTCAATAAAATCCATATTTCACTAATTACTATGTTTTCATTGGTATTCTATTATCCACTTAGTAATTTTGGTATACCATCATACAAATCAGATCAAATATTTCTCTTGGATGCTTTACCAAAAAAATAATTGTCTTATTCATTATATGGGTTATACCAAAAATATTCTTTCTATATCCCTCCTAAAATATTCCTAGATAGATGTAACTAAAATATCATAATGGGATTGTGTTAGAATACTCCTAGTGTCATCCATTTCTTTGTCAATATAATCCTTACGAACCATAATTTAGTAGATCTAACCCGGTTGAATGATCAATGTCTTTACATGTGATTTATTTAGAAAGAGTATAACACTTAATATTATTTAAAGGAGATTTAATCATATTTATGATCAAAAGTATTCTATTTACATGAATTTATGGTTTTAGTGACTTAGTCTGGTATCTTTTTCCTTATAATAAATCAATATTTTCAAACCATAATGATGTGTAACCCTTTAAACAATTCCCTAAATGTGCCACTAAATAGAATTAGTACTCAACTATATTCATACATATCCAAATTCATAAAATGTATAAGTTACATGAAATTATTTCATATAATGTATTAGAATCATACAAAATAAAAAATCTCATCATGTGTTGTCATGTAGTGATATATATCCATCCTTCAATTTTCAAGATAAGGAATAAGCCCCTAGGCTAGTGAGTAGTTTGAATCAATGCGAGTCTATTTATAAACTGTTTATTGAAGATACATTTCAATAAAATAATAATTATAAAACCTAATATGTATTAATAATAATTAACTTTTTAACAAATTATAAAAACCTAATACAAGTAAAATTTAATATAGATGAAATATTAATAAATTATCATTCCCATAATGCAAGTCCTTCGATTCATGTGTGGAAGTTTATAATTTATTTATCACTTTAAATAAATCATAACTCAGAATTAAAATATTTATTCTTGAGATCAAATGATGATAAATAATAAATAAATAAATAATAATCAATATAATTTAACCTTTACTCAACTTAAAAATTTTAATTTTATGAAATAAGAAAATTTCAAATTATCATTTTAATATATTTAATATGAACTCTTTTATATTCTTAATATGTGATATTTTATGAAAAGTTTTATTATTAAATAATAAATATTTAATATATTATGTAAAAAATCTACAGAAGTTGAATATGACATATTTGGATTTATTGGAACCATTAATCATATCAGCATCTGAAACTCCATTTATAATTTTGAAAATAAAATTTTTAAATAAGGCCTTAATACGCACATTTATAATTATTCTTTTGAGCTATTCATATATATATATATATATAGTTTTATATTTTATATTTATTATTTTCTAAAAAAACTATAACTTATTTACAAGGTAAATCAATTATAAACCTAGAAAAAATATTAAAATTATTTATTTTAATCATTATAAAAACTACATTCAAAATAGTTTTCACCAAAACATAATAAAATTGATTTCCATTGTTTCAAATTTCTATACACTATGTCTATAAAAATTTTCTATATTAAGCACGGTGTAGGGAATATGTCCAACAATGACATGTTTTTTAAGAAAAACATTAGAATATGATAATTCTTACTTCCATAACACTTATTTTATAATATTTCAAAATGATGAGATGAAATGGACATTTTTCATTGGGCTATGTGATGGTATCTATATTTCATGAACTAAAATTCCTTTTATAGAATCAACAAGGAACTAGTACCTAATAAAATCAATTTCATTCATCCATTAAATGAAAAAGGAAAACATTTCCAGATTAGCTATTATACCACTATTGATTTTTAGAGGGACATCCAATATCTAAAATGCAGTATAAGAATAACTCAAAGACTCAATTAAAACCAGAATATTTCTATATGTTTAGAATGAATAATAAAATGACGAAATAAAATTCTTAACTTACAGCAATAGATCCATTCTATCAATACATTTCAAAAGTGTTTGATCATTATCAGTAATAATTATTCAATAGTCTCTTTCTTCTTGAGGAATTCATGGATTATATGGATCTATTGATGATAATATAGGACTACTCTACCATCCACGGTATACTAAAACATTTTCTTAAAGGATAGGGATCGTCAAGAGATAATGGATTTCATCCTTTGGGAGTTTTAACTAGACTAATAATGCTTAAGTATAAAACAACTTATATAGTAAACCATGTAACTAAAATAATTTATCCTATATTTAATGATTTTTCACAAAACTCCTAAAAGTTTCAACTTGGGCAAAGATTAGTATGAAAACACATGGGGAGTTTTTAATGTTTAAACATTAATTTTATTAATCGAAACTCCTAATAATCAATATCAATTGATGAAAAAAAATTAATAATGATAGTTTAAATTGAAGAGGAAGGTTGAATGAACTAATATAATACAATATGATAATTCCAATGAAATAAACACCATGAAATAGTGTATCAAACAATATTATAGTACACCCAAGGATAAGAAGAAATGTGGTCTAAACCACCATGTTGTTTTGGTTACTTTACTATAAATTTTTTTTAAGTACACCTATTACACAACCTCACCAAGGTTCTCATACCCATTATCGGATCCACATATAGTAGCATAATATCAAAAGGGTATATTTAATGATGGTTCCTAACATCCACATCCCTAATGATCTGGACTCTACTACACCTAGACGACATAAATTTTGTGATTCAAGTCCATCCATATAATCATATAGATAAATGTCCACATATCATAAACAAATACCATACACCAAGTCTATATAACAAGAACACATAATTCCCTCATCATTGCCAGTAATCATGAATTTAAGTGATATGTACCTCATTTTTGCTTCTACAACACTCAACCCGCATCAATATATCTACACCGGGACTATATAACCAAACTATCAGTTATATATATATACACAAGTTTATTATATCCCACATATATTTTTTTGGTGATCCATCAAATTCAATTCCAATTTCCACCATTTCAATGTTTTATCAACCGCTATAACAATAAAACTACCCCCTTCTCACAAAAAATCTCCATACCATCACTACAACAACCATACATCCTCTCATTCAACACTTCCACATTCACCCCATACCTTATCACCCCAAACTACCATAATTACCAACCACTACCACTATATATATAATAAGAAAACAACATGTAAAATAAACAAAAATGGAAATCATAGAAACAAATCACATTAAAAAAAATATTTTAAACAATTTTCCCATATTAAATTATAATTACCATATTGAAAAACTAGTTCCATAATTCCATATTCCCCGCAACCAATTAATTGATTATTTTCTTGTGATTAACCCATTTTGAAATGTTATACTAATATATAGACACTAGTAATAATGTTTATCATAGAGGTGACCATCATCCAAAAAAAATTAACAATAACATAATAATGAATAATCACATGTCAATCATCCTTTATTCCATTATAGACTCATTAAAACTATTATTATATTTGTTAGGATAATTCATATCATCAACCAATAAAAATAATAGCATGACTCATCCATATTCATATATATTAAATAAGGAAAAGAGTATAATCCTCTACATTAATAGAATATCCAAATATTTCAATGATAAAATGAGAAGTGGAAAGAATCCCTACAAATAACACTAAAAGAAGGCCCCAAAAAATTACATATCATAATCCCTCAAAAAAATGAAAAGATAATAATACTCATTAATGCAATCCACTTACAAAACATATGAAAAATGAATAAATGAGAAGGAATTAAAAGTGAATAAATGAGAATAAAAGAAACAAATTCAGATAAAAAAGAACATTTTATCTTAAAATTTAGGAAAAAATAGTCAATGGATAGTTAATTTTCACTAGGAATAATGAACCAGTGGACTAAGGATCAATTTATGTTGAAGAAATAGGGGAAAATTGAAATTTCATCTAGATTTGTAATTATTCTAGGAAAATAAAGAATTAGGTAATGAAATGGTTGCACACACCATAGTACTTGATCTGTTTGAAATTCATAGTATGATATCTCCCCAAATATTGATTTATATATTTTTAGAAATTTATAAAATCAATGAAGAACATTTTTTAACAAAATTTATTAGTATATAATTCTTGAACCCTCAAGGATCATGACATGATCCTTGGAATTCTCTCCTTATACTGACCTAACCTCAAAACAAATTAAGACATAATAAAAGTCACTTTAGTGAAAAAAATCCGTAGAACAAACCTAGGAAATCAACCACCCATGACACTGTATCACATTTATCACAGTCTCTATATAATATCTCTCAACCCAAACAATATAACTCGAACCCACACACATTATACCACAATCGAAACCCACCACAAAACAAATATACTTATGTAAGATTTTTCAGAACGTCTTGAGATACAATTCAAGCCATGAAAAATTAAAAAAATACCATCTATAAACATTATGATAAAATAATATACATTGAAATGCAACCATCCTTCCATATTGAAAAAATATGACACTAAAACTTCATGGTCACTCCCTCACAAAAGAATACATAATACTTGATGTAAACAAACATATTATGGTGAAACGCATGAAATTGTATAAAAATATATTCCTCCTATAAGTTTTTCATTCGGCATCAGATGATTCCACACCTATATACTAACATTTCATCTAAAAGTTCTTGTTAAAAATCTACATTTCTTCTTCTACCCTTCTCCTGACACTTCTAACACAAAAAAAATTCAATATAATAGTCTAAGAATGTCCAGAAATATATAAAAAATTAATAAAAATAAATTTTATTAAATATAAATATATATTTATTTAATAGTTGATGAAGGATAAATATGTATGGTAGTTCATTTATAAGTGAAAATAATTTGAAATTATGAAATTGCTAAAATTAATGAAATTCTTCTCACTAAATTAAAATAAACATATTAATAATGTATACTTTATAATTTTTATGTAAGTATATCTTAAAGGAAGAATATGGTATTTTATTACCCTTTTCATGATAATATAATAACTAAGAGAGGGAGAGTGACTACTTTTGAAATATAATTTTATTTATATAAAAGGGAAGAAATATTCAAGGAATGTTGCACCGAATTGGACTATTAATGATGATAATATCATTTGAGTTCTATAATAACATCATACAAAAAATTTTAATATGAGGTTTCATTATATTATAATCATTTAACTCTTGATTATACATTTTAACCCTATTTTAGCCTTTACTGTTGTGATAAATTTATACCATGTATACTATTCATTATGAACAAAAAATAGACATGATTATGAATTCAAAAAGATATGATAAAAATGTGTAATAAATTTTAAAATATTCAAATTCTAGAAGTGGATAAAAGTAATTTTAATATAAGTTTGTAGAATTTCATAAGAATTATTTTTTATAAAATTTCATATTTTAAGAATAAAAATGATTTTATATCATAATAAATTATAGTTTTGACTCTGATAGAATTAATTGGATTATATTAAATAAAAATAAAATTATGTGACTTTTATAAAAATGAAAAACCAATTGTAACATTTAGATTACATTGATTAAAATTAACAAAATGACAGTTTTTACAAAATTGGTATTTTTCACTATTCACCCAAAAATCAACCTTTTCAGGAAGATCCCAAAACATTTTCATAATTTTATATTGAAATTCAAATTTATAAAATCATATAAATTTTATCAAATATAATTCTAAAATTTTTATAAATTAATCATAATATTCAGGATCAAAATTCAATAAAAAACATTTTGAAAAATAAATTTTATGTATAAAATTAATTTATTTCTATTTCATATCAACTAAAAACATTAGATGAATGATCATTTATATGTTAATTAAATTATAAATAAATTTAATTAATTTTATTCATATTTAATTATTATCATAATTTATTTGGATAAAAAATACTTTTTATATATTAATCAATTTTCTAAGAAATATCTACTTTAATATTGTACGATCTTATTTAAAATTGAACTATTATTTCATATAAATTAATATTTATATTTTAATTATGGAAATATTTTTTTATATAATTCATAAATTTTTTACTTATATTCATACCATACGATACAATAACTAGGTTATAAAAAAAGTTTAACTGCACTATTTCTATATCACAGTTTTTTAAGCTTGATGTTCGGTGTAGTATATACTATCGAAAATTGTATTAATTAAAAATAAATTATATATTTATATTTTGGGGTATTAAATTATACCCTATTATAAAAATTTAATCCTTAACTTTGGAATTTTATAATCTGAAAATGAATTTCTCAAAACATTGTAAAAAAGTAAAATATATATTTTTTCATGACCCTTAACTTTTAAGTCAATATATAAAAAATTATTATTTCATAAAATTATATACCTATATAAGACTCATAATTATAGATTAGTTTCTAAAATAATACCTTGATATTTTAGTGTTACTTAACACAATATATCTGAGAAATCATTTTACCCTTGATATAGAGATATATTTACTACATTGATTTCCCTAACATGAGTATAATTTCATTCTTCATTTTCGATTATATTATTTTCTACATATATCTTAACTAATACTCCATGAAATTAATATTAAATATTATTTATTCTTTAAAGAATCATTAAATTAACATTTTAATGGCATAAAATTTCAATAAAGGGATAAAAATTCATTTTTTCAGTTTCTATAAATTAATCAAAAGAAAATTGTTAAAAAATGTTAAGATAATGCCTAATAAAAAACACCATCATATGAAGAAAAACTACATTAATCTCCAATGAATCAATCATTACACCCAATTTTTAACTTAAATCATTCCATAGGTAACTAACCTTAATGATTTTCAAAATATTCTCAATAATGTTCGAAACCCAAAAATCAGAAACATTTGATAACTTATCCTTTAAAGAATAATTTAAAAACAAAATTAATACAATTATCACTCATAATGTCGCACTCCAAAAATGTATAATTTATAATCATATAGTATCCCAAATATGAGAATTTGTTCTATAAATTACCTGAATAACCACAAATCCACAATAAAATCTTATATGCTTCCGAAAGAAAGCTCTGCCTTTATTCCTAAAAATAATCTCATTGTTTAAATATAGTAAAATTCTTTAAAAATATATTTAATATCTTAATCACCAAATCTATTTTCAATCCTATTGTTATCTATACGATAAAGCATATTTTTCTAAAATATAATAATCCTTTTATCTATATTACCATAATTACCTCAACATAAAATACCATATTAACCCTAATGGTTACCAATCTATTTATGCATTTTTATAAAAAAATATGAAATCATTCTTCCTCAAATGACCTTTTCAATAAAACATAAGTTTCAATTAAGTTTTACATATATCCTAAGAGCCTATAAAAATGATATAAATTTCTACCAAAGTACACTAATAACTTAAAACATTCAATGTGCATTAATTTCATAAAATTTCTGATCATCCTTAAACTTATCAACTATAAAATAAAATAAAACTATAATATAACTCATAATACCCTATATGTATACAATTAATTCATTAAACTTCTATGATACATCATTAAAAAAGTTTTTTCATCATATTTCTTAACACATCTTTACTAAAATAAAAATATTAGTCAAGTCCCAATATTTATCAATATTAATATAATAACGTTTCATACATTATAAATAAACAAAACTATTTGAAATATATATTTTATATCAAGTTTCTTCGTCATCATCACATAACTGTGATAATCCTTTATTTATGAGTTCTTCTTGTTATCTACCATAATATCTCATAAAATATAATATATTTAAATAATTTACATACTATCCACATTTGAAACACATTATTTTTCCTTTGGAACATTTATGTGGTAAATTATTCCCATAATCTTGATATATATAAAGTAGTATATTCTTAGCTTAATGATAATTTCACCAGAAATTCTTTAAAAATATAATTATCATTTATTTGGTGTCTTATAAAACTCACAGTGGTTTGGGTTGTTAATCATATATCAAGCTATATAGTAAGGCATGAACACAATATTTATTAATCTGAATATTATAATATTTGGTTAGAAATTTAGAAAACCTAAATATTGTCATTAAAATATATTGTCTGCATGGTTTCTGTTGGTTCAGACATTCCCTAAAACCAAAATAGTTATTCTGATTATGTAAAATAAAATAACAATAAACCATATTTTAAGAATAATTTAGTAATATATCCATATAAATTTCATAATCAATTCAATAACCCTATTTCTAAAAATAATTTTAACAATAATGGCCATATAATAATTCTAACGTATCCTAAAATAATTTCCTAGACTATAATGTTATCTGAACATTTCCTCTTACACCAACTATAACTCCAAAAAAACTTAAATGATCTATAATCACAAGATTCATAATAGAGTTTTACTTTCTTACACTGTGATTAATGTTCTGTTTTATAATTTTATAAAATTATATAAAATATTAAATATCAAACCCTTATAATTAAAAGTGTAAACTTCCACTAAATATTTATTTTTTTAAAGAAATATCATTAATTAATTTAAAATCATGTTTCATTCTATACTTGTTCCCTTATTTTATGAGGAAACCCCATAAAAGAAATAAACTCTTTACTATAGTTCCTAATAATTATCAAGATATATGAAAACATTTAGAAAAGTGGGTTGAGAAAATGAATCTCAGTAAGGGATATAAAAACTGAAAAAATTTTATAATCAAGTCAAAACATTAAAATAATTCCTTTAAGGAATATTTTTCACCAATAGAATATCATGAAATTTCAATGAAATTATAAGGTCATTTTCGTTCTTAATGATATAAAAATATTTCCATAAAAAGCATGGAAAACATGAACCTGAAATATATTCATGTAAAATTTAAACAATCACATATAATATAATAACTAATTTCATAATGATGGAATGAATAATTTTGTATGTCATAATCTTACCACCAAGGTCATGTTCTAAGACATCATAAATAAATAAGTGAGGTATATGTCAAATACCCAAGATATTCTCTATCATGATACCTACTAATTGATCGAGGGGTGATAATGGGCCCCTCCCATCACTTACCAAGTATAATGTATTCATCAAATGTTGGAAATTAATAACAACACATTACATAATTAATATAATTTTTTATACAGAAACACAAGCATAAAACATGATAATATTTTATCCAGTCAATAAATAAAACATCATGATTGTAAGAAATCTAGAGAAATTAATTGCGTGGTTTCATTAGAGTATATACCGAGTAAAGAATAATCATCAAGTGATTTTGATAGAAATTAAAATACGTTAGAAATAACATTCAAATAAAATTTTAAACAAGGGGAAAAATATCATTTTATAATATTTTCAATAAAAAATCCCATAATATTTATAAAATTCTTTTCATGGAAAGGAATTATATAAAATATTAAATTAAGATTAAAATAAGAGAATATTTATTATGGGGGTAATATCTATTCATGTCAGATATGTTAAAATAGAACATGTTTTTCGTACATTTATGAAAAGGAAAAATTGTCATATGTAAAAAATTTGAAACTATTCTTTTTAATAAATTTTAAAGAAAGTAAAAATTACTTAAAAACGAACATTATAAGTCATTGAAGAATAATAAATAAATTTTAAAAAAACTTTTCAAGAACATGGACTTATAAGATAATAATTTTGAATGAAAATGTTTAATACAAGATTTAAAAGGAAAATATCTTCCCACTAGTCCCAAATCATTTAATACATTTTATAAATTATAAATAATAATAATAAAAGTTTATTTTTGTTCATTATTAAGAGAATTTTTATCTTTATACTTAATTAAAATACTTTTTATTTTTATTCCATTATAATTATTCCTTTTATTTTATTTATTACCAAGAAATATTTAATTACTAAATCAGTTGATTTTCTATCATGTGTTCTGAGGACATTAGATTCATTATCAGAAAATAACTTCGGTAGGTTATCCATGGTCAAAAGGGTTATTATCACATAATTTATAGAATATTAATTTTAATTTATTTGACACTAAATAAACTATTAATTTTATTCATTTATATTGGTCATTAAAAATTAATTATATGTTTTCTTAGTGAAGGTAGTCCATACATACACATTAACAATGTTTTCAATTTTCTACTAGGTTGAAAAGAAATAAATTAGATATCTTTTATTTTTTTTTAAAAAATTAATTATCTAATAATTGTCTTGTTTAATTGTTATTTATATCCTTATGACCAAATATATGAGGTGTTAATATGAAACAAATTGTATCACTTCATGGAGGTGCTATTCTACATGTATGCATGAGATACATTATCATCATCAAATAGATGGAGTATAAAGAAGGAAAGTAATATATTATCTTTCCATAATAATAATTTTCATGTATATTTCATATAAAATCTATTATAAAAACAATCTCTTTGATATGGGGACGAAAAACAAAACACATTACTTTGTTGAGGTGGTATTCCATGTGTATGGACAAGCGTCGTTTTAATTTACATTAGATTGTAAATAGAGGTGAAAAATGTTGTTACATTAACATAATAAAATTTTATTTTATGGAATATATTTATTCTATCATATCTGTATGGTTATAGAAAATTTTAAGGAGTTGGAAGAATAAATAAATACGAAATCATTGACTGAGAGATATACCTTTTAATTTAAAAACATCCCTTGAAATAAACATTAGGCCTTCTAGAATGGTATTTTGGTGATACAAAAACATATGAGATATGGGGAGTAATATTGGGAAGGTATTTTGTAATATCTAAGTTTAGATAAACGGATCAATATGTTTGAGGATGAGAGGAGAAGAGGTGTACTTTCATTAGTGATTTGGGTGGAAGTCTTGTAAATACATGATATAATAATATATAATATGTGTTTAACTCATGTAAAATGTCTGTAAAATTCCCCAATTTACAAGATAAAAAATATTAGGTCAAGATAAAATCAACAATTTTTTTACTAGTTTAACTGGAATTTTGAAACTTATATGTTAGTTTACGTCTCTCTTTAGGCCTTTTAACATTAACTCTAGTAAGAGATTTTTCAATCTCTAACAGCCATAAATGTAATTATTAAAATTAAAAGAGGAATATATATGGAATATTAATGATTTATTAAAATATTTCTCATGCTATTGACTTATTATAGGATTTTTTTATTTTCTTATTATTTAAAATATAATTCTTAAACAGTAAATATCTTTTAAATTAATTTTCATGAATATTCAAATATTTTGAAATTAATACAAATTAAGATAATAATATAATTATAGTATAAAAATGTTTAACATAAATTATATCTTTCAATTATATATTAGGTCATTGAAATACCATATTTGATCTAAAATAAATTACTTTTAAATATATTAAACTAATTAGGTGATTTTTGTTTTTATTGGACGAGCACTGCATTGGTCCTGCGTATGCTTTCAAGGTAATTATACGATCTCTAAAAAATGAAAAAAAAATTAATATAATAAATATATTTAATTTATATAATGTTTTATATTTATATATTCATTAAAAGAGTATTTGTTCCTATAACATGTTCTGAAAAATTACAAGGGAGATAGAGGAAAAATTTGGGAAATATAATTTTATTCATATAAAATGTAAGTCACATTCCTGGAAATCAGATCCACTTTAAATAACTAATGATGATAATATCATTTAATATATATAATAACCAAATAATCCCACTTGAAGATAATATTTTTCTCAATTTAAGAATTTTACGATTGATTTAGCTACTTTACCCCCATTTTAGCCTTTTCTATGGGGATAAATTTATATATTGGTTACTATTCATTATGAAAAAGAAAATCTGAAATCCTTACTAAAAATAAATTCTTTACAAATAATATTGAATCCATTTTCTAATATTCAATATATATAATTAGTAAAAATTAATTATAATATATGTTTTTAAAATGAAATGAAAAATAGTTTTTAGAAAAAACGCTTGTTTTAACCACAAAAATTATTTTATATAAAAATCAAGTATATTATTGATTACCATAGAAATAATTGATGTATTTTTTTATAAAATTAATCTAATTAAAATTTATAGTAAATCTAAAAACAAAAGATACATTAAAATTAATTTTATTAGAATTAATGAAATGCTAGTTTTTAAAATTTGATATTTTTTACAATTCACTAAAAAAGCAGCATTTTGAGAAAAATAGAAAACAAATTATCTGAAGATTATTTTTTCTTGATGATTTCAATAATTATGTCCATTTTACCAAACAAAATTTATAAAAATTCAAGAATATAGTTATAATATTTGTGAACAAATCATTTTAAATACATTTTTTGAAGAATATGTATTTTTGAGGAATAAAATTGATTTATACTTATTCTATATCTTGTAAAAAACATTTTATTAAGGATAATTTACTTATTAAATATATGTATTTGAAATTTCATTAATATAATTCCTATATAATGAATAATTAATTCATTTTGATAAAAATTTTATACGCATAAAAATAAATTTTTGGAAAACTATCTTCTAAAATCATATATTAAGTTATTTAAAATTGAGTTTTTTCTAAATAATTAATTAGTAAATTTTTTGAAGAAAAATTATATATAATTAGATTTCATAATTTTATTACACTTATTTATTCCCAAAAATTCAAAAACTATGTCATAATAGGCATATTTAAATAATTATATTTTTATAGTATATCATAGTCCATTTAACATTGGAGTTGTGTGTGGGACAAGATATATGAATAATATTCATTTAAAGAATAATTATATATTAAAATATTAGGGTGTTACAAGATCCCATTATTTATGTGATTATTATTGATCAGTTTCAAGGGGTTTCATATTGGTTGGTTTGTTTAGGTGTGGTGGGGATATCATATTTTGTTATATTGATTACCCTTTACATTTAATTATTGCAACTAACCTCCTATTTCTATGATTTATGTAGATCCAAGATGTATTAGAGACCAGTTAGTGATTTTTATTATCAATAATTGATTATATAGGTTATATTTACTATTATATCATAATCCATAGGGGATTTCCACTAGTTATGCTAGTTTAGAGAATATGGATGGTTATAGACATAAGAATGCATCGATAGGCCAGCAGATGATTCTATCTTAAGAATGTATGGGATTTCCTCACAGGATATTTAATAATTTCACATGAATATATATCATTTATATTTAATTTAAAATGGTATTTGATTTCATTATTGAACATAAATATTATATTCCTTTCAAGGTACGATCTATTGATTCCTTAATAACATTATATTAATGGTTTCACTAGAAAAAAATTAATTTATTTTGTTAATATTTATGTTGGAATTATTTTATGGTGTTTAGAAAAGATGATTTAAAATGGGTCTTTCAAAAACGTTATTTTATTAGTGGGTTTATCAATGTTTCTTTAAAAAAATATTTTTAAATATGGTTTTAGTTTGTAATTTTCATGGTTGTTTTTTCCAAAAAACATAGACTTTACCTAAATTTGAAATTAGTTCATATGATATATTTTATAAATAAAAGTTAATTGATTATATAATAATTACACAGTGATTTCTATATTTATCAAGCACTACTAATGTAACTCATTATTGGAAGAACCATGTTTTTTAGCAGGTTTAGGTTTTTTTATTGATCACTCTTGGTGTAAGATGGTGGTTTGGTTTGATAGGGAGAAAGGGCTCACATAGAGACCATTTTTGTAATATTGAGTGCTTTTATTTATGTATTGACTAAATAAAAATTAGTTGTGCATGTTGAGATCCCATTCAAATTATTTTATTTATGATCAATTAGATTTTTATTAGGGTTATGGCGTGCTTGGTTGTTTAAATTTTAAAAAACGTTTGTTAATTGGTATGGATGTCAAACATATGGATGGTTCATGATAGAATTTATAGAATAATTCCACTATATGTTTAATCAAAAATTTCAGGATAAATCATCTATATAGATTTCCTATTATAACATTAGACTAGCTACCAACTTAGGGTAATTTGGGACACACATCGGGTACATCATGGGACAACTAGGTTGCACGATTCTGGGGAGACCTGGAGTTGGTTTATGTTATAATGTGTTATTTTAGTTTAATTTTAATATTTATTAGTGGTAATATTTTTTATGGGATGATGATGTAATTAATATTTATTTTTAAGGGTTTTTATATGAATATGATCATTCATTGTGATTGTGTGCAATAATATGTGATCTTATGTTTTTATTATTTTTTCCTATGCACCAAATTATGGTAACCAGACTGTTGTCTATATAAGGTCTATGTATCATGTAAAACATAAAAATTTAGGATATGGATGATATTTATAGATAAATTCTCCCCTTCTCTAGATCTTACTTCCATTCATAGTGTGGTTATCTGACAATGGTAGTGATTATGGCATGCGATTATAAATTCATTTTTTTGTGGATGTGATACATAGATGTTGTAAGTTTATATGATGCATAGATGTGATATACAAATTTTTTATGTTAATGTAGATTGATATTTGGGTGTTTTGATTTTATAATGGATATGATTGATAGAAAAATTTCTTTTTGTGTGTGATAATGTGACATCCCAAATATTAAAATATGTATGGTTTCATTTAATTTTATTTATACCTTCTATGGTTTTGATTGTGTTTGTTTAGATCCTATAAAATGATCCTTTAGAAAATTTGGAGAGATTTTGAGAGGAATTAGAACCTACCTTATAATTATGACCGTGAAATAATTTATATCATAAATTGGTAAAATATGATGTTAATAATTAATTTATGGTGTACACCCTTCTTACACAATTAATATATTTCTAAGACCTTGAAAGAAGGAATTTGTGGTGTAAATCCTATAATTATTCCATAAATATGTTGTGATACATAAAAAGAGGGAGAAATTAATTTTCCCACAAACATATTAGAAACTAACCCCTTTCATCTTCTTCATCTTCATCATCATCATCATCTTTTTTTCATGCAAAACACCATCCTCCTTCGTTAGAGCTCCCCTTTAGAATCCAAGATAAGATTTGATCCATCTGTTATGCCTAGAATCCATTTCTATTTTCGTTTAAATCATTGAATATGTTTTATTGTGTTCTTCATTCATCTTTTTTATCTTTTTTATTTATCTTACTATATATAATAATATATCCATGGGAGATAATTCGCCCAATTTTTATGGTATTCAATTTTTCTTCTGATTTCTACCATTATAGCTTGAATTTAAAGCTGAAAATGGATAAGGGTTTTTCTACCAAGAAAGTTAAGTGGTTTGTAGTTTCCTTAAATTTTATTGGTTGTATATAACACACAATTTTACAATACATCCGGCTTTCTAAACATTTCCTTAAAAAATGTAATCAGTCTTGTTTAAATTTTTAGCTTTGTTTAGGGATCTTCCATTGTCCCTTCTAATTGTTGGAGGTTGTTCACCTCAATGAGTTCCACTCCATGGACTAGATTTATTTAATTCTGATAACTATTAAAATTTTTATGTAACCAAACCATCATCAAATTGGATTTGAATTTTTTACCCAATTGAAAAGTCATGAAGGAATAGAATGAAAAGTGTGTGTCAAGACCACATCACATGACTCCTATATGAGCTATGGACTACATATTTCAATAATGAGATTAAATAAAATGTGAAATGGATAAAAAACATTTCTCTGATTATGTTAAAGTGGTATATGTATTATTATTATTATTATTATTATTATTTCTCAACCTTGCATGTTGGTCACTATTACATGGTCTAGGAGAGTGTTGGGAATGATGCTTCTTGCTTCCCTAACGTGTGTTGTTGGAAAATATGTGTCACACAATTTATTTGATATCGGACAAGATTCTTGATATAATTAATTTAGATATTGTACATGACATTTCATGCTCCCTTTATATAGGATTTTGAGCATGGAAACTCACAATCATTGATTGGTATTTTTGGACATGTACTTTTTCTTCCCCAGGTGAATGTGGGGCCAATATCCCTTCACACAATATGTGACTCTTAAGACATTTCCTAGAAACCACTGTTTCACCCACTGTGTGCTGTCTAGAATTATGTTATTTTATATATAACTATATATGCATGTACATATTATATATATATATATATACATTTACTTATATATATATATACATATATGGTGACTTTTTTCTAAGACATTCTATCTTTTTCCAACGAAAGTAGAGTAAAACAGGAGTCCTCTGGGAACTTCAGCTGACTTGGTTCCATTTAAATTACTAATTTATATTTTTTATACCTATACAAAACTTATTTTATAGTCACCGGATAGATTACTCTAGAAATTGGTGGTGGTGGCCTACTATGTTTTACTCACATCCTATTCGTGCCACTAATTGATAGTCAAACAGTTCTCAATGGTGTATGTAGGGGTAAATAGAATCATTAAACATTGGATTCCTTATTTTATATACTAGTATGGAGTATGGAATATGAGGTATGACATTATTATTATGAGTATTTTGGGAAGAACATTGGTAATTTTTATCCTTTTGTATAAAATGTTGTATATACATGTTGATACATTCCCTTGAATTCCTGTATTGTATAACATACAAACATGGAATAATTATTTTATATATATTGGGGTTATTTATTATGGTTGTTCATTATAATCTGGATGGCCTATATTTTATTACTTACTATTAGCTATTTCTGTTGTTTACATTTTCTTTCCCCAATCTATTCTTCTTTAATAATAATGGTATAGTCTACCCACAGTACCAACTTAGTGCCTCAATATTAGTTAGATGCCTCGAGAATATAGAGAAGGACACTTGCAGATAGGTGGCTTCAAGTTCGATCTCTTATTTGCAAGCTAGAGTAGTATGTTACAAGTGGTAGTAGTGCCACATTTTCCTTTTCTATTACTCTTTGGGGTTCGTATACATGAGATATGAAATGTGTTGGGATACAATATTAATCCAATACTTGGGAGAATCTAAAACTCATATAAGGAAATGAAAAATTACATAGGATGAGACTGGATGTTTTTAGTTTCTGACTATTACAATTTTATTGATATAACCATTTTGGGAGACACATGATTAATGGAATTTATTAGTTCCATGATGTTATGTTTTACTATTGGGAAGTATGAAATATAAATGTTTTCTTTTGCATCATTATAGGAACATGAGGATTATTATGTCATGAATATTCTATGTAATGGTTATTTTAATGCATTCATTTTCTACAACCTTTTTTAGTACCTTGAAATCTATATTTTTTTCATACAAATGTTTCTATTGGATAAATGAGACAAATAATTGGTTAATTAAATTGACTACATCAACACAAATGGTATTTTACCATATATCATGATGAAGGCACCTTTATTATACAAATTATTTATAGTTCGAACCATGATCCATTGGATATAAGGGCCGAAATGTTTTGTTGGTTATGATTACCTAGATTCGAATATAAGTTTATAAATGTGAAGCCTCTATTAATTACTAATGACAATCTGTGTAATGAATCCATTATTTAAGACCTATTATATTTTTAGAATAGATTTAAAATTTTCTTCTTCTCGATGTTCATTCTGGTCCAGTTTTCATCGTGATGGTAGATGATTATCTAATTACTGGTTTGGGGGAGCTTCATTGGGTTTTACTATAGTATATCAACATAACATCTTCAAGTTGGATCCATTGAAATTTTATGGTTTTATGTTTTCAAAAATGGATACCATGTTTTATTATTATGGATTCAATTATTAGTGATTTAGATGACCATTGGTCGATTGAACAATAGGGATAGTGGATCTAGGTAGATTGTGGCCCGAGGTGATGTTGTTTTTGGCTGTTGAATTTTTAATTGATTGTATTTTGGAACCTATGTCTTCTTGTTTTGATTTTTAATTGTGAATGTTAGGTATGTATAGTATCTAGATGTAACTTGAGAGATTTATTTAATATTTTTATTTAAAAATAAAAATTTGAATTTCATAGGACTAAATGTTAAATATAGCACCCTGGCCTTACAAATTCTGGAGCTGGTGTATACTACCATTACATTGACATGATTACAGCAATTCAAATACCAAAAGACCTAAGAGTTTATTAGTATTGGTGAAATAAATACATAAATGAGTATTACATTACAACTAAAAACACTGATTACAACATATTTTATTGATAATAGGATAAATGTTTCTATCTATGATATCCTTTAATGTGTTCTTAGTATAATTCATGGAATCCCGTGGAATGAAAAAAATAAGGCTGGGATTAAATGATCAGTAAGGGTATCCAATAGTTTAATATATAATGAATCAATGGTAATAGTCAATATGGAAAGGTAATAACTGAATACACATGTAATGTAATCTATAAACTGATAGGGATGTGAAAAAATTTCATGGAAAGGTAAATTACAGGAAAAAATGCCATTAATATAAATCGATAAGGCATAATGAATATGGAAAATAAAATAACTGAAACACATTCCATTTGATCGATGAAATGAGAATAATATGAATATATAAATAATTTCAAATAAAAAATATCATGGATAATAATAAATTAATACTAATGGAAAGAAATGCTTAATTATTAGATTTCATGTTTCCTAGGAACATGATACCTTTACTGTCAAGATCATTCTTAATGTGGATTATTATATTGTTTTCAAGACCATTCAAAAGAGTGTTTAAATCCATGGGTTTAAACTACTTTATTATTCTTGGAAACAAACATGAGGGTTTTTTGGCAAAATAATTTCAACTCATGAGACTGCCGATGCATCCAGGGGATTAATTTAAATGGTCCCCTACCTATGTCTTGTGTTTCGAAGTAATTACTCATATATTGAATTAATAATTTATTTCAAAAACAGTTTTACTTATCCAATATTCATATTTAAAAAAGGATATGAATTTTTAAATATTTACCTATTAAATTAAATATTATTCAAGGTAATCTTCATATGTAAAAATGGTATATAATTTAGGAAATGAACATATCAATAAGAAATTCTATCGATAATTATGATTAATTAAATGTTTAATGATTACATGTAATTGAATATTTCAAGTGGAATACAAAAATTAATCAAGTTATTGAATGTCAATACTATCCTTGGTCAAATAAATTTGAAACCATCAAGAGTAGGAATAAGGATGTTGTCAATACAACATATCCCAAGTAGAGTAAAAATAAATGGTTGTTTTTTTATTAATGTAAATATTTTAAAAATGTATTTTAAAACATTCTTGAGTAAAATATCTTCTTTATTTTGAATAAAAATTGGAAAAACATTTCTTTGAAAATCACTTAAATTTTTTTATTAATTAACCTTATAAACATGTGAATGAAGTTTATAAGAAATGATTATGAGTAAATTCTTACATGAAGTATAAGGTAAAAAGAATATTCCTTTTTCTTGGTAACATATTAGAAAAGTTAATTTTTTAGAAAGATATAAGAATATTTATATGAAAAAATTTAAACCCAAAAAGTTAAACAATATATTTAACAAATCTTTTGGGAAAGGATAATATTATTTATATAACGTTTTAGAAAATATGGTTTTTAGAAGAAAATTATGTTCCTGAACTAAATAGAGAAATGTAGTTGTGTTTTCTTAAAAAAAATTTCTATAAATAAAAATTTACCAAAAGAGTAAAAAATGGTAATATTAATTGAAAAATTTCCTGAATAACTATAGGAGAATAAAATTAAAGGATTTATTAATAAATTATCCAATAATTTCCTCTAATGGAAATTCAAGTGTAAATAATCCCAAACAAAATGTTATTAGGATGTAAACCCTTAAAATACCATAACATGGAAGTGAGAATAAATCAATGAGTATATTATTTTTTTAAAATATAATTCCAAATATAAGAAGTGGATATTCATAAATAGATATTCAAAGTCATTATACACATAATCATCGAATAATCGCCATAATGATGAAATAAAATAACCCAACGGAATAGGAATTGAGTTATGAAATTTCATTAACACATGGTAAATTTATGTTTAAATCCACATAAATGAATTTATTCAAATTTAAAATACAATTACCATGAATATATACTAATTCATGATATAATATATCACAATGGGTGGTATATACACCACCCAAAATAATTGAGTGGCGATTCTGACATTTATCTCACAAATGTAAAAAATTAGATGAAAATCCATTACCTTGTGTTTCCATTCATGTGAACATAATTTATCCCACTATATAATTGTTTTAATAATGTAAATAAATTTTAATAGAAGAATAATCATATTTATAATATAATATATTAACTTCTTATAATATATTATTACCTGTTTGTAAATAATCATTCATTATTTTCACTATTTTGGGTGCCAGTTGGATAGTTGTCAAGAATGTCTTAACTTGTTATTTTTATTCCTATTAAATAGATAATAATTTAATAATTTTAGAAATTAGAAAATTATTAAAATTTTATATATATTAATTAAATATTTATTTCGAGTATTCTATAGTATTTGGAGATAGGAAATGAAATGCAACCTTCATGGAGATGGCATGCCATCCGTACGCATGGAAATTACTTCCAGTTCATTATCATATTTTAAATGAATGAAAATTAAATTATATATATGTTTATTATAATTAAATTTTATTATTAATGTAACATATATCACATAATTTTATTAAAATAATCTTTAATACATTTTATGTATAGAGTGAATGAATCACATCACTTCGAGGTGGTGGTCATCCACACGTCAACAGACGATGTAATCATATTTACAAAAAATTAGAAAAAATAATGTTATTTATTATATAATAATTACAAAATAATTATGTTAACATAAATATCAGACTTATCATATATAAATAGGGAGTTCATCATAATTCCCAACTGTGAGATGGTCAAGGAAGAACGAATGACATCATTTCTGGAGGAGGCAGTTTGACGTACAAAAAATAGTATGTGTGTTACCCATTTGATGGAAGGGTGTGTAGGTATTAGCCTCAGACTAAAAGTTACAAAATATTAGTATATTTAGTTTAATTAGTTTATTATAAAATCATGATATTAAAATAATTTAATGGGTGGAGAGGTAAATGAAACAAAAATTGATCGTTGAAGAATGTTTCCTCTTATTCGGATAACTATTATTGTTTTATACCAAAATAATTCCTTGGTTTTCTTCGTTACAAAGTTTAGCATTATAGGATGAGGGTAGGTATGTTAGAAGATTATTTTGTAATATGTTGGGCTTTAAAATGGACATGAGAGTTGTGAATAAGTGGGAGGGTGAGTGCCTTTTTATAGTGTGGGGGGGGAGTGGCATTCAAGTAAATTTATGAAAAACAATTCCACCCATGTTTTTTCAAAGAAATGTTGATAAAATAATTAACAAATACGTATAATGGATTATATGGTCTAAATGTTGCTATGAAATGTCTATTTGACAAGTTCAGAGGTCATTTTGACCCTTATGTTTAAGGTTCAATCCCCTGTTAAGCAAATATTTCTCTTAATCGCTGAAATAAATTTTAATTACTTTTACTAATATTTTTGGTCAAAAAATTAATTTAACTTATTATAAAATATAAACTATGATTATTAAAAATACGAAATCAGTTTTTCCAAATATTAATCGAATAATTTGTTGAAATAAATTTAAAATTTAACGCATGGACGAGAAGACAACCCGTGTTTTTAAAGTTAAATGTTCAAAAGTTTGATATGTTCTTATATTCAATTTCAAATTTAAATTTATTCCAAAAACCTAAATTTTATTAAATTATATATATTGATATAATATTAATATAAAATGAATTTAAAATATTATCTATCCTTATATTTAAATTATACAAAAAAAAACAATATTCATTTAAAATGGAGTATTTTCCACTATTAATAAAAAATGAAATTTCGTAGACAAATACCAAAAAACTAAACATAATATAATTTTGATTTTTCAAAATAAAATATTATATTAATTTTGACATATAAAATTTATCAAATTTTGGGAAATTGGATTTAAAATAGTTTCACCATTAAAAGGTGTTAAAAATTACTTTTTAGAAGAATATAATTTTTAAGCATAAAACATGATTTGTTAGTTTCTTATAATTATCAAAACTAATGGATGAAAAAAAATATTTTATTTAAAATATAATATATATATATATATTGTTAATATCATTAAATAATAATATTTAATTTAATTTATTAGGAAAAATCTCCTTTGTAATCCTAAAAATATCTCCATTATATTCAATTGGTTATTATATTCATTATTAATAAATTGATTTTCAATGAATATGTTATATATTTTATTAGACTACATATTTTAATAATATATTTAATCCTATTCATAACTATTAATATTTGATCTACTTTATATCTTATTATATTAAATACTAATATTTTAATAATATATTGTTTTTTAGTAAAACTCGGTTTTACATGAAAGGCAAGCTATCAAAAATGTATTAGGTGTGTGCGATTAAATATAACACAATATTGAAGTAATTTAAATATTTTGAATATATTAAATTTATTTAAAATATTAAATATACCATAAATACTTGATAGGATAGATTTATTTGGACATTTGGTGTTGTGAGTCATACATGAAATCAAATAAATCATACTCTTAGACTTTTTGGGGTATTAGATTGTTCCCACATTAAATAAATTAGATCCCAACAATTTAACATTGATCTCGTAAATATAGGTTTTTTATTTGAAAATTATTTGGTTGAAATCCCACATCATAAGAAGAGTTAATAAAATATCCTCTTAATAAAAGAATTTGAGAAGTACAAAGGTTGCATGAAATAACATATAACTAGGTGCTTATATAGGAGTGAATTTGTGGAAAGTGAAGATATGAACCTTAATGAAAAGATTAAATATTTATAGGGAGTTATTGAGGTAATAAACCACAGTCATTTGAATGATCAATTGAAATTTATGTACCTCAAATCCCTAAATCAATGACGATTAAAAGACCATCAGTTCAAAAAAAATTAAGGTATTTGGAAAACATTTTTATTCTCAGGTAATTTTCATAATATTGAGGAATTATTTTATTAACTAAGAATATATGGAAATATAGTTACTTGATATATTGTAATTTCATAGGAACAATATCATATTTTGACAGTGCTTCAATAAAATTCGAATTCACCCCATACTCCATGAAATTTATATCCTAAAATGAACTTTTTTTATCTATGAAGCACTAAAATTTACTTTATTTTATAGTAAGCTCTATAAAATAATTATTTACGTTTTTATCTACCTACTTTCCAAAATAATATGGTTTCTAAGAAAATATCTACACCTGAAAACTGATACTACTATTTCATCATTAATATTTATTAATAAAAATTAGTATCTTAAAACTATGATATATTATCCAAGAAATCATGTGGGTCAATTGTAGGCATGATACCATTATCATCCTTTAGTCATAGGTTCAATCCCAGCCACCTTTCTAGAAATGATGGGTTTTCACATGGCATATAGGTTGTCCTTTTCTAAAACCATATTAATATAATGTAAAAAATGTGACAGAAATTCATTAAATTTAATAATTTAATTACCTTTTCTCTATTGTTTTCAGTAAAATATATTTTATCAATGCCAAATAATATTATATGAATATTATTATAATTTCATTAAGGATAATAATAACACTAAAGGTTATCAATACCTTCAAACTCATGTAATTAAAATATAAGGGAATTATTCCTCAAATATATTTTCCACTAATTTTTTTTTTAAACTATAGAGTTTTATTGCCATGAATCTCTTCCAACGTATCATTTATCAAATAAAAAGTAATGATATAGATTTGATATAGGACTTATTGTCAACCATAATCTCATAATCCCATGATGGTATGAATCTCCCTTATATTAATTAAGACATATTTTATTCAAAAATAATAATTAATTCTTAGTTTTTTCATGATTATTATAATTAAAATACTATTGGTAAAAACACTTCTACAATTTAATTATACAATCCCAATAAAAACAAAAAACTTTTTATTTCAACATAAATCATTACTTTGTATATGTTTTGTCCTAGGTAATTCAATTTAATTATCTATTCAAATCCTTCATAATGGTTTTTAATTAAAATTTGAATTGTCTTATGAATATCCCCCAGGAGTGTCAGACTATGAGTGTAGTAAGGCATATTTTCATGTACTTGGTTGTTCTTGAGTTGGGCCCGACACACCATTTTGGAGTAATTACCTGTAGGTACATCTGTTTCATTACTACTTCGACTTGTAGTATTAATAAATGGATGTATTTCTAGAAAGACCCACATAATCTATATATTACAATAATTATAGGATGCTCTTCTATACTTCTCCTTAAATCAAACCACATGGTTATGTTCTCTAATTTATTTTTTTCCAAAATTTAGTTCCCAATGTTGCTACTGAAATTTCTTTGATTCCAATTATAGTGCCATGGACCCATAAATCCTATAGCCTATATCTAATATCATTAAATTATCATGACTAAAAGGAATAAAATCCTGAAGGACTAAAGAGTTTTGTAGTCTTGGTAATTCAGATTCAAACTTGAGTCTTAAATAACAACTATATATACTAATTACAACACTTTTTTGATAATCTCACAACTTTTATCCATCTATGATATCCTTGTATATGTTTCATTGTAAACATCATTAAATCATAGGTAAAAAATAAAATATGGGTGAGATCAAATGCTCAGTAAGGGTCAAGAATATCAGAAGCAGTATCAATGAGAATAGTCAATATGGCAATGTGGTAGAGGAATTCACATTCTATGTAATCAATAAACTAAAATAAAGTGTGTAAAAAATATTTCAAGGTAAATAATTGAAGAAAATATAATTTTAATAATTGGATAAGGCATAATGAGTATGGAATGGAAAACAATTGAAAAACATTCCATTTAATCAATGAAAAGATAATGAAATTCATCCATAGATAATATCAAATAAAAAATAACATGGAAAATAATAACAGAATACTGAATTAAAAAATTCATAAATATTAGATGTCATGTTCCTCAAGAACATGATACCTTTACTCTCAATATTGTTCATAAGTTGGTTTTGTCTACTACAATTAAGGCATTTTACAAGATAATTTAAATCTATCAGTTGAAACACATATATTATTCTTGAAAACAAAACTCGAAAGAGTTTTCTCTAATAAATTTCATCTCATGAGACTAAAAATTCATTGAGGGGATTACTTTAAATATCCCCCAACCCATGTCTTGAATGTCTAAATCATTCCTGATATATTGAATAAACTATTTAATTAAAAAAATATACCTTATCAAATATCTATATTGAGTAAAGGATATCGATTTAACAATATTTCACCAGAAAATAAAATAACATTCAAATTAATCACTGTATGTAAAAAAGGTATATAGTTTAGTAAATTAACATATCCATGATAAAGTATTTAGATTATTAGAGAAAACTCAATGTTCAATGATCATCGTAAATCTAATATTTCAATGGGACTACAAAAGTGAATTACAGAACTGAATTTCAATACTATCCTTGGTTAAATCAATCAAAAATCTTATAGACTAAGAATAACTATGTTATCACTTCAAAATTTCCCATGTTAAGTAAAAATTATCGGCTGTTTTCATTGATGAATGGAAATATTATAATTAGATCTTCTAAAATGATTCTTCATGAAAATATCATCTAAATTATAAAAGAAACATTGAAAATAATTATACTTGAAAATAAATAAATAAAAATATTTTCCTTAAAAAGTAATAGTCTAAATAAGAAAATAAAGCTTTGAAGAAATGATGGTGAGTAAATCCATATAGCTCATATATATTAAAAAGAACATTCATTTTTCATGGTTAAAATGTTTAAAAGTAAATTGTTTGGATTGCGATAAATATAATCCATTTTAAATTCATTTAAAAAAATGGAAATATATATATAGATATATATATAATAAATAATTTTTAAAATATTAAAAAAATATTAAAACTTTTTAGAAAATAATGTTTTTATATTAAAAACTGGTTCTTCGACTAAATAGGGAAATGAAGTCGAGTTTCTTAAAACCGTTTAGTAAAAACAATTTGAGTACCAAAGAGTGGAAAATGGTACACTTACCTGAAACATTTCATGAATAACTATAGGAGAAAAAAATTAAAGGATTCATTAAACAATTATCCAATAATTTCCTCTAATTTAAATTCAAGTGTAAACAATCCCGAACAAAATGTGATTGTCAAGTAATCTCTTGAAAAGACCATAGTGTTGAAGTGAAAATAAATCAATGAATATATTATTTATATAAAATTATAATTAACATATAATAAGTAGAAAAAAATAAATAAATAGTCAAATTCATTGTATGAATAATCATAGAATATTAATGATAATGAAGAAGTAATATAACCTAATGATAAAGGAATTGAGTTACAACATTTCTTTACCACGTGATAGTTTTAAGTTCTAATACCCATAGATGAAATAATTCATATAAAAACTCTAAATACCATTAATATAAAATAATTCATGATATAATATATAAATATAGGAAGTAGATACACCATATAAAATAAGTGAGTGATGAATATTACATTTATATCACAGATGTAAAAAGTGAGATAAAAATCCCATACCTCGCATTTACTTTCCATTGAACAAACATTAGGCTACTATATAGTAGTTTTAATCATTACACTAAATTATAACCTAACCATAATAAAATTTATAATATCATATATTAACATATAATATCTTATTAACCATTTGTTAAAAATCATTCAATATTTTCACTATTTTGGGTGTTAATTGCCTATTTGTCAGTCATGTATTAACTTGTTTTATTCATATTACTTATATCATGATTTTTTCTTATTTAGAATGTAAAACATGATTTAGATGATATATATATTAATTATATATTAATTTAGAGCAACACATCGTATTTTGAGATAGGAAATTAAATTCACTATTCACGGAGACGGTAGGTCATACGAACGCATGACCGATACTTGTATTACTTTGTTTTATTTTAAAATAATGAAAACTAAATGATATATATGTATATTATTATCCAGTTATCATATTTGTCTCATATATGTCTCATATTTTTATTAAAACCATCCTTAATATATTCCATGTATAGCATGAACAAATCACATCGCTTTGAGGAGACAGTAGTCCACATATCCACTAACAATGTTATCATATTTACATAAAATGTAAAGAATTATGGTATGTCTTATAAATAAATTAAATAATTATGAAGAAAAAAATAATATCACAAATATAATATAGATATAGTGTTTCCATAATAATTCCCAACCATGAGAACTGGTGAAGGAAAAATGAATGACATCGGTTCGTGAGGAGGAAGTTCGCCGTACACACAAACAATAAGTTTTTTACCCATTTGATGGAAGTTTTTGTAGGTGTTGGTAAATCCATTAACATAAAAGAATATCAGTATAATTAATACAATTATTTTATTATATATGGATGATATAAAAATAATTTAATGGATGGAGAGGCAAATGAAACAAAAAATGATCATTGATTAAGTTTACCTCTTACATGAGTAACTCCTTTTAGTTTATACCAAAATAATTAATTCGTTTTATTTATTCCCAAGGTGATGATTCTAGGATGGGGGGGTTATATTAGATCTTATATAAGAAAACATTTGGTGATTCAAAGGGTTTATAAGGGTTGATAAGTGGGAGGGGTGAGTACATTTTTATAGTGTATGATGATTGACATTCTGGTAAATCATTTTAAATTGAATTCCACTCACGTTTTCCCATATAAATTGGATCCATTAATGATATAAATTTAAGAAAATTTATTATTTGGTCAAAACGTGTTCATAAAATGGATTTTGGAAAATGTTCTGAGGTCATTTTGGCCCTTATGTTTAATCTTTAGTCCCTTGTTAATCAATTTTCTCTCTTAATCACAATAATTAATTTTAATTAACTCCATGATAATTTTAGTAAAAAACTAATATTAACTTATTATAAATGATAAATAATTATTAATCAAAATTTGGAACCATTTATCCAAATTTATAAAAAATAAGTGGCAGAAAAAAATTTAAAATTAAATCCACATATGGGACGACCAAGCAGGGTTTTAAAGTAAAATGTTCACATGTTTACTATGTTTTTATATTAAATTTTAAAGTGAAATTAATTACAATGACCTAAATTGGATAAAATAATATAATATTTACCAAATGCTAATTTAAAAATAATTAGAAATATTTTTTAACATTATAAATAAATTAGATGAAAATGATGTTTTTAATAAAAATTAAATATTTTTCATTATTCATTAAAAAATAAATTTTCATAGAAAAATACAAAAATTCACCCAAGGTTAATTTTGGAACCCTAATTTAAAAGTTTAATTTTATTTTGACATATAAAATTTACAAAATCACCAAAAATTGTAATTAAAAAAGGTTATTCTTTTAAAGGTGTAAAAATCAGGTGTATAGAAATTTACAATATTTAAGTATAAAATTGGATTTATTCTTATCTTATACTTATCAAAAATATTGTATGAACATAAAAGATATTTGAATTAATAATATATATATATATATATATCATTAATATAGTTCAATTATATTAATTAATTTCATTTAATTGGATAAACCACATTTCTATTGATAAATATATTTCAATAATATTCAATGTGTTCTTATATTCATCTGTAATTAATTCATTTAATATTTGTGTAGAAAATATATTTTCATAAGTTATATAATCCTATAGATTATTATTATGTCAAATTCTAGGCTATATATTATTATATTAAACAATAATATTTTAATAATATAATGTTCTTTAGTAAAACATAGTCTTACATAGAACACAAGTTATCAAAGAAATCATCGGTTGCATGTGATGAATGATAACTCAGTATTAGATGAATTAAAATATTTAGAATATTTAAAAATATTTATAAAATTAAATACACCATAATGTCTCAATATCATAGATTCATTTCAATGTTTCTAGTAGTTTGAGATACACACTATCAAAAAAAATTACACTTTTATAATTTTCTTAGTGTTACATAAACAAATGGTTGAAATTATACATTATACCAATTAAAAAATTTAAATTATGGTACCTTATAACTACGGAATGATATAACCATCTAAATAAACATTATATATATATATTTAATAATTTTTAATATTACCAATGTATAAATTAAATGGCTATAGAAAAATGGGAAGCTAATTGAATGTGTATTCCTTTAAAAATATGTCCCAAGTACCCAAGTAACCTGATAATTGAGCCGAAATAATAGTCTGGATGATGATGTCGATCCCCATGGTTTGGCGATAAGCACTAAAAGTCAAACAAATTGAAAGTGGGAATTATTTTTCCACTAACAATGTGGAAGTAACAGAGACAAGTTAATAATGCATTCAAAGGAAACTCTACTAGAAGAACTGTACTATATGTGAAATAGTAAAACAACCCAATGTACGTCAACTAAGTACTAAAAATAGGAATAACTACCCATTTACCAAAGGATTAAACTAACCATGTCTACAGATCAATATCTATAACCACCTCAAAGTGATTCATTTCCCTTGCTCAAACCTATAGATAGATAATATAAAAACACCCAAAGGCACCTGTTGGTTGTGATCTAAATCCCCTATAGGGTCTCACCATGTATTCAATAACCTATTCCAATATTAAATTAACCAAATAGTGATTTAAATTTAAGATATATAGGTTTGTAATTTAAAAGATAAAAAATAAAACAATTCATACTTTACTTCTATAATTATGGGAAAATACTTCAAAAAAAGATTCACAATACAATTTATGGAATAGTTCTAACAAAATGGTGATTTTAAAAAATGGTTAAAATAAAAAAAATTATATAAAAGTTTTTATATAAATCATAAGGCATGATAAATATTTAATACTAATGGAATATATTCATTTGAAATATAAAAAAGTGAGAAACATGGTCGTATGCCAAGAAAGGTAAGATGATTCTTGGTTATAGAGACTCCACACTCATGGTGACCTGATAGTATGTACAAAAATCCATTTTAACTCATACTAAAGAGGACTCATCATAATCACTTAAGGGATCTGACTTGTTTCCTTTATGTTTTAATACCTTTTAAATCGTAAAGGTTCATCCAAATAACTCAGAGAACATAAATGTCTTGAATGTGCTCTAGTACAAAACAATTGAAATTTAAAAAAATTCCATAAATTTGTATAATAAACCAAAATGTCAATGGAATTTTGAGTTTTCAAAACATTTCCATCAAATAAATTTCATAATTTAAACTAAAATATTTATATTTCACCAATTTCCATAAACACACCCCAATTCAATGGAATTTTAGGTTTTCAAATTTCATGCCAAAAACCCATTTTTAAAACCCCAATTCAATTGAATAGGGTTTTTACAAAAAAACCAATTGGAATTAATTTAATTGAAATTATGAAATTTTACTAAATTGAAAAAAATTAAACAATATAAATCAATTTAGGGTTAACATAAATCAATCGTCATGACAAAACCGCCTACATTTCTCACAGAAACACAAATCCTACAACATAACCCACCAATAAGATGAAAGGCGCAAATGATATAGGAACTCAACCTAGAAAAAATATTTCACAATAATGATTTTAGATCCATCAATCCATAGATGATTTTTCAAACTTGGTGAAATAAAATAGAAATATTATAGGGGACAAGAAGAACACATACCCAGAAAGTCACACCGCATCCACATTGACATTCAATCATCGATCGAAACAACCCAGAATGTTTTAAGGTCACTAAAATCACATAGGTAAGGATCTTGGGTCAAGAGAAATAAAAATTGTAATGGTTGAGAAGAAAAACCATCCATGATTCCTATTTAGTAAAACCATCTGGACATTACATGATGTGTTACACAATTATACATCATGTAATTGAAAAATTACAATATTTTCCCAAAACCCATCACATTTTGAAAAAATCATATTTATTATTATTTTATAATTTACACCCTTTGTAACCATTTTATATGACATATAAACCCCATGAATACTATAGAATAATTATATTTACTCTCAGAATCCAAAAAATCTCTTACATTACCATTATAGGTATCTTCTCAATTCATTCTCAGCCCTACATACACAATGAAAAAGAAAACCCCCAACAAGGATTATAATGTACCAATCAAAAGAGTAATAAGATGTTACATCCTCCCCTCTATAAAAACATTCTATCCCCAAAAATCCTATCATGAAGCTTCCATATCGAAAATCTGATGCCACTACTCTCTCATAGGTGCCTTACATACCCACGCCTAATGAAAATAAAAACTATGCTACCATAGCACTCAAACTAATTGTAATAAAATCCCACAAAACATGTTGGATTCAAAATCAAATACACCTATAGAACATTCAGTAATAGATAAATTAGGTTCAATCACAATATAACTCTAGCTTAGAATAGGATATGGATCAGATTGATAATATTGAAGATAATATATTAGAACATGTCATGTATAAATACTAGCTACAAAAGAATTAGTAAATGGTAAAAAACATTCCACGCCTTTTAAAAAAACTCAAAAAGTACCAAAAAATGAGTATCAATTTTTCCTTTCCTCCTCAGCTATCGATGACCAAACCGAGGAAATAATTCAAGAACATCTGGTCACCGACTAATAATTCCAAAGGTTTGTGATGAAGAACAACAGAAAACATACAACATCTTTGTGCCATCAAAATTATCTGTTGAATCAATTGGATATTTTATATCATCACCAGGACTAAGGTCGTCCCAACTAAAAAACATTCACAAATCTCTGACCAACACAATGTATATTTACCAGGAAAACCATACAAGGCCCCAAAAAGATCCATTATAATCATAGGATGGTAACTACTGTCACAAGAAAACCCAATTAGCCCCTTGTGATCATCCCAAGGTCCATGAAAATCGGGAACACAAGAACACATCATGTCCTCAAGAATCTATATATCTCTTTCTTTTTGGACATATGACTATGGATGGCAATACATGCTCAAACTAAAATGAAATCCTAATTCCTCCTAAAGTCCTCTCTAACAGAAATAATTGAATTGACGATCTCTAGAATAAATGATTGTAGAATGTACTCTATGTGTGAAAACAATCTATTTCACATAAAGACTTTCTTAGTACTCTACTCTGGTTGTATAATGTATGGGTTTAAATTATTTTGATTAAGTGAGCCTTTCCTTCACAACCCATATCAAATTATTCATTATTTGGGTATGAAAAAAACCCAACCCCAATGTTCATAGTGATTTCATCTCACTTCCAAGTCATGATAGGAAGTGGATTATGTAAACCTGAATGTTTGTGGTGATCGGCCTCGACCTATTTTCATGTATATCAACAAGAAACAAACTCACAAATTCCTGGTCTCATACTGAGCCACTAGAAATTCCACCTCATGCCATTGAATTTTTTAATGAATCATGGTTTCAGTTCCCATTAGAAACTAAGGAAATCCACCATCATATCTTTTCTTACTACTAATGATTCTAAAATGTGATTCTGATAGCATAGAATGACGGATTTGGAGAAAATGAACTCAATAAATATCTCCCCACCATAATTACAGTCTCCAATTCTAAAATATTAATCATTGATGTACTTTTCCTAAAGAATTTTCTCAAGAAGAGAGGATGTCAACTGAACACTTACTAAGGAATCCTCGGACCCTGATTCCTGGACCCCAATATACAAATCTGTAAAGAGATCCATTAAGTTATACTCTTATAATTATTCTCTCACTACTTGGGTTTCATGATTCATTATGAAATCATATCTAACGACATTCCCTTTCCTTAGGTATAAGTGATTTTTAAAGTGAAAGACTGTAGGCATTCCACCCAAATCCTCTGGAAGAGATTCAAATATTTTTTATAGAAGATATAACTCAGTCTCTAGTGGAATGAATATATGGTAAATGTTTCTCCATTAATGAAATGTTTCCAACCCTTAAGCATGTTCATGAAATCATCAATCTCAAGTTTATGGGTCTGATATGTTTTTTACTATGGAATAATTTGATAAGAACCATAAGAAAAAAATGATCACCCTATATGATGATAGAACCCAAGCATGAACCCGATGCATAAGAAAAGACCTCATATCCTTAGTCGGCCTCTGTATGAGTTAAAATCAAAATAGTATGCAGATAATTTTCAACTCAACAATATCATTTAGTAATTTATCATCCCAAAAAAACATTACTTATTTCAAAGTTAGTGTAGTCATCGGAGAAGACATCAATGAGAAGTCCTTCACGAACCGAAAATAATATCCATCACATCCCAAGAAGTATCAAATATAAAAATCATTTCGTGGTTTCCCACTTTTCATACCACCCTTTACCTTATTAGGATCAATTGATATCACACACTCCAGAACCACGTGTCCCAATAATTTCACTTCCCAAATCCAGAAATCACATTTCAAAAACATGTTATAAATTCGACGATTTCTCAGAAGACTCAAAACTGTTCTCAGATGATTCGCCCGATCCTACTCAGACATAGTGTTAATAAGTAATTCATCAAAAAAGACTACCAAAAAGTTATATAGATACTCAAGGAAAATATTATTCATTAAATCCATGAAAAAACAAGAGCATTAGTTAGACAACAGGGCGTGAAGGGGTACTCATAATGTTTTTACCTTCTCTAAAAGAAGGTTTTCTAATCGTTATATTCTTGTATCCTCAACCGATGGAAGTAAGAATAAATATAAATATTCAAGAACATGTCCACCACTTTCAACTAATCAAGAATATCATGAATCCATGGAAACATTTATTTGTTCTTTGCCTTAAGTCAATTAATTTTTTAATAATCTACCCCAAGAAAAAGGGAAGAATCAAATTTCTTAGGAAATTTAAAGGACATCGCCCAATGTGACACCCATGGGTGTATGATGCCTTTATCTAGAAGTTCATCCAACTGAGTCTTCAACTCTTTCATTTCAGCTGGTGCCATATGGTAAGAGTGAATAGACACTGTTTGTGTATTGGGCATTAAGTAAATTTAAAACTCAACCTTTGTTACTTGGGGAAAACTAGAGATGTATAAAGAAAGCACTTCATGAAACTCAAAGACCAACAGAGGGAGACCACCAATATATTATTATCACTCTATATCAAAAGAAAACATAGATATTATTTTCCTGAACCATAGATGTGAATGTTAATATCTTCTCGACCATGGGTCCCGTTCTCCATGAATAATGTGGCACACACCATTATGTGTAGTGAAGGAATCACATAGAAGATAATAGTGAATCTGGGATATACTTATAATGATTCAATCCATCCTGAAAAGGAATTCAACAGGTTTCATTTTGGTAATCAGAAAACTCCAATCAGTCTCATTATCTGATAGGGAGAAAACACAGAAAGGACTATAGAGACCCGACACTCTCTTCATACCAATGGGTATAGTAATATCTATTGTACAAGATAAAATATCCATAAGAATTTTAAAATGATTTAAATTATAGGTTGAAATAAAGGAATTATTCTAACTTGTATCAAATTGAGTATTCGCTAATGACATAACATTAGTAATGGTAGGTCTCTTAGTTGTGGGTCCCGTATTCTCTTCCTCTGCATGAAGATGCTTCATTCCAGATTACAATTTCTAGAACCCTTTTTCATTTGAAGAACATGATTTCACTATAGTTTTAGAATTTATTGATGATCCAGTTCCACTATGCAGAGTAGAATAAACATGCAGAAATTGCTGCTAGTGGCCCGAGCAGCCACAAGAGGCACAATTCTTAGGTTCCTCAATGCAAACCCGCTTCAAATGTCATGGATTTACGCAATATTAAAAAAACTAAAGGACCCATGTAAGGAAGATAAAAAGGTGTAGAAAACCCCTACTGTCTAGAAACACCACAAGAACATCATGATTCCTCTTTCTCATAGAGGAATAAACTCAACCACCGAGAGAGAAAGAAACTCATGATAACCATGACATTCTAGTCAGGTCTATCTCAACAATCAATGCTCTATTAATCACATCATGATAAGAATTTATCTTCATAAATAAAACCTAAGAATGTATATCTTTATGTTGTCCCAACCCTAGCCTAGAGCCATAATTTTTTTTTCATTTGATACTATCTTATGTGTGAAATGAATGATCTTAAAAAAATATTCTCAATACTCTTAAAGAGTCTTGTCGGCCTGATCATGTTTGAAAAGCTCCATAACCTTGGATAAAAACATTTACTCTAGATATAAAGAGTTGGGGAAAATATATTTGAAGTATTTCAACTCTATTCCCTCATGTTTTATCATTTTCACCATCGTTCCCACTATCTCCTGCTTGGTCCTTCAAACACGAAGGTGCTACACTTCACTTTGATTTAATTGGATGTATCCAAGAACTCAAAACCACTTGATCTTAATAAAATATTCCTATACCACTTGAGTATTACTAGATCCCTTGAACACTGGTGTATTTTGAAAAAGTAACTCATCTGGAGCATGAATGGGAACTATAGGAGGTTTCTATCCAAGAGCGTGGAAAATGCACACAATCACCTCAACTAGATTTGTATCTAGAAGGGTATTCTCTCACTAAGGTTTATCAGCATGTTCTATATATATATCTGACTCCCATATCTTATCAGAGGATTGATGAAATTCAACATCAAAATACAATAAATAAGACAACAAATTAACACTCAAACTAGGAAACAATGTAAAATAATCCTAATAGATAGAGATAAAAAGATTTCGATTTCACTCTATCAAAATAAAAAGAGGATAAATTCAAGAAATAATCCTCATGAATATTTTAACAAACTACCCCCAGTGATTTATGGTTCATTACCACGAGATATTTCTAGGAAATAAATCCCAACTTCCTCCTAAGCCATTCCAATACTACTCATTGCTTACCTACTTCAAGAGAAAAAGCTCAACCTCCTTTGATACAACTTTTTCATGATCCACCATGGGTACCTTGGAAACCCGATAACCAAACCAATCTTGACATTGCCAAGTGGGAATTACCTATCACCATAGGTCAGTTGCGGGCACCTGGCATCATACAAAATGAAATTGGTATAAAAAATTCACTAACATTGAGAATGTAAAAGATATATGTAAGTAAAACACAAAAAGGAAACTCCATTGGGAGAACTGTACAAGATTCCAAAAAGGAAAAACTAACCATTGTTTTACAACCAAGTACCAGAAACAAAAAAAACTAACCAGGTCTCAAAGGACACAACTCACCAAATCCATGGATCATCAACGACAACCACCTCCAAGTGATCATTTTACCTTTCTTGAACATGGAAGAAGATAATATACAGACACTGGAAGGCACAAGTAGGGTGTGAGCTAGAATACCTTAAGGGTCTCATTCAGGTTTTTATAACATATTACAATGTTATATTAACCAAATATAAATTAAAATTTTAAGATAAAGAGGTTTTTAAATTCAAAGAGCATAAATAAAATAATTCATTTTTTTTTACTTTTTGAATGATGAAAAAAATTATTTGAAACAAAAAATTCACAAAAAAAATTATTTAATTGTTAAAAAACAATGATGATTTGTTCAAATATGAAAAATAAACACTTTTTAGTAATATAGTTTATATAAATTGTAAGGTATGCAAAATAGTTTAAAATGATGACATATATTAATTTGAAATAAATATAAGTGAGAAATAGGGTAATATGTATAAGAAGGTATGACAACTTCAAGATATAGGGACTCCAAAATCAAGGTGACAAGATAATATGAACATAAATATCATTCAATTAGTATAAACAGGAATCATCACCGTCGACTAAGGGATGTGACATGCTGAATTTCTGTTTTTGAACATTGCAAATCATAATGTTTCGTCCAAATAACTCACTAACTACCTAATTCAGGTATATTATCTAGTAAAAAACAAATGGGGGTATTTTATTTCAAGAAACGTTAAATTACTATTTATCCCATTCTCTATTTGAAATATTCCAATTATCACATTAAAAACCAAAATTGAATTTTAATTGGAAACACTCATTTTTTGAAGATAAAACCCAAAGGTTTCTATAAAAACCATTTTAATCCATTTTCACAATATAAAGATTTAAAAATTAATTCATAACTTAATTTCACATTCTAATTTTTCAATTTATTTCAAAAATTTCAATTTTCAACAATTCCATCAATTTTCACAACAAACCCCACAATTCATTATAATGGGGCATTTTCACAACATTTTCATCAAATACATTTCACAGTTTTCAGTAAAAAATTTAAATTTAATTGATTTCCCTAAATAAACCCCAATTAAATGGAATTGGGGGTTTTCCCATTTCATTCAAAAAACCCAATTTTAAAACCAAAATTCAATGGAATTGGGTTTTTATACAACAATACAATTGAAATCAATTTAAATATAATCAATAAATTTTATTCAATTCAAAAAACTAAAATTAAATAAATCAATTTAGGGTTATAATCAATAAAAGATTATGATGGAACCATAAACATTTCTCGTGAAAATTGAAATCCCACAATAAAACCCTCCAACAAGAATGAAGGTGACAAATATCTATCAACTAAACCTAGAAAAAATATTTGAAAACACATAGTTTAGATCTTTCAATCCATATATCATCTATCAAAAGTCTATGGAATAAAAGATAAAGATTAAAAGAGAACATGATAACGCTTACCTATAAAGTCACACTGTAACCACAATTATGATCAACCGTCGATTGAAACAACCCAGAAGGGTTTGGGGCTCTAAAATCACATGGGGAAGCCTATTGGGTTGAGACCATTGAATACTGGAGAGGGTGATAAGAAAAATTATCAAGTATTCCTTTTAGAAAAACTATCAAGACTTTACACAAAGTGTAACCTAATTACACATCGTGTAATTTAAAAATCACAGAATTACCAAAAAAACATGTCATCTTTTGGTAAAATAATATTTATTATTATTTTAGAATTTTTAAATATTTTAACTATATTACATTGTGTGTAAATCCCTAGAAGAGTATGTAAAAAATAGGTTCTTATTTAGAATACAACAAATATATGACTTCACCATCAAAGTTATCCACCCAATTGCTTCTTGGCCCTACTAAAACAACAAAAAAGAAAAAACACAACAACTATCATAAGAGTAAAAAGATGTTACAACCTCCCTAATATAGACACATTCTATCCCTAGAAATCATATAAAAAATCATCCATATAAAAATTTTGAGGTCATTACACTCTCATTAGTACTTCATATTCCCATGTCTCATGAATATTGTAACCGTACGTCCATATCACTCTAAAAAAGGTATCATCCTCCCTTGAAGCACCTTGGTTTTATAATAAACTACCATGACTAGACATTCCATCATGGATAAATCAGATCCAATCTCTAGATCACCCCAGCTCAAAATAGTAGATAGATTAAATATATACATTCACAACTAAGATATATGGAACAAATAATGTATCAATTAAGGTGTAAAGGAAGTGATAAATGGTACCAAACTTTCCCATCATGTTAAATAACCTCAAAAGGTCCCAAAAATGATGATAAATATCCCCTTTCATCCCAATCCATCGATGAGCCAACCGAGGTAAAACATTCAAGAACACATGGTCACCAACTGAGAATTCCAAAGGTATGTGTTGATGACTAATATAAAACTTATAGAAGCTCCATCCCATCAACATTCTCTGATGAATCAACTGCTTATTTTATTTCATCTCTTGGACCATGCTCAGTCCAACTAAGGAACTGTTATGAATCTTTGACCAAAAAAATATAGATTTAAAATTTCAAACATACAAGGCCTCAAAAGGATCCATTATAATCACAAAAGATTAACTATTTTTATCAGAAAACTCAACCATTCCCAAGTGATCATCCGAAGCTCCACCAAAATTGAGAACACAAGTGAAAAGAATATCCTCAAGAATCTATTTATCTATTTCTATTTAGACATCCAAATACAGATTTCATGCCATTTTCAAATGGAACTGGGATCCCAGTGCCTCCTAAATTTCTCCCCAAATTTGAAAACTGAATTGAGGATCCCTATCAGAAACTATAGGAGAAGGAACTATATGAAAGAAAAAAATCTCTTTCACATAGATATTTTCCAACTCCTCATCTTTGGATGGGTCATGAATGTGTATAATGTTTGCCTATTTAGTTATCTTATGTATCAAAAAACATATCACATTCATATTTCTTTGTGTGTGAGTCCACCCAACCAAAAATTCCATAGAAAATTTATCCCACTTCTAAATTGATATAGGAAGTGGATGATGTAAACCAAAAGATTTCTAGTGATTTTCCTTTTCCTATTGGCATGTATAACTATGGGAAACTAAATATGCTATTCTAGGTCTTATACCTAGTCACCAGAACTACCATAGTAATCCATATATTATCTTCATGGATCTTGGGTTCACTTCCTACTGTGAATTATGGAAAACCCTCATCATATATTTCCTTACCGCTAAGAATACGACAAAGAGATTCTAATCAAATTGATTGACCTATTTAGAGAATGTCCACTTAGTTACTATTTCCCCACAATAAAGAGAGTATTTAATGGTATGGAACTCATTGTCAATCTACTGTTATTGAATGATCCTCCTGAGAATAGTAGATGTCAACTAAACACTAGCCAAGGAATCCTTAGACCATGATTCTCATAATCCAATATGAAATTGTTCATAGAGATGGATCATGTTACACTCTTCCAATGATTCTTTCAATACCTAGGTACGATGTTTCCATATCAATGAATCTACAATGAATGTCCCTTTATCTATGGTATAGGTTATGTCGAAATCAATAGACTGAAAGTATTACACCCAATGCCTCTGGCAGGTATTCAAATATTTTTGAGAGAAGATATAACTCAAGATCTTATGGAATAAATTCATGGTAAATGTGTCTACCTAAGGTAATATATCTGACCTTTAAGATCATGAGTCATAGTATTGAGTTCAAGGTCATTGGTTAGATAAGATTTCTCTTGTGGCCTAAAAGTATGAGAGCCATAAAAAACAATATGATCACCCTGCTAGAGGATACAAACGAAAATGGAACTCGATACATCAAAACAGACCGCATAGCCCTACCCAGCCTCTGGAATAGTTAACACCAAGAAAATATTAAAAATATTTTTCATCTCAAGAAAATTATTCTGAAATTTCTCGTCCCTAGAAAACATTAGTCCCTTCTATGTTATTTCAATCATTAGAGATTCCAACTTCAAGAATTCCTTCACAAAACAGTGGTAATATCCATTTAAGACCAATAACCCCTAAATCTCGAAGAAATTATATTTTTTACTATTACAAAAAAAACCTTCACATTCTCAAGATAAACTAATATCCCATGATCCAATAACACATTTCTCAACCATTTCACTACCTAAGTCCCAAAATCATATTTTGAAAACATAGCATAAATTCAGTGATTTCTTAGCAAACTCATAAGTATTATCAGATGATGCACATGATCCTCCTCAGACATAGAGTAAATAAGGATTTCATACATAAAGACTACCACTAATTTATCTAGACACTCATGGAAAATCATGTTCATTAAAGCCATGAAAACTATAGTATCATTGGTTAGACCAAAGGGCATAGAGAGGTACTCATAATTGATATTCCTAATCTGAAAGGTTTTTTTATGAATGTTATATTTTTTTTATCCTCAACTGATGGTATTAATAATGAAGATCAATCTTTTGGGACCAACTCAACCTTTTCAACTGATCAAATAGATCATCAATCCATGGAAACTGATATTTGTTCATCACCGTAACTCAATTGATTTTTTTATAATGAACACAATGGTGATGTGAACCATATTCTTTCCTAGAAAAGTAAACTAGATCCACCCAGGGTGAAACACTTAGGCATATAAGGAATTTATCTATAATATCATCTAATTGAGTCTTCAACTATTTTGTTTAATCATGTTATAGACAGAAACAAGGAATAGATTTTTTCGAAGTACTGTAAATTAAGTCAATTGAAAACACAACCTCCCTTACCACGAAGAAAACTGGAGAATTTTGTTAGAAACATAACATTGAACATGGTGATATCTAGAGGGAGATAAAAACTAAAATATTGTCGTTGTAGATAAAAGGAAAACATAGATATCTCTTCCCCCAACATCGGATAAGAAGGTTCAACTCTGCTTGACCTTAGGTCCTATTATCCTTGATTGATGGCACACACACCTTCAGGTGTAGTGAATGAGACCCATCGAAGAAAAAAGTCGATTCAGGATTTATTGGAAATGACCCAATCCATCAAGAAAATGAATCCCTGAGGTTTTATTTTTAGAATATTAAAACTCAAATTAATCTCAAAATTTGATAGATTGAAAAAAGGATAGGGACTACAGAGCCCCTCCTCTCTCTTCGTACCAAGGGGTGTAGTAATATCCATTGCAGATGATAAAAGATCCAAAATAAGATTAATAATATTAAAAATGCATGTTGAAATATATGAATGAGATGCACCAGTATCAAATAGCATTGTCAGTAATGATAAATCTATAGTAATAGTACCTCTCACAATCACTAGAGCCATATCTTCTTCTTCTAGGGACTCTTCCACAACATGAAGAAGCTTCATTCTGGATGTCTATGGTTGGAACCATTTTTCACATGAAAAATATAATTACACTATAGTTTTAGAAGGATTGGATGATCCCATGACACTATTAAGAGTGGATTAAACATGGTATAATCACAGTAAGTGACTTGTGTTGGGTCGGAAGAAAAGCGGGAATGATGGCAAGAGGGGGGGTGAATTGCCTTTTAAAAAATTGATTAACAAATTTAAAAATCAAAGTAAAGTGCAGCGGAAATAAAGAGGCAAGACACACAAAATTGATAACGGAGTTCGGCCAAAACCCGGCCTACGTCTCCGCTCCCAACTCAACCGTTGAGAGATTCCTACCGCTTGCTTTTCAATGGTTTTAGCAAGAAACCCACTAGGCTTTGAGGTAGCACTAGGACCTATTACAGCTTGCTTTTAATGGTTTAGCAAGAACCCAATGCTTTTAATGGTTAAGCAATAACCCACTAGTCTTTTTACGGGTGAAGACTAGCTCACCGATCTCAAGCCTTTTTACAAGGTAAGGCTTGACAACCTCTTCACACCTTAGTGGTGGTGTGAGAACCCAAAGAAAGGGAGGTTGAGAAAAGGGTTGGGGTTTGTAGGCACAAACCCAATTTTAAGCTCAAAATATATAAAACAAGAAAAACCGTGATTGGGAAGACTTGGGCGCCAATTGGATGATGGAGTTGATGTAGCGTGCTTTCCCAAGCTTCTTGAGTGGTGCTCTTGGATGTGGAAATGGATGGAGCACTTGGGGTTCTCTTGGAACAATCCGCCGGAGCTTCGCCAAAATGATCAACAATGTGTCCGGTGGCTTGTATATCGTTCCGGTGCTTCCTAGGCCTTTATTTATAGGCTAGGAACCTTCAAGTATCCGTTGGAGGGCTTTGGAGCCGTTGGAAAAGGCCTCGGAGCCGTTGGGAGGCTTTTGGAGTTGACTGGTCAAAGCCAACGGCTAGTTTGACCAGTGCTACCGGCTGGCCGGTACAGCTCCACCGGCTGGCCGGTGCCTTGGCAGTGGAGGAGAAGTCTGGTCCAGGGGCCACCGGTCGACCGGTACATCTCCACCGGCTGGCCGGTGCCTTGGTAGAGAAGAAGAGTCTTGATCCAGGCTCCACCGGTCGACCGGTGAGGAGCCACCGGCTGGCCGGTGGAAAGACAGTAGATTGCACTATTTGGGCTGGATGCCACAGGTCGACCGGTGGCAGAGCCACCGGTCGACCGGTGGGAAGGCAGTAGCTTCCACTGTTTGGTCTGGGTGCCACCGGCTGACCGGTGGACTGAATTGTAGTCCATTTCTTGTCCATCCTTGGGCCAACTTCTTGGCAACCTTGTGCCTATCATCACAAACACTTAAAACACAATATTAGAAACATAAGAGGGTGATTGTGATCATGAAAATCAAACCTCGAGGGGTTCGAGAGGTACAACAATCTCCCCCTATTTTGATGATCACAATCACCAAAACAATTAAAGTAAAAATGAAATTAAAAGGAAATGCAAAGCATGATGAAAAAGGATTCTCCCATTCTCCCCCAATCAATCAAGAAAATTCTCCCCCTTTGTGATTATCAAAATAGAATGGGGCATAAAACTTGATTGAGGGAAACTTTGAAAAACAAAAAGAGATTTGAAAATCAATTGAGATTTTTGAAATTGAAATGAAAATTTGAATATCAGTTTGAATTGAAAGTTTTGAATCAAAAACCAATTGAAAGAGATTTTTGAATTAAAAATTCGAATTGAATATTTTGAAATGAAAAATTTGATACCAAGTGTTGAAATTGAAAGATTGAAAAAAAAAAAAATTTGAAATTTAAAAGCTTAATTTTGAAAGAAAATTTTTAATTCACAAAAAGGTTTAAAAGAACCTAACTCCCCCTAAATAAAAACAACTAATCACCGGGGAGCGGTTTTTGAAACCGTGACAAATTTTGGTCCCGTGAGACTCGCCAAAAGGGATTTTTCAATCCAAATTTGTTTCATGGCGGGTCTTCTCCTATAAAACTCATCGGAAAAGAAAATACTTTTGGGTTGACCATACCGGGCGTTTTTACAATTACATTCATAAATTAGGTGCCCGGTTTTCTTGCAATAATTACAAAATTTATAATCGGAGCTCCCCCTTACAAAAACAGTTTGAGCATGGGAGGAGGAAGCTCGGTTGGTATATCCTAACCCTTGGGTGGTTCTAGATATACGTTGGGAACCAAGCAAATTGTTCAAATTTTGTTCCCCTTGGGTGAACTTAGCAAGGGTCTCCCTAAGGTCTTTGATGGTTGATTCCATGGAATCAACATTTGGAAAATTTTGGATTTTAAGGGAAATCTCCTCCTTCTCTTTGAGAAGTTGTTCTTTTTCGGAGGAGAGTTTTTTGAAATTCTTTTTCAACGCGACAAATTTAGAAGAGAGTTCATGAAAACCTTTTTCCAATTGATCTCTAGCAAATGAGAGTTCTTCATAAGAAAGATGATTTAAAGAATTGGAATTTGAAGAGCAAGAGGAGGAGTCGGAAGATGTTACCTCATGGAATGCCATTAGGCATTTTGTACCGTTGTCGCTTGAGGAGGAGGAGGAGGAGGATGAGGAGGTGTCACTCCATGTCGCCTTGAGGACCTTTTTCTTTCCTTTCTCCTTTGGCGTGGCCCGTTTCTTGTTGAGTGGGCAATCGGGCTTGTAATGGCCCTTTTTGCCGCACCCGTAGCATTTCACCTTGGGCTCGGATCTTGCGGTGGGTTCTTGCTTTCGATGCTTGCGGGATTTCTTCTTCTTCTTGTGCTTCTTCATGAATTTTTGCATTTGGCGGGCGAGATTCTCCATTTCCGAGTCGCCGCTTGAAGAAGATGAAGATGAGGAAGATGAGGATGAGGAGGAGCTTACTTCCTTTTGTACCTTGAAGGCAATATTCTTTGGTGTCTTGATTGGTGTGCCTTCCTTTTGTGCTTGCCTCCTCATGGTGATCTCGTACGTCATTAGAGATCCGATGAGCTCCTCTACCGGCATATTTTTGACGTCCTTTGCTTCTTGGATCGCCGTCACCTTTGGTGCCCATGAGCTCGGAAGGACCCATAAGATCTTCTTCACCATAGTTTCAGCTGAAACATCATCACCAAGGGATTTCCTTCCATTGCAAATGTCAGTGAAGCGTGTAAACATATCGGTAATAGATTCGGAAGAATGCATAGTAAAGCTTTCAAAATCTTGTCTATACATGTCTAACCGAGTGTCCTTAACTTTGTTAGTGCCCTCATGAGTTACTTCTAAAAGTTTCCAAATTTCATGTGAGGAGGTGCAAGTAGACACTCGATTGAATTCATTTCTATCTAACCCGCAATGAAGAGCGTTCATGGCTTTGCCATCAAGCTCAAAATTCTTTATATCGGCGGGGGTCCATTTGGATTCGTCGGGAGTAGAAAGAGTGTAACCATGCATGACAATTTTATATATGGGATAACCTATGCTTCTAAGGAAAGTAGTCATGCGGGTTTTCCAATAATTGTAGTCGGTCCCATCAAAAAATGGAGCCCGACCCAAAGAGTAGCCCTCGGGGGCGAAAGAGGTTGATGCCATCTTAATGGATCTTTGAATTTGAAACCTTTTAAGGTATTACTCAAATTATCCCTCTGATACCAATTGTTGGGTCGGAAGAAAAGCGGGAATGATGGCAAGAGGGGGGGTGAATTGCCTTTTAAAAAATTGATTAACAAATTTAAAAATCAAAGTAAAGTGCAGCGGAAATAAAGAGGCAAGACACACAAAATTGATAACGGAGTTCGGCCAAAACCCGGCCTACATCTCCGCTCCCAACTCAACCGTTGAGAGATTCCTACCGCTTGCTTTTCAATGGTTTTAGCAAGAAACCCACTAGGCTTTGAGGTAGCACTAGGACCTATTACAGCTTGCTTTTAATGGTTTAGCAAGAACCCAATGCTTTTAATGGTTAAGCAATAACCCACTAGTCTTTTTACGGGTGAAGACTAGCTCACCGATCTCAAGCCTTTTTACAAGGTAAGGCTTGACAACCTCTTCACACCTTAGTGGTGGTGTGAGAACCCAAAGAAAGGGAGGTTGAGAAAAGGGTTGGGGTTTGTAGGCACAAACCCAATTTTAAGCTCAAAATATATAAAACAAGAAAAACCGTGATTGGGAAGACTTGGGCGCCAATTGGATGATGGAGTTGATGTAGCGTGCTTTCCCAAGCTTCTTGAGTGGTGCTCTTGGATGTGGAAATGGATGGAGCACTTGGGGTTCTCTTGGAACAATCCGCCGGAGCTTCGCCAAAATGATCAACAATGTGTCCGGTGGCTTGTATATCGTTCCGGTGCTTCCTAGGCCTTTATTTATAGGCTAGGAACCTTCAAGTATCCGTTGGAGGGCTTTGGAGCCGTTGGAAAAGGCCTCGGAGCCGTTGGGAGGCTTTTGGAGTTGACTGGTCAAAGCCAACGGCTAGTTTGACCAGTGCTACCGGCTGGCCGGTACAGCTCCACCGGCTGGCCGGTGCCTTGGCAGTGGAGGAGAAGTCTGGTCCAGGGGCCACCGGTCGACCGGTACATCTCCACCGGCTGGCCGGTGCCTTGGTAGAGAAGAAGAGTCTTGATCCAGGCTCCACCGGTCGACCGGTGAGGAGCCACCGGCTGGCCGGTGGAAAGACAGTAGATTGCACTATTTGGGCTGGATGCCACAGGTCGACCGGTGGCAGAGCCACCGGTCGACCGGTGGGAAGGCAGTAGCTTCCACTGTTTGGTCTGGGTGCCACCGGCTGGCCGGTGACAGAGCCACCGGCTGACCGGTGGACTGAATTGTAGTCCATTTCTTGTCCATCCTTGGGCCAACTTCTTGGCAACCTTGTGCCTATCATCACAAACACTTAAAACACAATATTAGAAACATAAGAGGGTGATTGTGATCATGAAAATCAAACCTCGAGGGGTTCGAGAGGTACAACAACTTGATCATCTATTTGTGCCAAGGTTAATGGGAGCCAGAATGAAAACTATCTTCAAATATCTAGGATTTACATAATTTTCATATACCTAAAGTCCTCTTCTAGGAACTGTAAGAGGTTTTTAAAAACCATATGATACACCATGAGAATCATCATGCTTCCTTTTTTCACCATAGGAATGCATGTTGTCATCGAGAGTGAAAGAAACACCTGATAAACCTGACCTTCTAGCTAGGTCCATCCTAACCATCAATGCTCTATCTAATACATCATCATAAGAAGGTAAGTTTATTAAGAAGAACTGATAATTAATATACTTAATAAGTCCCAACTCTAACATCAAGCCTAAATTTTCATATATGGTCCTATCTTTTGTGAGAAATGTATGAGCTCAAAAAAATGATTTTCATACTTTATCACAGTCCTATAATTTTTCTCAAGTTTGAAAAACTCTATACTCATGGTTAAATGAATATGATATTTATAGAACTATTTAGTGAAAATAAAATTGATTTATTTCCACTTTAATCTATCATGCTTTTTACCATCACCATTATGTCCCAATAAAACATGCTTGGTCCTCCTAACATGAACATAGAATACTTCACTTTGATTTCATCAGATGTTTCCAAGAACCAAAAAAATGATCAATCCTAATCAACTATTCCTCATCCTATTTTTGATCATTAGATCCTCTGAATGTTGGAGGATTTTATTGAATGAACTATTAATAAAAATAATTGGAAACATCCCTCTGATGTTCAACGACTGGAGCTTCAATGGTAACTAGAGGTGGTCCCCTGTCCAAGAGCTTGGAAAGTGTGCAAAATCACCTCAACTAGATTCAGATCCACAAAGGTATTCTCTCATTAAAGTTCAGTAAATAATTCCCCCTATATAAAATTCATGGGTCTTCTCAGAGGAATGATTTTAAAAAACATCAATAGATAATAAATAATACATCAGATTAATACTAAAATTGAGCAATAAAGGGAATTAATCCCAATATAAAGAGAAAACAAGACATTATTTTCACGCTATCCAAACCAAAATAAGGAAAATACTATAACTAATAATCAATAAATTTTCTCAAACAACCATTCATGGATTAAGGTTCACTATAGTAAGAGCTATCTGTGTACTCAATCTCAACTACCCCCAAGTATCAACAAGTTAACTCAATGCATACTAACTTCAAGAACAAAAGATAAACTTCATTTTAAATCAAATTTCACAAACCAACCTGGTTACCGTAGTAACCTGATTACCGAACCAATATTGACACAACCTAAAAGATGTTCTTGATCACCAAATATCAAAAACTATCAACTATAATGATAAAAATGAATGTGGGAATGATTTTCCTCTAAAATCATTGATATAAAAGAGACAAGTCTATAATGAATAAGAATGAAAAAACTATAGGATAACTGTACCATAATTAAAACAAGAAAAATATCCTAAATTACTATAACCATGTAGAATAAATAGGAAAAACTAACCATGTCCCAAAGGATGAAACTCACCAAGTCGACTGATCGATATCTAGAACCTCATCTGAGTGATCATTTTCCCTAACACGAACCAGGTAAGAGATAATCTATAAACACCCAAAGGCATAATTAGGGTGTGAGATAAAAGAATAATAGTGTCTCACAAGGGATTCAATAATAAATGAAAATATTAGATTACCATAAGAGAGATATCAATTTTAGACATAAAGGTTTAGAAATTCAAAGGGAATAAATAAAACAATTCATGATTTACTTTTCTAATTATAAAAAAATACTTTTAAACAAAAGGTTCAAAATAGAATTTATTGATGGTTATAAAATAATGATTCATTTCACAAATGGATTAAATAAACACTTTTATATGAATAATTTCTATAAATCATAATTCATTTAATTGTTTTTTACAAAAATGGCATATATTCATTTGAAATACAATCAAGCGATCAACATGGTCATATACATAAGTCGATATGATAGTCCCAGGCTATAAGGATTCCACAATCATGGTGACACATCAAAATTTACATGTATCCCAATGAAATCAGGCTAAATAGGGATCATCATCATCACCGAAGGGGTGATATGTTCTACATTTATGTTTTGGAACGTTGTAAATCATAATGTGCCATCCAAATAACCCACTAACTACCTATGTCTTTCATGTTACCTAGTACTAAAAAATGATGGGGAATTTATATCAAGAAACATTAAAATAAAATTCATCTCATTATCCATTTCTAATAAACCAATTTTCCTTTTAAACCCCATAATGACATTTTATAAAAATCTTGCCTTTTGAAAGATAAAACCCCATGGTTTTTATCAAACCCATTTTATTCCATTTTTAAAATAATGGGATTTGAAAGTTAATTCACAACATAATTTCAAAATATACAATATCAATTAAATTGAATAATTTTAATTTTCAACAATACCACCAATTTTCACAACAAACCCCCAATTCAATTGAATTGTGGTATTTCAAAAAACTTCCATCAAATCTATTTTACTATTTAAACTAAAAAATTAAAATTTCATTGATTTCCATAAACACAACACAATTCAATGGAATTTTCATTTTTCTAATTTTATACAAAAATCCCATATTTAAATCCCCAATTTAATGGAATTATGTTTTTCCAAAAAAAAAACATTGAAATCCATTTAATTAAAACTAATAAATTTAATTTATTTCAAAAAACTAAAATTAAATAAAGTAATTTATGGTTATCATGAATCAGGTATTACTAGGGAACCACCCACCTTTATCATGAAAACACAAAGCCCGCAATAAAACCCTCCAATAGGAATGAAGGAATTGAAGATCTAGGAACTCAACCTAGAAATAAGATTTGTCAATATAGAGTTTATATCTGTCAATCCCTAAATGATCTATCGAACTCTGAGAAAGAAAATAGAAAGTGAATAAGAGACCAGAAGAATGCTTTCCTAATAGTCATCAAGCACTAATTAAAATAAGCCCAAAGGGTATGAGTGATCCAAAATCATCTATGGAAGGCTCTTGGGATGAGTGAAATTAAAAAAGGAGTGTTTTAGAAGAAAAATCATCTAGGATGCCTATTAAAAAAATGATCGTGTCATTACCTGATGTGTAACCCATTTACACGTCATGTAACTAGAAAATACCAAAGTCATGGAAAAACCCATCATATTTTAATAAAATTGTTGTGTTAATTATTTTATACTTTACACGTTGTGTTACCATATTAAATGGTATGTAAATCCTCAAACGACTTTAAAACAAACATGTTTCTATTGAGAATCCAACAAATCTATTCCTTCTCCATTATAGGTATCCTCCCATTTCCTTCTCAACCCTAACTAGACAAAAAAACCAATGAGAAGTTTTAAAATGAACATGTAAGAATATTAACAAGATTTTATAATTCCATTACAAATTACAATTTAAACTCTATATACCAGAACATTAGTTAAATGTCATAATACTATGACCATCATCTGATAATAGTAGTGGGCAGTAGGTAGTGTCTTTTATTCCCCTTTATTATCAACTACGTCACCTTGACCCAAATCTTGGAGTAGGAAGATGATGTGACTCTTATGGGATGTATATGTTACAATCCTATTCAATTATTTTAGAATCTAGTTTTTCTATCAAATTTTATTCCAAGGTGTGTGTTTTTAATTGTATAAATATTACACGATGAATGTCTTAGTTCAGACACTAGGGGTTGGAGATGATCATGCTTCATAGGTGGGGGCCCTTGATCCACACGCATTACCTGATTTTGTTCCACATAAAGCACCTACATGTATTCCTTATATGGGAACTGATGCTCAGTTTCATGTGGGGTTTCTATGATTGATGTAGTGTATAAATGGTGTTCTATGACCTACCACATTTAAGGAAGAGTTTACGTGATAGTTTGAGAATTATAATCCCCCAAATGTTTAAGGTTATTGTGTCCCCCATGATATTGATTCATGGATATAGGTCATACTATCTATATTCGAGCAACTGGATGTTCCTCTATAGAGGTTGTTCAAGCATTGAACTTGATTTTTACAATATTCTTTCAAGAATTTGTGGGATGTTTTTGCATAGTCATATTGACATAGGAGTGTGGTTTGTAAGGACTTCCAAAGAGTCATAAATGACTTCTTATTTCCACAAAAATCTAATGGATCTGCTAGATTGATATTTATTCATACGAAATAAGGATAAATGTATGTGATGGAGTATTTATCTTGATTCAAAAGGCATAATATTTCTTGCTGACTCTTTTTGGTGATGAGGTAAGGATAGAGAGAAAGTTTAAGGATAAGATCGTATAAGGTCTCTAATATAGGTCAATATCTTTTGACAAACTAATAATTTTTAGATTTTAAATAGACCCCATAACTAAGAAAAATTTGACGGAAGTTGAAGGTATGGGCCAGTGTGGTTCAGTACCTAGAAGGGGGTAGGGATATGAATCAATTTCTGGAGTCTATTCATTGGGTTAGTGTACATCACAAGGAACACACTGACATGTACATGGTATTTCATCAGTGTGGGAAGATATGACACACAAAACCACAATAATGTGGAGACCTAGTTGAATGCCAAGGATATGGTAGGATGGTTCATATCTGAAATTTATATAAAAAATTTACTCTAGTTCCTAGTGATAGTTGATCTGAACCTGCTCTTCATTTTGGGGAGGGGTTCGTAGCCACTCTCTTGGTGGGAAGCTAGAGTACTTCTACTTTTTTAGTTCTAGGAGGTGGTCACAGAAAAGGTAGAAAGACACTCGACACATATTTCCAATAGGGAAGGATTTTCCAATGTATTCAGGTCGTATCACAGGGATGAAATTTTCGATATATATATATATTGTGTATCTGACACCCAAAGAGAAGGGATTCAGTCCTTCTACCATTATAGGTACTATTATAATATCCTATACTTTAGTTTCTACTCTATTCAATATAGGCACTTCACATTATTTCATATCTATGATAATAATCTAATTTCATAGCGGATAGGTGGAGCACTTATCTGGTGTAATTACACTCAATTATCCAGTGGGTATTTTGTATGATAGTGTATGCTGGTGTAATGAATGTCTACTTGAGATATGTGGTAATCTTCTCATATAGAGTCATTTATCCTTAACATTATAGGCGCGGATATAATCTTTGGGATGGACTGGTTAGTACCCTACCATGCTCCAATTGATTTCTATATCTAAATGGTGTCTTATACCTCACTAATGGGAAATATCTATATTCGTAAAGGATAATCGGATGACCAGGAAGGTTGAGCAGGACCTAAGAATCATTTTTTTGGGGGAGTGTCAACCAAAATATCTATCCTTTTGAAGAACTATCGTGGAAAAATAAGATAGATTACACTCGTATAATGGATCATTTATGGGATAATATCCCCAATGAATTTTTTGTGTTAGCTCATGTTAGAGAGGTGGATATCACTATTAAGATAGTTCTTGGAGAAACACATGTGTCTATTCCTCCATAAATGGTGACACAAACTATGCTTTAGGAACATAATATTTAGTCATAGAACATTGAAGCTATGGTTTATATGCAACCCAATAATTCACCTTGGGGTTTGATTGTCCTTCTTTCCATGAAATTAGATAGTAACATTATGTGTTATATGGATTACCCGAAATTGAATCATTTTACAGTGAATAAATGGTTTCCATTGACTCATATATATCTCCTTGACCAGCTCCAAGGAGAAAAGTTTTTCTATAATATTTATTTTAGGTTGGGCTACTATCATGTTTTTGAGATACTATTTTGTACATTCAATACATAATTCCATAGTAAATATGGCTTGTATGAGTATCTAGTCATGTTTTTCGGTCTCATGAACACTTCAACAATTTTCATTGATCTAATAAATATAGTTTTCCACCTGTGTCAAGATTCAATTATGTTTGTCTTCATTAAGTATATGTTTGTGTACTCTCATACTTTACATGATCATACCAAACAAATCTATATCATTTTGAGTACAATATGAGAGACCACGTTTTATGCTATGCTCACCAATTACCACTTTTGGATCGACAAGGATAACTTGTTTTGTAACATCATCTTAGAGGTAAGAGTATTTATAGACCTAGGGAAGGTATGCTATGTGGATTCTTGGGAGCATCCCAAATATATTCTTAAAATATAGTGTTCTTGTGGGGTAGATATTTATTTTATGTGATTTATTTTGGTTTTTTATTTCTTAGAAGTACCTATTATGGGAATGAATTAAAAAGGTATGAGGTTTGTATGTTCTGAAGTCTGTGAAGAATCATTTCAGGTGTTGAAAAGAAAATTAACCTAACTATCGATCATGTTCCTGCATGATTCAAAAAGAAACTGAAAATTTATTGAGATGCATCACGAATTAGGTTGGGAGCTATTCTGATATAATGTGATTGTGGTGTCTCATATGGTTCATGTTAGTTGAGACTTCACAAGTGGAATTACCTAAAAAATGATCCCATTTTAGCATCAGTTGTTCATTCTGTGTATTGTTGATGAAACAATTAGCTGGGAGGGAATATTGTGGTATATATGGACTATAAAAGTCACAAATACATATTCATGAAGTGTGGCATGGACCTATGAAAAAAAAATTCGGTGGAATAACTCTAGTGATTAAATTTTTAGCTTTCCAAAATTATTGTTAATGGAAATGGTTTGGCTCTTTCTTTTACTTAGGAGACTTAAACACAAGTGGGTGAGGAGGTTGGTAGTGAATGATAGTCAATGGAATTGATATTAAAGATGCATTTGGATGTGTAGGACCATAATTGAAAACCTATACTCACACAATTTTCATTGACCTATTCACTTCTATATGGATTAAATATGAGGCATATCTCTAATATATAGGGCTTGGTCTAAAGGGATATTGTTTTAGGTGACCACCCACCACCTCGATTGGTCATTGATTGGTATATGGTAATTCATATTCATGTGTGTGTGTAGATGTGTGAGAGTAATTTATGTTATGTTATCAATCATCTTATTGGGAAGTATATCCCAGTATTCCCATGATGTACCATTAGTTATGTCTATAGTACAAGTATCTGAGAATAAAAATTGTTTAACCAGATTTAACACACGATGTTCTACCTATCAGAAGTTATAGGAATAGAACCAATGAAATCTGATAATTTTATATCACTTACCCATTTCTAAGTGGAAATGATATGATGCCTCTATGGATTTTAGGATTTGTCTACATATGGTAACATGATGCTATGTAAAAGTATGGCTTATCATTGAAATGATAATGAAGGTTTTTCACTTATTTCCTATTCAGAAGAGCCTTTCAGTGGATGAACTGGGGAGGATATATATCAGTGAGATCATAATCCTCCCTGGATATCTATACACTATCATGTGAAACAAAGATGCATGATTCATATCATAGTTTTATAAGGGTTTGTGGTAGGATTTAGGCTTACACGTACTTCTATGTATAACCTATCATCCATATACTGATAGATAATATGATCATATGATAGAAGTTTCATAGGAAATTCTCTAAGAATGCATCCTTTATTTTAAAGGCTATTTGTATAAAAACATTTTTCTTATCGAATTCTTATATAATGGTACCTTATTCTTTCAAGATACTTTGGAGAAGATGTATCATATAAAGAAGAAAATGGATACTATTTAGTCTGGGAAAATATATTTTTTCCATTCACCATTGATGACCTCCAGATTTGAGGTCCGGGATCATGTGTTCTTGCATGTTTTGACTAGACTTGGGAATCGACTTTTTAGATGATAGTGTATTTTATCACATTATTTTTTTAAAAAAATTATTTATAGAGGTTTAGATAGAACACCCTAAAATATACAGGGATATACGTGATGGTTTACATTTTTCTAGTTACATCATTATCATCCAGACCCTTCATATTTATTTCAGTATGATGGGGTTGAGATATATGTGGATGCTTATTTTTAGGAGTATCATTGGGATATCGTTGATATTAGCATGAATACACATTGACACATGTCATTTCCTTTAGTACAAGTTATATGGAAACACGATCATGCATAAAACAAGACATATGAGTGATATGATTACTTACATGCTTAGTGTCTCAAATTTTTCTTAGACGACACTCAACCAACCATGGATGGGAAACTTGTGGAAAATATTTCATGGGGGGGTAGGTAATAACTTCTTAACTTTTCAGAGAGGTATGATTTATTTTTATTTTAGTTATAAATTTTTCGGGTTTAGTTATTTTGTTTTGGACCTTATGAAAGGAAACTTTTGGGACATTGGGGTTTCATGGGAGGAAACAAAATCTACAACATAAGTTTGACTATAGAAATATTTACAACATCAATTGCTGAATTAAAATATAAATAGTTAATTTATATTGCAAACCCCAATCACACTGTAATGGGATCCATAATACCTTTTAAAGAAGGTATTTATAGTGTAAATCCCCAGTTTACTCCATAAATAAGTCCCACAACATAAAAATAGGGGAAAACTATCTTCCCCCCAATAGCTTATACCTAAATCTTTTTGACTTCTTCTTCATTATATGAACAATAGTCTAACCCCTCATTATAAAACCACTTTGGAATCCAAGATATTCATTGATCCATCTCCTCTATCTGGAATCTGTTTCACTCATTCATCATCTCATTGGATCCATATCAGTATGATATTCTGTCTTATTATTTCTTCACTATTTATCTCCTAGTATGGAATGGAAAATATATGTGAGATACAATACACTATTTTCTAGTTATTAACATATTATTTCAATTTCTCCCATTCTATCTTGATTCTAAAGATGATTTTAGATGAGGATTATTTTCAGAAACAAAGGTAGGTGGTCTAGTATTTTCCACAATTATTACTTATTATATTTCATGCACCACTATATTGTACTCCATTATTTTCTTATGCTACCTTAAAAAAATCTAATTTATCTTTCTTAAACCGTTTTCATTATGAGAGGAACTCCCATATACCCTTGTTATTGTAATAGGTCATTCACCATGGTGAGTTCAACCCCTTTGGATTGATTTATTAAATTCCTATAACAATAAAAACCCCAAACCATAATCTATGTGGAGTTGTATTTTTTAGACAATTGAAACGTCTTAAACTAATTAAATGAAAAGTGAGGGACACTGCCACGTCACATAACTCCTATATAAACTGTGGATTATCTCATTGGCTAATGATATTATATAGAATAGGATATGGTTTAAAACCATTTAGTAGATTATGTTAAGATGGTATATGAATTATTATTATTATTATTATTATCATCATTTGAACATGTATGTTGTTATTTGTGACATGGTTAAGGAGAGTGTTGGATATTATGATTCACTCCTTCATGATTTGAGATGTTGGACCATAAATTTATAAAATTACACTTCACATTATTTATTTATACAATGGACCAAAAAATTTTAAGTTCACTTTCATAGGATGTTGAACATTGAGACTCAATTCATTGATTGAGAATTTTTACATGAATTTTAGTTTCCTCATGTGATTGTAGGGTGACGCCCCTTCTATAATATGAGAATCTTATGAATATGAATGGATGCCTTGGTTTCATGACTTGAGTCCAGGATAGTATTTCATATATATATATATATATGACTATATATGCAGAAAAAATATGATATATATATACATACATACCTATATAAATATATCTGTATCAACATGGTGACATGTTTTCAGAGACATTCTATCTTAGGATGAAGCAAGTAGAGTTTGACAACTTTCATTTATGAAATTTAATAGACTTGGTTCCATTTAAATTACTAATTTTTAATTTTCATACCAACACAATGATTATTTTATATTCATAGGGACAATGTATGTGGTATCTTACTAAGTTTTACTCACACACTATTAGGACCACAGATTGGAACTCGAATAGATATCAAGAATATATAAAGGGGTAAAGGGAAGTGTCCTTATTTGGATGAATAGTTTTCTTTACTAGGATGAAGTAAGGGAAAAAATAATCGAACTTATTCTCATGACTACTTTGTAGATATATTTTATAATTTTTATCATTTTATATAACATCGTCTAAATGAATGATTCTCTATTCCCTTGTATTCACTTTTTTTATAGCATATAGGCATTAAAAAATTTGGTATATGACATGGATTATTTATTATGTCAGTTTATTATTATCTAGATCATTTATATTTCATTATTTCATGTCATCTTTTTACAGATTTAATCTTTTATATCACCATTTCTTTCACACTGAACATAAGGGTATAATGTACCCACTGTATCACTATATACCCTCATTGATATTTGACAACCTATAACATATGTGGAGGCCCACTTCAGTCCAAGTGTCTCTCAGGTCCAGTTACTAATTAGTTAATCAGACCTGGGATATTACAGAGTGCAACTAGATTTGTAGGGTAGCATGAATATGGTAACTTACTTATATATAGATACTTGTACATTCATGAAATACTATGTATATAATATATATTGATTTGTAGAGTTGGTCTTTGATGTTATTGGTTTCTTTTTTTCCTAGGATAGAAAATTTAATATTTTCACTATTTATTCATTGATTTTTTAGTTTGGTTCTTCCATATTTATGTGAGATAGTATGGGAGAAAACCTATTATTTATATGAAATACTTTTATATATTTGAAATATGGTTTTAGATATCCATGTTGACCATGATAGATTGTATTGTAGGGACCATTGAGAGAGGCCGAGTTATTTACATTTGGAGATTATTTAATCATTAGTTTTTTCCTAGGATATGGGGTTTTCTATGAAATTACATGAAATTATACTTTATTTTATGGATATTTATATTTAATTTGTTATGTAGTTTTAATTATTAGAAGTTACCTATATTTCATTTTAATTTATGAAGGTCAGGCCACCCATATTGTATGTTTTGTACACTTGATTCTAGTATACAACCTCTATCTTATATGTAGTAGGATTTTGGGGTCATAATAAATGTTAGGCCCAACTAGGTCAAATACCCTATGTGTGTGTGTGGGGGGGTGAATCGTGGGATGACATATTAAAACAACTTCACCTTCAGATATTTTTTGATGTTAAACAAAACACACTTCTCTCTATTTCTCATAGCAATATATTAAAATAAATTAAATCATGCATAGGACTCAATAGTTTTACTTGGTTCTCCCTCACTGGGATACGTCCCAATAGTATACAATGACAATGTCCCTATGTACCAAATCCCCTAAAACTGAACTACTTATTACAATTTTCAGAGCATACTCACTATCTCTAGTGGTTTACAACGAATCACAAAATGAAATCTCACACCTCTATCAACTAAAGTGTGCTCAATGCATCATTATAATATCATCCTTTTATTTATTGAATAATTTTTTTACACCTCATTCAGTGTATCTTTGAGTTCCACTTTCATCTACATGATGAATTCCTATATACCATAGATGTACTAGGTAACATCAAACATTCTAACAACCTTAGGGTGAATTATTTATCAATCTAATTCCTTGCATGTAACTTTTTTAATTCTTCATGGAAATCAAATTTTTTTCCTCTTATAACTTGCATGAATCTCCCTTATTCCGTGTAACTCACTACTTTCACTTGACTCCCTTCTTGCCCGCAAATCCATACTCACACAGTAACTACATACTTGTGTTGTACTCACTTCACGTGCGATCCAGAGATCTGATTCCCTCTATGTGTCGATAAATCTCAAATTAGGTAGGTATCCAGCTATTTAAAGGCATTTTTTGACCCTTCATGTAGCTCACACAACTTTTCCCTAAGCATAAAAGTTCATTTGTGCATGTCTCTTTCACAGAAACTCACGTTGCACTCAAAACCATAACTCAGGTTCCCTTCATTAATTTTATATATTTTGATGTACTAATCAATATAAAATTTTGGTGCACAAATTTCCAAACCAACTCAACACTTTCACTCAACTTTATTTTTCTGAAAAAACATTCCCCATTTTCTAATTTTTTTAAAAAATGTTTTTTTAACCACTAGGAAATAGTTCCAACATATATACCATATTTTTTTATCACCTATATAATGTCTATTACCTTTTATTGGATATATTGAAACATTCCAAGTAAAATACAAATATATCCTCAACAAATCATGGAAACATGTTTTTTCAATAATCTCAATCTACCCAGAAATTATTCAATGTTACCTTGAGATATTTTCTTCAAACACAAAACTTAATTACTAATAAAGGAGGGGTTATATCGGGAATGGTTCATGATAAAATAGTATTAAATATTTTTAATTTAATTTTAGTATTTAGTTTTTAGTTAGAAAAATGATGATTAAATAGGATTCTAGGGAAGTGATTCATTTAAATTTAGCATGTGATGTAGACCAAGGATGTTGGATATGATGTAGAAGAGTCACAAAATATAATTCAATGATAATAAAGTCTAATAAACATATGTGGAAATGGGTGTATTATTGTGAGGCTGGGACATAGGAGTGGGAAATACAGGTTACATGTTTTCACTTGTAATTTAATTTTGAATGGTTTTAGGGAAATTAAATTAAATTTCAATGTAATTAATGATTATAAATGAATTCCAAATAGTTGTACTAATAGGTTATTCGGTTTTATAGATATTATTGGTGGATAATAAACCCTAATATTTTTGAAAATATATATATAAATATATTCTATATTTGATTATAGATGGGTTGATCTTAAGGATGATGATTCCTAGATTATGGTTTATGAGAGTTTTAATGCTAGAGTCCACCAAATAATTAAAAAAGTATTTTTATTAAAAATAAAGAGATATTGGTTGAGGTGGATATGATTATTTTTTGATGGATTCATGAGGTGCTCACATATTATATTCTATTGTAGTTTTTCTTTTTGATAGGCATAAATTAGTATTTTAATATTTTTTTCACTAGATATTTATATGGGTTAATAGCGTAATGATTGATGTTTTTAAGCTATATTTAATTCATGTTCTATAATTCAACATTCCAGGTTTTTTATGGAAGAAGTTACTCGTTATCCAATAGAGGAGCATGAGTGTGATTTAATTTTATGTGATATTTATTAACATTATTCATTATTCCATTAATATTTTACCTAATGATCTGAAAGAGTGTAATATTTCATAATGTATTTGTGTATATAGATTCATGTTCAGGTTTTTCCTTCCATGTTTGTAATCTATATTAAGGTTATAATAAGGGTTAAGATAATTTAGGAGACTATAGAAATGAAATTATCTAATCCAAGAGGGAATTCATAAATACATTACAAGTATTAGGGTTTATATAGTTATTTTCATTTGATTGGGTAGTTTTGGTTCATCCCCTTAAAGAGTGTCCCTCAATCCTCAGTCTTTGATTTCTCTAAAAATGTGTGTTTTAAGACATATACTAGAAACATAGGGGTGTTTTTTATTTTTTCTTTATATAATGACATCAATAATTCATGTTCTTATCCTTATTAGTTAATAATTATCCATTGGTTAGTTTTAGGGACAACCTCAATAATAGTTTTCACATAAACCCTATCAAGTACTTTCTAGTTTTGATAACATTTGGAGCACATATACATGATTAATAAAGTAAAGGTTACCCTTGAGATATTCTTTATCTTCAAGGATCTCTATCATAGTGTGTATGTGGTGGTTGATGACCTAATGGGTATTGAGTTAGAAGAACATAATATAGACAAATAATTAGAACAGAGTTACCAGTTTCAAGAAGAACCAATATTAATTAAGGTTCTAATTATATATACTACTTTTTCATTGATTAGTTCATTAAATATTAACTCATTATTTAACCATATGTTTTCCTAATCATTGGGACTTTTGGTTGATATTCTTCATGGGAACCAAAAGTTTTCTAAACCATTAAAATATTAGTATTTTATAAAAGTGGTGTGTCATATGTATGAGATGGTTATAGGGAATGATCTATTAGTACGAGAGTTCTTCCAGTTACATACACGGTAGTATCATTTCTTCCTTTACATTGATTTTTCATGACCCCGACCCCAGAAGTCAAGAAACGGTGCCTGAAACATTGTGTGCAATTTTTTTCATAAAATTAGGCATACAAAAATTGCACATTGTTTTCCAATACAGAGGATCAAATCGGTTTTGGTTTTAGAAAATATGATGCTACTGAAACAATTCTTACAGAAAAATGAAAGGGTTAAGCTTCATATTTTTTTCATCACAAAATAATACTCAACACCTGGGTAAATATGCTAAATCCTGTAAAAAATAAATTAAAATGTAGGTTGAGAATAAAAATGCCCTCTAACAGGTTTAATACATTTTAATAAATTACATTTTTTTAAAAACAACCACCTTGTAAATAATCATAAAACATATTCTTAAGAGGAATACATTACTTTTCAAGGCACATCATCAATATTTTCATAGGTTACTTGAGAATTTTTTCCAAAAAGACATTTAAAAAATAATAATCATTCTTACTTAAAAACATATAATAAAACATGAATCATAGTGCACTTACGTATGCAATAATTTGATGAAACATTCACAATTCATAAATTGATCAACCAACACTAAACACATAATTGTAAACATAAGCATACATGTCATGATTTGTTAGAACATAAATGAAATTTATAGATCCTCAACATTAGATACCCATTCCTTGAAAAACATGCCATTTTCATACATGATCATGCATTATGCCTACATTACCCTTTTCATAGAAGATTATTAGTCAAGTGATGTTCTAATTGTCGACAAAATCCCTTGGATGATCATTTACAATTACATAATGATGGAATGTATAATTCCAGACTTTTTCAAGGCCTTGTGCCAAGACCCTAGGGGTAAAAACCAAACATAATTTTTGTTAACTACCACACATAGTGGTGAACAAAGCTATCATCATCTTCACACATATTTTCACTTAAATCATGAGATTCATCACTTTACCCAATGCATTGTAGTGTTGCATAATTCCGGGCACACCCATCACATCATTTAAGTCCAGTACATTCCTCAAATGTCATAGAATGGTCTCATTTCCAGAGTGTACATACTATATATAAACTTAACTTTTTAATCAATATTCATTTGAATGCATAATCATACTTTAATTGAATTATGAATTAAGTGTAAAACAACTTGTTTTGTTAGTTTCATATTTAACAGTTACGCGCATGAACTAAAACAACATAACCTTACACATATAGTATGAATTAGTACACATGAAATTATGGGTTGTCACATGAAATAACTACGCATTCATTAATACCTTTATAATGTTACCCTTTTCCCAAACCATGTTTACATGTTTTGACTTTCAGATACTCATTTAATCAATGAAATGTTATTTATTATATAAAATAAAAAAACATAAACATTAATTGATCTGAATATTTTCTTGTGACAATTGGGAAATAAAAAGTATGGATTATTTCTTGAGAAATGATTATGCATAAAATAAATAATTAAACTTGTGTATTCATGTACTCATTTATATTTAATCTTGAACATGAAAACCATTATACCACTTACTTGAGAAATCAAGTTTGAAATATATGTATTCATGTGGATCTAAAATTCATAGAAAATAATATATATATATATATATATATATATCCACATATACACAAATTGTATGTTTGGGATATGCATAACCCAAAAAAGGTTTAATTAATTCTTTTAATTTTTTTATTCTTCATAAACATGATTTAAATCAATGCGGATGTGTTTAATGAAAACATGGTTGTACTCAATATTATATATATATATATAAATATATATATGTAATTTTTCACATAACCTTACATGTATGAATTGTAAATAAAGGTTTTTTCATATTGAAAACATGATTTACTAAAAGCCTACATGTATTTCATGTTTGAGGGAATATTACATAAAAACATAGGATCACAATTTAAAGATCATAAAACAGAAGTGGTTAGTTATACAAATAAATCGTATATATAAATATACATAAAATTTTGAAATTCTAAAATTGGGTATGAGAAATTTATATAACCAGCAAAATGTTAAAAATAGAGGAGAAGGATTTGTATAAAAGATTTGAATCATAAAATCCCTCGTCGGTGCTATATACTCAAAAATACACATAGAAAATACAACATGAGTTACTGTTTAATATGGATATGAAACATTATACATGTATATATATTTATATATCCATCTATACATAAGCATATAAGAGTTTTACAAAAATAAAACATAGTAAATTTATCCCTTACCTGACATTAGGAGTGCAAGAGGGTTCGATATAGGATGTTTTAACATCAAGGAGGAGAAAAAAAGTAATATGGATTAAAAAATCCAGGGTTTATATAGGAGGTATACATATATTTTATATATATAATGTATCAAAAATTAAATATAAATAAAGGAATAAAATTTTAAAGAGACAAAAAAATCCCAACATGCCTCTTAAAGTGATATCTCAAAAGAAATCGATGATTATAATACATAAATATATATAAATTTTGTGGAAAATGTGAGTGAAATAGATAGGGTTTGTAATAAAATAAAATAAAAATAAAAAAGAGATCAAAGAGGAACATATGGGTAGAAGTTAAGGCCGATACAAGGAGAAAGGTGGAGAATCTTGAGGAACAAGAGAAGAAGGAGGAGGAGGAGGAGGAGGAGGAGGTGGGGGGGAGAAACTATGGGTGATCCACTGGTTGGTGTGGGGTAAAAAAAGGCGACACGAAGAAGATAACCAGAACTGAATTGAACGGTCCAAATAAATCGATCATTGATCGGACGGCTAGGATGAGTCAGTGGTTTTAAAAACAAAAGCCTGTTGAGATTAAATATTTAATAATATAGGACAGATGAGGTAAGAGGAATAATTTAAAACTGAATGAACGACCGTGATTAGATCTGAGATAGATCGTACGACTCAGAGTCTGCGCAGCGGGATCTGATGGTCCGGATTCGTTTTCCAATAAAAATCCTCATCCCATATTGAAATGAAACCTGTTTCAACGCTCCCTTATAACCCTAGATCTCCTAGAATTCACTCATAATTCTCCCTCCTCCTCCCCAGTTCTGCCCTGCACCGGATTCTTTGCAGGTGCACTTCTGCTCCAACCCATGTCGTCATGCTTCTGTGCATGGTGGACCACTACCTGGATCCTTTTTGTTCGCTTAAGGCACATGAAATTACTATGGTATATCATGTGCTAAAGTTGAAGGCTAGGCTCGGACTCCTAACTCGTGCTGCCTCCTTTTTCCCAGCTATAGGGCTGGCCCCTTGGGGTTAATATTTTTATTAACCCATCATTCTAAATAACTACGTAAGAAAAGTAAAAGTAAATTACACATAATCAATTATATATAGAATATCATTAATTTTATAAAATAAGTTTTCTTGTAAACATTAAGAGCATAAAAATAAACAATTAATATTATATTGTCTTACTCAAAATCATAAAATTTAATTAATAATAGTATTCATAAAAATGTTTTCTAATTTAAAAACACAATTAATATTTTTCTTTGAATTAAATTATACATATATAACCGAATTTTATAATTTCAAATATCTTACTTATAGAATATATGTTCAATTAAATGTGTTCAATGATACAATTTTTATTTACTCAATTAAATATATATTGAAATATGTTTTATATTTAGAAAAATCATTACTTGTTATGTTTAAAAAGGAATATTATAATAGCTATAGAGGAAATTATTTTATAAAACTATATACTTATGTTAACTAAACCATTAGTTAAAATATTCTTCATTATAAAACTAGGATATTGAAAATATTTGAGAAATTTATAAAGGTACTTGAAATAATTTTTGAAATCATAAAATGTAGAGAATATTAATTTTAATGAAATTTTAAAATACTTCGAAATTTAAATATTCTTAATGAAGTAAAATAAAATGACTAGAATACCCAATGCCTATAATTATAGTCATTATATATTCAACGGTCACCTAAAGGGAAAAGGTATAATTAGGGTCTTATGAAAATGTAATTAAGGTCTTCCAATCTCAAACACCGAGAAAAAAAGATTGTGATGTTTATCTCTCTGATGCTTAGTATGATTGATTCGGTTCTGGTTATATTGTTATTAGTCATGGAAGATCCGAAGGAAGTCCACTTCTTCTTGGCATTTTCATGGTTCTTTGGGGTCTTTCGGTGATCGTTATTTGTCTTCTTGTAGTAATTCTAATATAGTCATGGTATTTTGATCTTATTTCAATGTAATCGTCCCAAAAGCATAATGGTTTCAAACATGGATTACATTTATTTTTGAAATCACTGTTAAGATTTAATGAAAATTAAGTGGATTGAATCCATATAGTATTATTATTACACAATAAAAAGTTTTTGGGCATCACATTATCCCCCATTTAACAGGAATTGAGTCCTCACAGTTCATTTCGTACAACCATGCAAAAAATAATTTATGACGTTTATCACCACATCCTCCATTTTGGAGGATCCTTAGGTGCAATCAAATGTATACCCAAATTGGTGTTCAATTATTTTGCATCCCTGGCCCAAAAATTCCTCAGACAGTATGGTTTAAACTAATTCATTACACACTCGAGCTTCTAGATAATGGATCGAATGGTAAAAACCTTAGAGATTTATGAATGGAAAAACTCTCTAAGAACTCATCAGACCGTCTCTTGTCCAAGAATTTCAATGTCATAGATGTGTTTATACAAACTAAAGCTCAGAATCTGGTGCATGTAGGTTTCATTAAGGATCACTTCTAAGGCCGCCTTTTAAAACCTTACCCTGGCCATGAAGTTTTGAGATACAGTGAAGCATAGGAAAATTCCATCATGGTACTTTCCTCTTCACCAATGCTCATGGAGTTGGGCAGTGGCTATTCACTGGTAGATATAGGCATTCCCTTGGTAGGAGCGAAAAATGTCTCAAATGTTTGATACCTAGTAAAGATGATGGCATGTTCTTCGTAGGTTTGAGAAGGAAATTCATTCTTCTGCACAGGTTATATCCATAATGTCCTCGAGTACACCAAAATGAAGAGATACGATGTGGGTTTGTCCTCCCATCAGAAAATTCTCCCTGAAAGTTTAATCAATGAAACTCATCCAAAAGAAAAAAAACTAAAAAGGTAGAAGAAAGAAGAAAAAACATGTTTCCTTTTCAAAAAACTGGTACACAACACCCATGACTAATGGTCTCCCCAATTACTAGTTACATTAATGCCTAAAATAATTTCAAAACTCTCGATCTCCATGAACCAAATGCAACCTGAGCAGTTTGGTTCAATCTCGTGGGTATACTTATGGTGTCTCCAGAGTGTGACATGAGGGGTGTAAATTCGAGAGACATCAATATGTACCTGTAAAAGAATTAAAGGCCTAAAATTCAAGGATTTCAATGTTAATTACTTGACCATAATTTCTATAGGACATGATTTAGAACATATATGTTGTGCAGAGGTCACCTGCTACTGTATTTTATTTGAATTTCATGAGGGACAGGATGCCTTCTGCTACGGTCAAGCGTCCAAAAAGGATCTTGAAATACTTCCCCTAAAGTGCGTAGGATGAAAATTGGATTTTCATCATAAAGAGGTAGTCTAAACCCACTCCTCGGAGGATTTTATGTACACGGGAAGAGTTTGACACATCATATAGGTGTTTTCATGTCATAAAAATGTGTGGATGGTTTACAAAGTTTTCATGGATGGATATGGAGACTACGGTTTCTAGAGTCTCAATATGAAGATACAAAAGACTGGTATTTTGGTTTTCCATCTGAAAATAAAGAAAAATTCATACATAGAAATTATTAAGTAATTGTTTTTTTTCAGTTTTTCTATTCTAGAGTTATCAAAACCGAACCTCTGTTACCAACTATCATGAAAATGACCTCGGAATTCTAGAATCAGTGCCTAAAACATGGTGTGTAATTTTCTTAAAAAAAGGCATAAAAATGAACATATTGTCCCAATTCAGAGGATCAATTCAGTTTATGTTTTAGAAAATTATATGATACTAAAACACATCTTCCAGAAACATTACAGGGTCAAGCTTTATATTTATGTCTTTAGAAAAGAGTACTCAATGCATGAGAAAATTTGCTAAATACTGTAAAACATAAATTAAAACGTATGGTGTGCATAAAAATTCCTAGTAAGGGGATTTAGAATATTTGAAGAAATTCCTTTTTTTAAAACAACCTCCTTGTAAATAATCATAAAACATTTTGTTAAGAAGAAAACATTACTTTTAGAGGCACATCATTAATATTTTCAAATGTTACTTGTGGAATTTTTTCCAAAATACCTTTTTATACAAAAGTATTGTGCATACTTAAAAAAATAATAATAAAACATTAATAAGAGTGTGCATACGTATACAAAAAGTGCATGAAATGTGTGTAATTCAGAAATTGATCAACCAACACTAAACACATAGTTGTAAAAATAAGCATTCATGTCATGATTCGTTACCGCATAAATGAAATCTATAGAATCTCGATATTAGATACACTTTCCTTGAATAACCTTCAATTTGCATGCATGATTATGCCTTATTCCTTCATTACCCTTTTCATTGAATATTCTTATCCATGGGATGTTCTAATAGTCGAACAATCCCTTGGTTGATCATTTACCATTACATAGTGAGGGAATGTATAATCCCAGACTTTTTCAATGCCTTGCGCCAAGACCATAAGGGTAACAACCCAACATAATTGTGGTTAACTAGCAAACATATTTGTGAACAAAGCTAGAATAATTTTCACACATCATTTCACATAACCCATGAGATTCAACAGTTCACCTAATGCATTGGAATGCTGTATAATTCTGGGTGCACCCATCACATTATTTAAGACCAAGACATTCCTCAAATGACTTTGTATGGTATCATTTCCATAGTGTACATACTATGTATGTACTTACATTCTTAATCTATAATCATTTTCATACATACTCATATTTTTATTGAATTATGAATTATGTTTAAAACAAAAAGTTGTCTTAGTTTCAGATTTAACAGTAACATTAATGAACTAAAACAACATACCCTTACACATGTAGTGTGAATTATTACACGTATAATGATGGGTCGTCACATGAAATAACTACACTTTCATTAAACCCTTAAGAATGTGACCCTTTTACAAAACCATGTTTACATGTTTTTATATTGAGATACTCATTTAGTCCATGCAATGTGAATTGTTATATAAAATATTAAAACATAAACATCAAATTATCCGAAGCATTTATTGTGAAATTTTGGAAATACAAAGAGAGGATTATTTCTTGAGAAATGTTTATGCATAAAAGAAATATTTAAACATGTGTATTATTGTATGAATGTATATTTATTCATGAACATGAAAACCATCATACCACTTACTTGAAAAATCTTGTTCGAAATATATTCATTCATGTGGATCTGAAATTCATGGGAAATATTATATATATATACACATTAACACAAAGTGTATGTTTGGGATCTACTTAACCCAAAACAAGGTTTAATAAATTCTTGCAACTGTTTTATTCTTTATAGACATGATTTAAATCAATGGGGATAGGTTTAATGAAAACATTATTGTACTCAACCATAGATATATATATATATGTATACTTTTACACATAGCCTTTATTTTATGAATTGTAAATAAATGTTTTTTTCATATTAAGAACATGATTTACTAAACCCCTACATGTATTTCATGTTTTATTTAACATTACTTAAAAAATAAGATCACCATTCCGAGATAATAAATCTGAAGTGGGTTGTTATACAAAGAAAACATATATATAAATGTACATAAAATTTTGAAATTCCAAAATGGGTTAACAGATACTTATATAACCCATGAAACTTGAAAAATAATGGAGAAAGGTTTGCATAAAGGAGTTGAAGCATAAAATCCTTCGTAGGTGTTATATAATAAAAAATACATATAGAAAATACAATGTGACTTAATGTTTAGTAGTGATATGAAAATTTATATGTATATTTATATATCTGTCTATACACAAGGATATGAGAGTTTTACAAAAAGAAAACATAGTAAATATATCCCTTACCTAACTTCAGGAGTGCACTAGTGTTGGGCAGGAAGTTTCTGCATGTCATGTTGATGAAAATAGTTAATTACGAGTGAAAAAATACATGGTTTATATAGGCGGTATACATATATTTTATAAATATAACTTTTCACAAATAAACTATAAATGAAAAATTAAAATTTGATCAGGACAAAAAAAACCCAACATGCTTCTTAGAGAGAGAACTCAAAAGCAATCAGTGATTATAAATATATAAATATATATAATGTTTGTAGAAAACATGAGTGAAATAGATCAGGTTTATAGTGAAATAACATAAAAAGATAAAGAAGATCAAAGAAGAAAATATTGTTAGAAGACAAGGTTGAACCAAGGAGAAAGGTGGGGAATATTTAGGAAGAAGAAAAGAAGAAGATGATGAAGTAGAAAAAGGAGGAGAAACTATGGGCGAGCCACTGATTGGCATGAGGTAGAAGAAGATGACGTGAAGAAGAAAATTAGAAATGAATTGAATAGTCCAGATCAATAAAGCCTTGATCAGACGACTAGAATGTGTCTGTGGTTTCAAATATGAAGGACAGTTGAGATTAGATATCGAATAAGATCTGGTAGATGAGGCAAGATGTGGGATTTAAAATCAAACGAATGGTCATGATTAGATCTTAGATAGATTGTATTACTTAGTGTCTGTGTGGTGAGTTCTGATGGTCTAGACTCATTTTCTACTATAAATACCCATCCTACATCGAAACAAAACCCATTTCACCACTCCCTTATAACCCCGGAGCTCCTGGAATTTGCTCAGAATTCTCCCTCCCCTTCCCCAGTTCCACCCCGCACCAGAATCTTTCTAGGTGCGCTTCTTCGCCCACCCATGCCTCCATGCCATGCCACAATGTGGCTTGCTACATAGATCCTTTGTGTGCACTTGAGGCGCGTGACACACCCATGTGCTGGCCTATGCTGAGGCTGAAGTCTACGCTTAGCTGCCACGCGCGTGCCTCCTCCTTTGGATGGGCTAGAGGGATGGCCCCTTGGGGTTACTATTTTTATTAACCCAACATTAAAAATAACATTGTATGAAAAGTAAAAGAAAATTAAATATAATCAATTATATACAGAATATCATTAATTTCAAAAAATATGTTTTATTCTAAACATTGGAAGCTTAAATATACACAATTAAAATTATATTATCTTACTCAAAAATTTATCTTTTAATTAATAAAATTATTCATAAAAATGTTTTCAAATTCACAAAATGCAGATTTTCCATTGAATTAATGTTGAAATATATACCAAAATGTTATGATTTCAAATATCTTGTTTCCAAAATATAAGTTCAATTAAATTTTTTCAATGATACAATTGTGAAGTAATAAATTACTTATATCATGAAATATGCTTTTATATTTAGTAAAATCATTACTTATTATGTTTAAAAATGAATATTATAATAGTTATGCAAGAAATTAATTTATAAAACCATATACTTATGTTAATTTAACCATTAGTTAAAAAAATATTCATTATGACAGTAGGATGTCCAAAATATTTGAAACAATTAAAAATTTACTTGAAATATGTTTTGAATTCGTAAAATGTAAATAATATTAACCTTTACTCATATTTAAAATACATAAAAAATCAACATTCTTAAATACTTAAAATAAAATCACTAGAATATGCAATGACTATAATTATAGTCTTTGTATATTCAATGGTCACCTAAAGGGAAACAGTCGAATTAGGTCCTTATAAAAACGTAATTATGTTTTTTCAATCTAAAACACCAAGAAAAGAAGATGGTGAACTTTATCCCTCTGACTCTTAGTACGATTACAGCGGTTCTGGTTATATTGTTCTAAGGTTTGGAAGATCTGACGGAAATCCAAATTTTCTTGGCATATTTGATGTGCTTTGGGGTCTTCTTGGGATATTTATTGGTATTCTTGTAGGAATTCTAGGTCATTCATGGTCTTTTGATCCTATTTCAATGTAATCATCCAAAAATATTAATGGTATAAAACACAGATCACTTTTATTTTTGAAATAATTGATTGGATTGCATGAAAATTAGGTGGAGTGATTCCATACAATATTATTATTACACAATAATATGGTTCTAGGAGTCACATGATTTATTCTACTCAATGAATTTCCACATTAATTTATATTTAATTAGATTTATTTCCTCTAATAAAAAGGGTTTATGTGTGATATTTTTTTGAGTGGGATCATTGAATTGATAGTAGACATATTGATCCAATTCTATCATAATAATCAAGAATATTATTAAGTTACAAATATGTCCGGATGAAATAGATCTTCGATATTTTTAGAGGATCATAAAATTGATTTTAATGAAGAGATAATAACACTACCCTTCAATGTGAATTCAAGATTGAGTTATATTTATAGCATAATATCTCTAGGATTTTTAGTATCTTCTCACAAGATCTGATGTGATCGATAATTGATTTCAGAAATTTCAGAAACTCATAGGAACATCCCAGTTTTAACAAACATCAAGTCAAATTGAAACCCTAAATAAACAATAGATCAAGATCTAATTTCTAATAACCATCATAACCAACTTCCTCCCCTCTAACACTGCACACTTCTCCAACTCTATAGAAAACACCATCCTCACTATAGTATATATCTCCTATGACATGATCATTGGGTTCTTGTTGTAATGTGAAATCCTTGAAGCCTCATAGGATTGCTTCTCGGAGATGTCATTGATGAATCTATTCATTACACACATAGCCTTACTAGAGATCCTGATTTCCATATGCACCTGCTTCGGCACCATGAAGATGTATATCGTGTCCATCTTCATGCTCTTACGAGAATTGATGATCTGTTTAATAAGTTAATGTGAGGTAGTTCATTCATAGAAATTAATTTATGGACAAGATTTATTTAAATGGTGGTGAAGGATAAATATATCAAATATTAAACTTACGTGCACTATTATTAGATTTTGGAGTTTAGAGAGATTAATTTTTCAATCACAAATGGTCTGGCATAGTTCTTGGGATTGAGTAATTTGGTATCTCACGAGATATTGGTATAGTTCAGAGCATTTTTCATCGATGATATACAAGGTGATTTGTAGGATATTAAGAATAATGTTAACCATTTGTGGGAAATTTTAGTGTTCCATTAAAGGCCTCAAATCTAAGGTAATTTATGAAAATATATTTTTGATACATGAGAGGTCTATCTACTTAGACATGTTTTTCCTCCAAAGGATGTATTTTTTTATCATTTGAATATTTTACGGTTTTTTAGGGAATATTATTTGTATTATTTGGTGTTCTATAGTTTCCTTGGTATTTAAATCCATTATATGAGATTCATATCTAATTTCTCTTAGAAGATGGCACAATTGATTTATTTTTCAAAGTTGAAATTGGATTTCTTATAGAAAAATAAGTTCCAAGATGTGGTTAAGTACGTAATGTAGAAGTTGAATATTTCCCATAAACTATTTTTAGTTGTGGGAATAGTTATGTTCATGTTTTTTGCAATTCAACTCATATTTTTTCTTTATTATGGGTTTATAATTGACTGATTGGTAATATTATAAGGATATTTGTTGTTATGAAATCATTGGAAGAATTATAAAACCAAAGATCGTAATATTGTAGTGATATTATTTTCATTGAATCTATAGTGGGATTATGTTTTTTAATGGATATTTTTGTCTTCACCAATAAAAAATCAATATATCTTCCCAAATATAGATTTGAATTTGTGATAGTGAATATGATTGGAGTTATTCAATGACTACTTATTTTAGATATCATACACTTAATGAAAATGTAATTCTTCAATGGTTGTGTTGAGTATAAAGACATACGAAGAAATTTTCAATAAGGATACATATTATTATATTATAATGGATTATCATGGTAGATAACATATGAGTAAGGATCTAAGGACCCCAACCCTGGTAGCCCAGAGCCAGTGCATTACATTCTAATATTGGTATGATTACAATGAAGTCACATCCCGATGAACCAAATAGTTTAGTGGATTTGGAAAACATAATAAAAACATAACATTTAAATAGAATCTTTAATGTAAAATACAATATAGAAATTCCATTGGAAACATCCACAACTCCTAGATTACCCTTTAAATACATTCATACAAAATATCATCTTCACATCATGGGTGAAAATAAAAAATAAGAAAGAGGTGAGCCTAGATACTCAGAAATGGTAAGTAATACAACATACTTATCATAAACATAAACATTTTTCATAGAGAATAACAAAAAAGAAATTAATTTTAAAATAAACTTGATCATAAAATGGAAGGAATGAAAGGTGAGTAAATAAATCCATATAAATGATATTGAGATAGTAAACCTAATCAGGGATACTATAATAGTAAATTACCACATGTTTTATCAATTAATAATATCATAATGGGGGAATACATAATATTTTACATCTAAAACATATCGTTAAGGTTGCAACCAAGACGTCTAAAAAAACTAGACTAAGGCCTCGACCAAACCTGATTTTTTTTCTCATGAGACCTACTGATGAATCGAGGGACTATAGCTGGACTCATCCTATAATTTCTATGCCTAATTAATTCCTCATATGAGTGGGGGAAAACATAAACAACCTGAACAAATGACATGTAAAAAACATTCCAAAATCATTAAACATAATAACTAACCAAACTGAGTAGCATGGTGATTGGTATCAAGATAACTCATCCACAATCAAACCAGTCATTAAAAATTTAATAACATATTGTAGATGAAAATAATAATATATCAATATAAGTAATAAAAAATTAAATAAATATGTTTAAGTAGATGAAAATAGAATGGTAAAATCATCAAGGAATACTTGAGAGAAATGCCTCATATACTTTGAAAAGAAGAGTTCTTTCAGAAACATTATTTTTATTTTTCATAATTTTTGGTATAAAACAAGTAGTTAAAAATATAGTTTTTCAGGAAAAAATAATTTATTTTATATAATTAATGATTTCTTGAAAAATATTATGGATGATACTTGAAAATGTATAATAAATCAATACGTTTCATTTAATCGGGCTTTCGTATCAGGAAGAATTGAGGAGGGGAGATTTTAAACATGTATTTTCCGTAAAGTAAAGATGAACTTCTCAGAATAAAAGAGTTTGGAACATATAATAATAATTTAGAATAATTATATAAAATAAATTAAGAAATAAATTGGTATATAGGGGAAGAAATATCAACTCTAATGAAAATGGAGGTTTAGGAAGAAAACTCTTACCTTATGTCTGAATGTGTTATGCACTTTTCCTCAATATCCTAGATAATAAATTTAAATCCATTAATTAATTAATTACGAACCTTATCTACATTTATTTTATTTATTTTAATTTTATTAATTTCATTTATGGATTTTTGATGAGTTATAAATTACAATTTTATTGTTTGGGAGCATTCATTTCCTTAGTTATCATTATTAGTATATTTCTATATAAGTATGGAAGTTCATGTGGAATGAGGGTAATATTCAAGAATTTAATTTATATGAAATTAGAGGGAATATATATGCGTAAATGGATATATATATATATATATATATATATATAACTTAGTTATATTGTATAAGGTTGAATCATTATATATTACATTTAGTGATAATCATTTTCACTATTATGGCAGTTATTGATAAGAACAAACCCATTTTGTTTTATCATTTAGTATTATGTAAATGTTTAAATAATGATTTTAATAAATTTATTATATTATAGTTTTATCATAAAAACGTTTTCATTACCATCCTTGAAGGAGAAATTAAAGAAAGAGAATTCGTTATCCACAGAGGTTGTAAATCGGTATCTCTCGAACAATGATTTTGTTTTTAAAATAAAAGAGAGAGGGAGAGAAATGAGTTTGAGTAAGTATATAAAATTAACATGATATAATTCTAGTATATATACGATACTAGATTTATCACTATCATTTGTATAGAGGATGCGAGGAGAGTTATAGGATGCGAGGAGAGACATGGGAAGAGTATTTGGGAATAATTTCTACATTCTTCAAGGCTTAGAGGTGTGAGTAGAGTAGGGGGTGATGGGTGGTATTTATAGTGGATGAAAGGGGTGATTTCTCATTATTATTTTCCTTATATTATTTTATTTCAACATAATAAATAGTATTGATTCTTTTGAATAAATATAGTAATAATTGAATGTGAGTTACAAAAAATGTATTCTTACATCATCCTAACATCACCTTTGAGTCAATAAATAATTTTTATCATTTATCATAAATTATCATATTTCACTATTCATCCTAAATTCATTTTTTAGAAAAATCTGAGAAATTAACCCCAAAAATTACTCATTATATGTAATTGAATGATGAAATCAATTTCGTGAAAATAAATTTCTAAATATGTGAAATTTAATTTTTAATTAAAATTATAATTTACTTAAAAAGTACAAATTCTAAAATTTTAACTGATTTTTAAACACTCTAAAAAATTAGATAAGGTATCATTAAATTATCCAAAAATAAAAAAACATAAAAACTAATTGATGAGTATAAATTAAGAAAATAAATTTATTTTTAAATAATTTTATTAATTGTAAAATTATAATTATATATTTATTCATTACAAAAAATACCGACACATTATTTAACATTTTTTAAAATATTCATTTACTTCTAATATGATATAATTATATGATACATTCATTTATAATGTGCCTAAATTTTATTTATACTTTCATGGGTGATGTTAGTATTCAATATTCCTATTTACTATTCATAGGGGTCATATTACAATTCCTAAGGTCATGTTACTATTTTATCATTATAGGTTTCTTATCTTATGGAAATACCTCTTATTTTATTAATTATTCATTTATGATGTTTTAATTTCATTCTATATGTTATTTTATGGGATCTCTACTATATTAAATAAGCATAAGATGAGAAATATCATTGATAGAATTCCAGGGTGTTTCATTATCCTCTCCTATAAAAATTTTATCCTTGAAATTTCAAGATTTTCACCTCCAAAAAAGATTTGGGAAGTTTTTAATCATAGGATCCTCAACATCCCACTTTATCTATTCAATTTTAATACATTTCCAAAGTACTATTACCAACCATGTCTTCCAATTCTTCAGTTCTTATTCTTTAGTGTCCAAAATTTAGATAGGATCCTCAGAGTAAGAAAAGTCATGTTCCAATTCTAATCATTCAGAAGTGTGTCATGGGTTCCATATGGAATGTACTTTCTTATAAAGGAGAAAAATAACACATTGTGTAACATAGAAAATCTAGGTGGAATTGAAAAAATTCAAGCCACAACTCAAATTCCCTCCAAAATTTTAGAAGGACCAATGTACATGGGGCTCAGTTTTCCTTTTATACCAAATCTGATAACACCCTTCAAGGGATATAGTTTCAATAAAACATGATCTCTCACTTGAAATTCAAAATTATTCCTTTTATTGTTAGAATATATATTTTTTCTACATTGAGATTCTTTGATATTGGGTTGATTAGTCTTTACCTTTGCTATTGTTTCCTCAATAAGATTATTTGATATTGGGTTGATTAGTCTTTACCTTTGCGATTCAACTATTATTGTATGAAAAATCTACTAGATGTAAATATTGATCCTGCATACCTTGAAATTCAAGGGATAATTATCCCAACACATCTTCTAATGATTGAATGGTCCTTTCAGACTACTCATCATTTTGACGGTGATAAGTAGTACTCAAATGAATCTTAGTATCCAAGTATTTTTGATGTATTTTCTAGAATAATTATGTAAATCATAGATCATGATTTGTCACAATTGATATGGATGCTCCGTGAAGTCTTACAAACTTATTGATATTGAGTCGTGCAAGGCTCTCCATTGTAAAATCCTCCCATATAGTGAGGAATGTGCATATTTGGTAAGTCAGTCAACAATTACCCATATTGAATTATTATTTATTAGTGTTATATGGTAATACATTGAAAAAAATCCATGGTGATATCATCCCATTTCCATGACGGAATAGGTATAGGTTTCACGAAACCTCTTGGATATTGTTCTTCATCCTTCACTTATTGACAGACATAACATCTTTATAAACAATTAGGAATTTAACACTTCATACTATCCCACCATAAATGTTTCTTCATATATCTATAAATCATTGGGCTACTAGTGTGTATAGATAAATTCCAGTTGTGGGAATCATCGAACAACCATATTTTTTATTAGGTATAGAGGTAACACATATCCACCTCCAAAATTTCTGAATTCCATCCTCACACACGAATTCTGGAAACATCCCATAATACACAACATTAATTTTCAATTGAATATTCTCATCATCACACCAAGAACATTTAATTATTTCCAATAAATATGGTTGGGAAACCAACAGAAAAAGTAATTATGTTTCACCTTCATTGATAATCTATATATCCATATTCACTAGATCCATATCCCTAGGATTCGTTTCGATCCTAATTTTATTCAAAATTCCAAGATATTTCCAGCTCAATGCATCATCCACCTTATTCCTCTTTTTTAGTTGATAGTTTATTAATCAATCATTATATTAAAAGAATATTGATCAATTTAATTTCCTCATGTTGAGTTCATTCTTTGATAAGATATTTTTCAAGTTCTTTTGATCAATATATATCTCGCATCCTTCACCATAGATATAGTGTCTCCATATATTCAGAGTAAATATTATAGATTATAACTCAAGATCATGAGTTGAATGGTTTTGTTAAATAATTTTTATCTACCTTGATGCATAGGTAATAAATCCATCATTCAGTATAAGGACACAACCAAGACCTTTCTTTAATGAATCCCTACTAATAACAAATCCATCATTTTTCGATGGTAGAGTTAGGATACAAGAATTCACTTATCTCCTCTTTAATTCTATAAAACCTTAATCAAATTCGTTTGTACATTAAAACACAACCCCTTTAGGAGTATGATTGGTTAAAAATTTAAATAATCTTCAAATGTTTTAAATAAAATGCCAATAATAACCTACTAAACCAATAAAAATATGTACCTCAGTTATGTTTGTTGGTGTATGACATTACTGAATCACCTTTCTCGTCAAAGGATCAACAAAGATTCCATCTTTGAGACAATATGGATAATAAGAGAAATTAATTAAATCCAAAATTCACACTTTATAAACTACCCATATAATTAATTTCTTTTTAGAGTCTTTAGATCAATCCACAAGTGATCCACATGGTCTTCGTAGATTTTATATTATACCAATTAATCATCAGTAATTAACAAAAAAAAGTCATCAAGATATTCCATGAATACATGGTTCCTTTTATCCCTGAAAATGGAGGGTAAATTAGACATACCAAATGAAATTAAAGTAAACTAGTAGTTTCTATACCCGGTTGAAATGATGTCTTTGGAATATCTTCTTTACTCATGCATAATTGATGATATCAAGATCAAAGTTAAATATTCAAAAAATATTGAGCCCCATAAATTTATTCAAGTAAATCATCAATATGAGGTAGAGGATACTCATTCTTCAATATAATAGCATCAATTTCTCTATTTTCAATGCACAGCCCCATAAATACACTATTCTTCCTAACAAATAGAACATGAGATCCCCATGGAGAAACACTAGGAGGATAAATCCGTTATCTATCAATTACTCTAGTTTTTTACTTATTTATACTAATTCCACAATGGATATTATATAATGAGTCTTTGATATATTCCTTGAACAATGAATTAATTTAATAGAATACTCAATTTATCTCTTCAAGGGATGTCCAGGTAAATATTTCAAAAATACATAAATGTATTTTTTTCACAATAGATACATCCTCAATATCAAAATTTCATTCCACACCCATAGATATTACTTTCTCTTCCTCCCTAAGAACTCAATTTATTAGAGCTACTAGGGGTCGATCTAGATAATAATTAGATTGTGAGGTTTTTGCTTTAAAAATAAGGGACCCTACATCATTCAAAATAATTGTAATTCCATTCTTCTTGAAACATAATTTCTAATAATATTTGGAAATCTAGTCCATGATGAGGATTTTATCAATTTTGGCCATAGGTATGATGATAAAATCTGTATATAAATAACATTTATAATTAATAATGGGAACTTCATGAAACAATTTTTTTGAAATGATACATCCCTTAGGGTTTGTTACTAATAACTCCCTTGTTAAGAATGATCGGAAATATCTCATTTCTAAAGAAAACTGGGTGGATATAAAGGAATGAGATGATCCAATATCAAATAACTATTTATCTAAATTTTAGGAGATGATTAATGTACCTAAAACCACATCATTATGAACATCAACCTTTACTATTTTGATTACCTAAGAATGTCCTTGCTCTTGTGTCCTTTTCTAAGGAATTACTCCTTGATGACTCAGACAATCATTTTCATAGTGTCCCACCCACCCTAAAATTGTAGAACTAAACATTGGTAGCTTCATTATTTCCCGTGGAGTCACGGTCTTGGTGTAATTTTTCTCCAAACATGTAATATAATTATTTTCCGTTTAAATAGGCTTTATGGTGTTTCCTTCCACAGGTCTCACATGTTGGATAAGTCCCTATTTAATTCTTCCCTTTATCCATTCTTTCCCCTTCTACCCTCTTCCATTCTTGATTTACATTTATGTCAATGTAATTAGAGAATTCATTATCTATCTTGATAGCACATGATGTTATATCTTTGTATGAGGAGAATTTTTATGGAACCAGTTCCATTTAGTGGAATGGTTTTCAATCCTCAAAGAATCAATCAATCTTGCCCCTTAGAATACATATGTAGTCCGAAGCATGCCTCTCTGGCCTTATAAATTTGTCTTCATACTTGAAAACATTCTCATCCACATTTTTCCTCATATTTAATAATTTTCCTTCCATATTATCTCATTTTTCATGAGGAAAATATTTTTCTATGAAATTTTTTTAAATCCCAACATTCCATATTTTTGGTTTCTTCCTACTCCTTTGTGTTTTAGATTAGTGGAAACCATTGGAGTGAATCTCATGATATAAGATAAAAATAAATGAAAACCTTTTACCTTTCATTACATCCCAAAGTGATAAATATATTTTCTAAAGAACTTATCCCCCACTAACTTACAAATGAGTTTTCAGTCCCATTGAATGATGGAGGTTCTTGTCGCGTGGTCTAACATTTCTCCTCCACATTGTGGAACATCATGCACGACATAGGTAAGATTATTATTTGAAACAAGATTTAGCTATGCCAATATTGTTATAAGTTACTCATAACCTATTGTAACTCTAATACTGATATCATTATCTTTCATAGGAGGAAAATACCTATATGGGATACGTGCATTGATATGGTTTTTATTCCTTCGACTAGGTTCCATTCCTAAAAAATGTCATATAATAGATTAAGTTATGAATCATAATGGATAATCTAAAACAAAAAAACACTTAATATAAATTTAAATTTTATGCAAATATAATCTCATAATAATAAACATAGTTTCTTTGAGAACATATTTACTTTTAAATCCTTCATAGTGGTTTGTAATGAAAATGTGAATTATACAAAGAATATCCGCCATGATTTTGAAACCAAGTGTGTAGTAAGGCCCATTCTTGTGTAACATATTACACTCGAGTTAGGCTCTAAAATCATTGTTGGAGTTTCTACCCCAACGTATATCTATGCCATAATAACATCCACTTATTTTATCCATATAGGTATTCATTTCTTGGAAGATCCACATAATCACTAACATTACAAAATTATAGGGTGTTTGTTGTATTCGTATCCTCAATGTATATCATAGGGCTATGTTACCTAATATATTATTTAGAAATCTAGTTTTTAAGGTTCCTACTAAACATCCTCTGATGCCAACTGTAAGGACCCCATCCCGAGTATCCTAGATGTGGTTCCTTAAATTATTACATTAGTTTGATTACATGGAAGTCGCATCTGAAAGGAATGAATATTTTAGTAATTTTGGAAAAGCTAATAAAAAATATTATTTAAATTACATCCTAAATAGAAAATAATGTATTTAAATTCCATTGGAAAATTACATAACTCCTAAATTATCCCTATAATTTATTCCTAACCATATTCATCTTCGCATCCTTGGAAAAAATAAAACAGAAGAAAGGGGTGACCTCATATGCTCAATTAGGGTATGTAATACAATATAATTTATCATAAACATAAAACTTAAGGATTGTGAGTAACTAAAAACACATGCATTTTAAAATAAACATGAGCATAATATTGAAGGAATGAAAGTTGAGTAAATAAATCCATATAACAGATCATAATACAATGAACATTGAACACATATATTCTAAAAGTAAAATATCAGATGTTTTATTAATTGATAATATTATAATGAGGGAATTAATAATGTTAGACATCTAATATATATTTCCAAGGCCTAGATTAAGATATATGAAAATACTAGGGTATGGCCTTAGCCAAAACCCAATTCTATTTTGTATCTTGAGACATACCGTTGCATCGAGGGGCTATAGTAGGCCCCAAACATCACTTTTTAAGTCCAATTATTTCCTCATATTTATGGGGATGAAATAAAATACAAAAACATATGATATAAAAATAACATTCCCTGATCTGTAAACATAATCACTAACCAAAATGAGTACCATAGTGAATTGTATCAATATATCACATCCATAGTCAAATTGATCCTAAACAATTTAATAACATGTGATATATGAAAATAATAAAATATCAATATAAATTAAAAAAATCAACATAGATGTTGAAATATATGGAAATACTATAATAAAATCATCAAGTAATTCTTTATAGACATACCACTTTTACTCTGCATAGAAGAGTTCTTGAAGAAAAATCATTTTTCTTTATAATAATTGTTATTATAAAACTAGTATTGAAAAAAATTATTATCCCAAAAAATTTAGTTATTTGAGAAAAATAATGTTGTCTCAAAACAGATTATGTATGGTACTTGAAAATGGATAAGAAACTGTGATATTCCCATTAATAATGCTTGCATATTGAGAAGAATATAGATGGGGACCTTGTAAAACTGGTATTTTGCAATAACAAATAATGAACTAATTAGAATATATTATGTTGGAAAAATTACCATAATTTAGAATGATTATATAAAATAAATGAATAATTACATTGGGATATAGGGGAAGGAAAAAAAACATGAATGAGAATGGAGGTTTAGGCAGAAAACCCTTACCTTATGTCTGAATGTTATCAGCATTTGACCTTAATGGCCTGGATAATAAAATTGAATCTAATAATTAATTATTTAATTAACTTATCTATGTTTATTTTATTTAGTATAATTTCATTAGTTTCATTTATGGGCTTTTTGATGAGTTATAAATTTCCATTTTAATGATCAAGACCATTTGTTTCCATGGTTTTCACGATCGGTATAGTTATATACGAGTATGTAAGTTCACGTGGAATGGGTATAATTCACCATAATTGAATTTATATGATATAAATGAACATTAATAATTTTAAAAGTTTATATATATCATTTTTATATGGTATGAGGATGAATCATTATAAACTACATTTAGTGATAATCGTTCGCATTATTACGATGGTTATTGATCATACCATACTAATTATTTTTATCATTTAGTTTTATTTAAATATTCTAAGAATGATTTATATACATATATTATAATCTAGTATAACCACACAAACTTTTTCATCACATTTATTGATTATAAATTGAAGAATAAAATTTTTTTGTCCATGAAGGTTGTAAATTGGCACCTCTCAGATGATGAATTCATTTTTAAAATTAAAGTGAGGGAGAAAGGAGTTTGAGTAAATAAATTACATTAAAATGATTGATTTATATTTTGTATATGAAAATTAATTTATAATTATCATTTGGATAGAGGAGTGTAGGAGAGAATAAGAAAATAAAATAAATTGAAATTAAATTAAAAGAAAAAGGATGAAGGTTTACCTCTTGAATTATCCTCCTTGGGAACCTCCTTAGGGGAAGGGATTTCTGTATTTTGGAAAGCCCAAGAGATAATGGATGTGGGTAAATACTACAGAAGTGGATTTTGTAATAATTTTTACATGCTATAGGGATTATATGTGTGAGTAATGGAGGGGGAATGTATTGGTATTTAAAGTAGATGAGATGGGTGATTTCTCATTATTTTATTTATTATTCTATTATTTTTCTCAAGAAAAACAATAGTGTTTATTCTTGTCACTAAATAAATTTATAAGTGAATGTGACCTTGAACCAAGGGTTCTAACATCATTGAAGCTTAACCTCTGACTTAATAATTCATGTATTTATCATTTATCATAAATTATTGTATTTTACTCTAGAAAAAACCACAATTTTTTAAAAATCCAAAAAATTAGACCTAACCATTATTCAACATGTTGAATTAAAATATGAACTCCATTTTATGAAAATAATTTTCTGAATATAGGAAATTTTATATTTAATTAAAATCATCATTTACTCGAAAAAATATAGTTTATAAAATTAGAACTTATTTCATAACACACTAAAAAATTAACTAAGGTATCATTAAATTATCCTATATCATAAGAAAAAAAATGCTGATTTATTAATAAAATTAATGCAAATTAATTTTATTTTAAATAATTTTATTAATTATATAATTGTAATTAAATATTTATGACTTAAAAAAAATACCAACACATAATTTATCAATTTTTTAAACATTAATTTACTTATACTATGATATAATTATATTATTATTTCATTTATATAGTGCCTAAATATTATTTATACTTCCATCAGTGATTCTACTATCCATTAGTCCGATTTTCTATTCATAAGGGGCATATTAATATTCCTAAGGTAAAGTTACCATTTCATCGCTATAGGTTCCTTAACTTTTTATACATACCTCTTATTTCATTAATTATTCATTTATGATGTTTTTGGTTGTGTTATATAATTGAAATTACGTGATATATTTTATATGAAATAAAATTAAGAAGGCAAATATCATTGATAGAATTTTGGGTCTTTACAATAGAGAAGGTCAATAGTGGAGTTTACCTTAATCAGAAAATAGTACATTGTGTATTTCATTAACAGGTGTAAGAGTCTCAGCTTGGAGACCTTGAGGTATAAGTGTAGATTGATCATATCATTCCTATAATTTCTGTTGAGTTGTGTTTAGAGGATGATAATCCTCAATTTTTACTTCAATTTTTTTTAATTGTATGTGTGATGTTATATAAAGTTTTCAAGAGTTTATAAGCTATCATTTAGAAGTAAATATTATTAATTCCATGTTGTGTAAATGATTTCAGCTAAATTTGGTACATTTTTTATCTTTATATAATATTTTCACTTGTATAGAAATAAAAATAAAGTTATAACTAGTTTTTTAAATCATATTTAGTTTATTCAATAGATTTGGGTGGACATATAAATTTATTTTTTAATAAAATTATTGATATTTCATAGAATTTGAAGGAATTTTGGTGTTTGTAGAATTATCAATGAAGTAAGATCATTTTTTAGCTACAAATATTCACTTACAATGAATTATTGGTTGAATCATTAACCAGATTAGGAGACAAGGAATCAGGGTGTTATAAGGGTGACTATCAAAATTAAAGACCCTCTCTTTAAAACATGAGTATAAAAGGGTTGAAATTTTAATTTAGATATATGTTGTTCCCGGTCCTATATTTTCATCTATAGATAGATAAAAAATTAATGATCGATTTTCTAGAGAAAATTCCTCATGCAAATAATTTGGATGTTATTGGTTACAGGGTGAAGTATATTCCTTTGTCTGATGTTTCTTATATTAATTTCCTTCACCCATTTATTAGAATGGATATATTTGTAGAATTTTTTGGATGATTGTTTGGATCACCATTATGGTTTACTGATGTTATAAAGTAGTTAATTATTATTCGTGATTTAAATCAGTGTGTGATAGAGAATTTGCATATTATTCATTAGTGGATGGATATTTTTTGAGACCATTACATAATAAATTCACTATATTAATTGAATTTTTCCCCAGATAATGTAATTACATTAGTGATTTTTATAAATATTAGTTAAATGGATTCTTCAAAGGAGAAAGAGTTAGAGATGTATGGCTAATATATTAATTTATTTAATTATGAATTTTTATAGTATATTGAGGATTAATTTTTTGATGAAGTGGTGTTGTTCTTCATTCCTTTTTGTGTTGTTTTTTAGCCTTTTTGTTGGGGATATTATTATTTTAGAGGTATATCTTAGGGTAATTGTTATTTTTGGGTAGTTATATTCCTCAATGTGTGTTTTCATTCAATTGAATGACATCCATTTTAAAGAAATTTGATGAAGAGTTATGATTTTCACTTATATGGGTCCAAACATAAGCATTACATAATCTTGAGTTTTAGTGTCGATTTTACATTATTTCTATTTTAAAATATTTCCAGGATTAGGGTTTTGATGATTTATGACATAATTCATACCTAATAAAACCAAAAAATAAAAATTGGACACATCCGATTAGTATCTATTTTCTTATAAAATTAAACTCTTAAAATAAATCATGATTTCTCTTCATGGAAAATATCTACAACTTTCAACATCAATTCTTCTTTCCCTTAGTGATCCTTAAACCATGTGAAAACCTTTAGAAAACATGGGATGAGAATAAAATCACATTAAGGGATATTAAAAAAAGGAAACCATTAGTTCAAAAAAACATGAAATCCAATGAAATGTTTGTCTTTAAATCTATGTTATTTGGGTGACAGAAATAATAAAATTTTATAAGAAACACACACAAGTTTTACTCAAGTAAATCCATTAATACCCATTAAAATAATATATAATGCATAAAAATATATTGGGAAATAATTATATATTTCATTATTATTAATTAAATTACCAAGTGTTTTATTTATATGCATGTCACACATACAATTGGAATAATTATAGGGTCGACTCCCATAACCAATGCATTAAAGGTCTATCATGAACCCACCCATCATTATTTTATCACAAAACCACCAATCATTAGTTTATAATGTAACCACCCATCATAATAGTAAAAAACCCTAACATAATAAAAACTTATAAATCCTTTCAATTTTCATAATTTCAATAATAAAATTATATTTTCATTCAAAAGAAAATAATTCATGTTATTGAAATAATCAGTCCACATCCAAATGCATTTTCAATAAAAACAAATACATAATAAAGAGAAATATGGGTTTATTTTTATTTTAAAAACATGAATTCTAGGGTAGGAATCCAAAAATCCAATTATTTATATGTAAGAGGAGATGTTTTTTTCTTCGTATATATTAAAAATAACATCTCTTTTATCATGTGTAATGAAAGTCCAACATTCAATATTGAAAATGTAAAAAAATTCCTTCATCAAAACCGTTGAATGAAATTTATAATAGACATAAAATATAATTTATAATAAATTTAAAAACAAATAAATGTACATGTAAAATAATATAAAGAATTTTTACATTAAGGAAGAGATTTTGAAATTAAACATTTAAACATTTAAAAAGGGATTTTTTACATCAAAGGGTCCCACATAATATTGAAACATTTGAATCATAAGCCCCATGAAAACATAAAATTTCACAAATCATTAAATAAATTGAGAATGAATAAATTCATAATATTATTTTTCAAAGGGGATGAACATACAACTCATAATATAATGTTAGTGTATAACATCAAAGTATTCCTCAATGAATGGTGATTTAGATAAAGTCCCTTTTCTTGAGTCTGACTTGTCAGGTGTATCCTTGTCTTCCTGAATAATAAACTCATTTTAATTATTTAATTTCTTTACAACCTATTTGAATTTTAATATTACAATTATTTTACTAATTACTATTTTGTATACAATTACATAAATTATAAAGTTTATGTCATACGTTTTGACCATATTTGGCATGTGTGTTAAGAATGACCTAGATAGGTTGACTATGGTCAAAGTGGTAATTATTTAAACATATCTAGAATTATAATCATTATATAATTATAATATTTATAAATAATTTTTTATTTTTAATAAAATAAATGCTTTTTTAAATGACGAAATTTTATGATCATATAGATGGTAGGTCATACATATGTGTGAAACATTTCCATTTCTTCAATGATAATTAATAAAAAGAAGAAAAGTAACATTAATTTTTATATAATTATAATTACAACATAAATATTGTAATATTTAATTATATATAATTATATATATCATTTTTGTTATGTGGTGAGTAAAAAATAATAATCACATCGCTTCGAGGAGGTAGTCGTCCACATATCCACGGATGACTTTATCACTTTTTTAGTGTGTGAAATGTAAAGAAGAAAATGATGTATTAGATTTCAATAAAGATTATTACTTCATTATTATAATAATTTTGTCTTGTATATAATATATAATAATTATATTTACCCTTATTACCTTCTACATGACACATTAGTGAAAAACGTTTCACATCCCTTCATGATGTGGAAGTCCATCATACACACAAAACATGTTATCTTATCACCTATGATATGGTATTTAAAGATAGTGTATAAGATATATTTCCATTATTGGTATTACTATGTTTTAAATATCATATATTAATTTTATTACCACCAAAATTCCCTACCATTTGTGGTCTTAAATGAAAAATGAGCGGCATCATTTGGTGAGGAGGTAGTCCTTCGTACACAAGAAAGATAATTTCGTAACCAATTAGATGAAAGTGTGTGTGTCAGTATAGGTAATATAATTAAAACAAATATCATTATATTTAGTAAAATTGGGTTTACATATAATAAAGGTGTATTAATAATTTAAGGGGTGGAGAAAGAGATAAAACAAAAGTACTCATTGATGAAGGTTATCTCTTCTTTGGGTAACTCCATTTAGTTTGTGAAAAAAATACATCCTTGGTATTATTTTTGTCTAGAAAACATTCTAGGATAGGGTAGGGGTGTTAGGATTTTATTTTTAAATGGATTTAATGAGCCAAAAGTTTTTATAGGTGACTATAATTGGGGAGAGTGAATTCGATTTTATATTTGAGGAGTGGTATTTTTGTTGATAACAAAAAGAAAACACTACTGGGTGGTATCCTAACATCACGTGCCTATGATAATGATTAGTATACTATTAAATAGGTAATATAATCTAAATATTTCCATACAATGGGTTCGGGATAAGTTTATAGTTCATTTGGACCATTAATATTAAATTCAAACAATAAAGTAAACTCATTATTACTTTAATCGCTACAATTAATTTGAATTTCTTCCGATAATATATTCGGTCAAAAAATAAGTTGAACATAATATAAATTATAAATTCTGATTATTCTAAATATGGAATGTACTTTGAAAATTTAAATTCACATAAGTGATATAATTTCATCTAAATTTAATCCCTTAAATGGAATAAAAAAACTAGTTTTTAAAGTTTAAGTGCTCAAAAGTTTACTATGTTTCTACATCAAAATTTAAAATAAAAAAGATTAAAATAACCTAAATTGGATTAATATAGGAATAATTTATATAATTTAACTTTAAATAAAATTTTAAATATTATTTATCATTATATGTTATTTAGATGAAATGATATTTTACAATTAAAATTCAATATTTTTCAATATTCATCAAAAAATGAAACTACATAGAATAGTAATATAACTTCACCCCAATATAATTTTGACATTCCATTTTTAAAAAATTATATTTATTGTTTAAAATTAATTTTATATAAGTGACAATAATTGACTATAATTATGATGTGACAATGCACGATGTAAGAACTTCTTAGAAAAAAATAAGGGTATTTAGAAAACATTTTTTTATTATAAATGATAATTATTTTATTTTAAGAAATTATAGAAAAATTATGAATGTGTGTAAAATATATATTTTCATAATATACTTGGTCCTATTCATACCTACCAATATATTTTCTTGGAGATAAATTCCATAATAACAGTATATTGTTGTTCAGTATAACTTAGTGTAGCATGAAATGCAAGATTTCAAAGAGAATAATTGATTTATTTCATATAAACTATTTATAATAGAATCCAATTTTATCTAAAATCACTATATAATTCAAAAATGTTAAAAATATTGAAACTAATTATTTTATCATTACATAGGTTGTTACATTCTTCCTCTATTTTGGAAATTGTGTTCCCAAAATGTTTTTCACCATTAAAATAAGTGGGGATATCTTTCCCTCATAAAATTTATAGATTTCTATATTTCCTTAAAAAATGCATTTACCATAAAACCATATCTTGGCGAATTAATTTTTTTAAATACATTATTTCCTTGTTAAAGAATCTAAACTTGTTTTTCTCATAAGAACGTTTATCTTCTAGATGTACTACACCAGGGCTCAGAACATGACATGAATCCGGTACAAAATTCCTTAACATTGAAACATGAGATGTGTTGTGTACCTGAGATAAAATTAGAATCAAATCCACTTGGTAGGAAAATAATCAGAATGTATATTGTATTTTTTATGGTATAATGAACTGTTGACTCATCTTCCCCTTCTTACCAAAACACATCACACATTTCCATTGAGAAACTTTTAGAATGGCATGATGACATACCTCAAAATAATGATATTTACTTCAGTTATTCATATAACTTTTATTCATTCATTGAGTTTTTAATAGGTGTCACTGAATCAACTAAATATTCCATGTCATTTCCTCTACCATCGTCTACCTCATCAACTTCCTTTCTCTTATATCATTCCAGAATACTAGTTCATGACACCTGTTTCCATATAAATCCTAAAATAGTGCATTATATATACTAGATTTATAACATTTCTAATAATAAAACTAACCCAAAGATAGATGTAAATCATAACTTCTTCAGTAATGCATTGCAAAATAATGAATCATATCTTATAACATCATAATTTTATGGTCACACTTTCCATTGGATTTGGGGTCAAAAGGTTTACTAAAATTTAAATCAGTACCCAATGATTTCTATTTTCCTTTAAAAAAATTTGATGTTAACTCGAGGCCAAGATCTGATGTAATAGAGAGAGGCAATCCATGTGACCTTGAAATATCAAATAGATATAGTTGAAGATGTTGATATAAATACATTGTATATCAAATGGTAAGTAAATGTGTAGATATAGTTAATCAATCAACAATAAAAAAAATTGCATTATTAAATTGAGAATTATTTGAAAATACTACCATGAAATAAATTTTTAAATTATCATATTTCAACTATGTCATCGATAAATATTTAAGAATTCCCTTTGGTAACTATCTTTCCACTTTAACCCGCTGATAAGGCAAACACATGATGGTAAAATAAGAAATATATCTTCTCATTCCATCACGCTAGTAATATATGAGAAGGTCTTTATACATATTATTATTCCCTGGATGAATGGAAAATAGAGAACAATGAGCTTTGGTTAACTATTATTTCCTCAACTTGGAATGACAAGTCACACATAATCTTTTTCCAAATCATAAGACACCTTCTTCATCAATAATAAAATCTGGAAACATACCCTTCTTAATAGTTTCAACCTTTTCCTACAAAGATTGATCCACATTCTGAGATTTCTTAATTCATTAAAAACCTTTAATAGCGTTCAAACCTAAATCAAAAAATTGAATTTTCATTCATCCAAAAAATTTTGAAAAATGTATCAAATCATTAACTAAAAGGTCATATTCCAAGCATAATACAGTTAAGGTAGTATTTTTTTACTAAAATTATCAGTCGTATTGTTTGATTCTCTAGGATGGAAGCGAGTTGTTAAATCATAATCATTGATTGGTGCTTCTAAAAATCAGTTACTTTTTTCATTTACTTCTAAACACCCCATTTTATCATGATTTTTTTGGGTTTAATTTAGGAATTTTTTATGTGAACTTTTTTAAATTTTGAAGGGATTTTGGGCTCTGCACGAATGTCGCATGGTTTTCAAAAACTGTGAGCCCTACTAGGGAAAATTGTTAAAACCAAGGAAGTGAGGGTTTTTACAGTAGGTTCACGGTTTGAAAAATCATGCACTCACTAAGGAAAAACCATGATAACCAATAGTATTTGGAACCCAGTTAGGGTCCATGGTTTATCTTATCATGAAACTCTGCCCAAGAAACCAAGTTCATGAGTTTTTATTTAATCTCAAAATAGATTAGAAATTTTCCAAACCACTATTTGTACCCTCGCTCAGACCTTACTCATGGTTGAACGTTTTCTTAGGTATTTAGGACTCATAATATCCAATTTTATCTCCTTTAAACCCATTTTATGGTGGATCAATGCACAGAAATCTTCATTTTTACCTTTCCTGGTAAGTTTTCTCTTTATATTCCATATCTTCAACTTTATCCTCTATCCCCCCAAGGGGATAATAAATACCTATGTTTTGTTGGATCTAATCCCCATTTTCAGATCTTTAATCTTTCTTTGATTCTTTTGTCTTCATTACTTAAGATATCCATTGGACCCTCATTGCATAAGTTGTGTCACATGATCCTGTGATGGACGGTAGGAGGTCCTGTTTATGATTTTCCATTTGATTAACCCTAAATTAATTAATTTAAATTAAATTACTTTTAACTATATTTTAATAACATATTATTTTGGTAAAATGGGGACATGAATTTTATTTGGCATGAAATTGGGATCCACCCCCAATTTATATAAACTGGGGTGTGTTTGTGGAATTTTAAAATTGTGGAAGTTTAATTGTGGAATTTATATTGTGAAAATTATTTGTGAAATTGATTTTAATTTTTTATTTTGGAAATATATCTTCAATTTTTTATAGGAACACGTTGGATTTATATTTTAATGTTTTGTGATTTGACTAAAAACATGTTTTTAATTTTAAATGGAAATTGGCATATTGTAATGGAAAATAATTTATTGAATTTTATTTTGAATTTTTTTAAAATAAATTATTGGTGAATAATTTTTGTTAGATCACATTCATGTCTAATAATTTAGTGAGTTATTCATGATGAAAATCTATTTACGTTTACAACACCAAAAACACATATGAAGCTGGTCACATCTCCAAGGAGATAGTGATGTGTCCACTTTGACAAGTATTTTAGTGATGTGTGTACACATATATCTTTGATAAATATTTGAGCATGAGGGAATCCCATAACCTTGAACTATCACGACTCTTTGAAGATGACCATGTAGATCATTTGTTATTTTTTACATTCCATTATGCATAAAATATTTTACAAATTGTTTTTGTAAATTTATATAAACAATTTTATATAAAATATTTTTTAATCCCATTATTGAAATATTTCCTTGAATTGAAATTTAAATCATGATTTTTTAAATATATGCTTGAACTATCATTCATGTTTATTAAAATTTGTAAATTTTAATTGTTTATTAAGTTATTGAATATTTTTATGGAATCTATGGTGAGGCCCTATTTATATTTTAGTTCATGCATGACCTATTCCATAGGGTTCTTGTAAATTATACTCTTCTAGGATCGAGAAAAAGAAAATTCCACTTAAAGGTGATTCCGGTTATTGATCCTTATGGCTTGGAAAAATGTGTCTGTTGGGAATTTAGGTTATTATTTTCATGTTTTTATGGTACGTTGTGGTTTTACTTTGGTATTTTATACATGTTTGACATATGGATCTATTCTCAATGTGGAGTTTTCTTATATGCATACTGACTTGTATGTTTGGCTTCTGTTGTGTTTTTTGGAAATTTTTTCCCACTTCTATATTGTTTGATGCCAAATGCTTGACTTTAAACCAGGAGAATCAAGAACACCCTTCAATACATGTTAATACTGGCCTAGTTATTAGGGTACCCAGTTATCCAGGCTGGTTCATGACAAAGTGGTATTAGTGATTTCATGTTAAGAATATTTCCATGATGTTAGTATGCAGTTGAGTAATCTTGTAGGCACATAGAAGGTAATTTTGATTTAGTTTCATTACAAATATCACCTCAATAATACTTAATTCACTAGGGGTGGTTTGTGTATGATTTATTGAGTATTAGTTCTAGTATTTACCTACTTTTATTTGGATTGATTGAAATAAAAAATCCTGTTTTGTTATCTTCTGGGATTAATATTCCCTTATTTATCTGTTTGAGTGCTAATCCGAATTCTTTATTATTGTTTTATGATGTTTTGTAGCATTGTGCATCATAAAAGATATTAAAATTATATACAGTAGGAATCATATGATTAAACTCTATAAAAAAAATCCTCTCGTGGACCAAAATATGGTTGAGGCTATTATGTGTGATGTCCAAGATCTGGGATGGATTTCTACACCATCTACCATTTAGGTTCCAATTGTGCGATGAAAAATGGATATTTTGTGGAATCATGATCAAGATTCCCTTCATGAAAACCCAACAATTTTCCTAGTCTTGAATAATACACAACTCGATGTGGAATGGTTGATGGGTATTGAGATTCTTTTTGATTTCATAGAAATTCCTGATGAAATCATGGTGAAATCTAACACCTTCAAGACTTATGGACCTAGAAGAATATGGTGGGAAAAAAATTTAGTGGAGGATTATAATGAGGGATTAGATTGGAAGTAATTTAAAATTCTCTTCATTGACCCGTTCTATCTATAGTTGACTATGTTGGATAAAAATTTTGAGTTTTTAAAGCTCGAGCTGGCTGAAATAACCATGATAGAATATAAAAAATGCATTTCTAATATTATGTAGTTCAAACCTGAGATAGTATCGAATGAGAATATGATGAATCAATGGTTCAATATGGTTCCTTAATCTAATATTCTTTCATATTTTTTATTATTAAAGATTCCTTCTTATGCTAATGTGCTAGATAGAGAGTTTATGGTCTAAATGGAAATTGCTGGAAAGTATGGGTTGATAGGAGTTCCTTTTTCTCCCAATAGTGGTGTGAGTTCCTATAAATAGAATAAGAAGTGTGATGATTTTAATGGTGGTTTTTAATAGTATGGTTTTTGTAGACCACATGTAGTTCCTAAAAGGACCCCTTTGATTGTTTACGAGTGTGAAATTTTCAGGGCACTCAAAAGAGGTTTTCATAGAGGCACCAAAAATATATGGTTTATGCGGATACTTGGGTCACCGAAAGAAGTTTTTATTCTCTATTAGATTCCATGTAGTGGAATTATTTCATCACATCCAACTTAAAATCCAGTGAAATATGATGTTTGAAAGAAAAATTGTATCTATCCACAGGCATCTAAAAAGAAGCTTCTTCACATTGTGTAAGAGTCTCTAGAGGAGAAGATACGAGTATAGTAACTATAAAAGGTACCATTACTATAAATTAATCATTACTAACTATATTATTTCATAAAATTTCATATTATTCATTTATTTTAACCCATTTTGTAAAATATTATAATCTTTCTAAGGAGATTTTATCTTATGTAATGGATTTTATTATATGCCACATAACAAAGTGGGAGAAGGGTCTCCGTAGTTTTTCTTGTGTTTTCACTCTATAATAGGTAGATCTTTCATAGTATTTTCTAGTCTTTGGCATGAATCCACAAGAAATAATATTTTGTATAGATTAGATTATTTATAATAAATCCGAAATTCATTTTTATCTTCTGTTGTTCTCCTTCACTACACACAATGGGGTGCGTATTGTCTTTTAAGGAGAAAGGGACTCATGGTCGAGTAGAGCCGCACCTACTTTTCAGGAGTTAGGGAAAGTGATATTTGAATTCAAATATGATGTAGAGTGGGAATCCTTAAGTGGTGATATTCATACCATCTTCTTCATATTTTCTAACATTTATTATTCTTAATTCCCCTTTTATCCTTCAGAAAGGGAGCTAATGTTCTCTATCCAATTACTTCTTCATACTCTACTAATATCTATTATTTCTTACCACATGTAACTAGTTTAAATGAATGAGATGATGGATTAAATGGATTATCTTCTATAGAAATTCATTGTAAGACTTACTATGTCACCTTGGGCGGCACTATTTATATTTTGAAAGAATGTTAACATGTCACTTCCCCTTTGCGTTGATTATAAAAAACACAATTGAGCCCTGGTAAATAAAAAATATATGTTACCATGGATTGATTAATATATTAACTAGTTTAAAGGGGTGAAGTGGTTCTCAAAGATTGATATTAAATCTGGTTACCATCAGTTGAGAAAAAAATTATCTTTCATTTAGAAAAATGAATTCCAGGGCTCGTATGACCGTTTTGAGTACATTATCATTCCATTTTATTTATCCAATGATCTTGTATTCATTATTTATTTAACAAAAAATATTTTCCCTGAGTACCTTGATATTTTCATGGTAGTCTTTGTAGATTACATCCGTGTTTATCCAAATTCCTAAGAGCTTTCTGTGCGTCATCTGAGATCCGTTTTGGAATTGTTAATAAATCCCTGAAGTTATGCCATGATATTAAAATGTTATATCTATGTTCAGAAATTTTTGTTCATAAGAAACTAATTGTTAGAAAAATGTAATATCATTTAATCCTGAGAATATAAAATATATTATTTTATGGAAACAATCATGAAATGTTTTATAGATTCAGAGCATCTTAGGTTTATTAGGATACTATCACCAATTTCCAAAGGACTTCACAATGCTGAATTATTTGATGACTTCTATAACATATAAGGGATTACGGTTATCTTTGGATGGAAAATGTCAATGTTCTTTCTTTGAGAAAAAATGTATTTTGGCATTTGTGTCTATGTTGACTCTTTTAGAGGTCGGTCATGGATATATAGTCTGTTGTAATGAATCATTTCAAGGTTTGGGATGTGTTCTTATGTAGGGTGATCATGTCATTGTATATGGATTTCAAAAGGTTAGGATAGATGAGAATAATTATACAACCCATCACCCTGAACTCTCAACTATAATTCAGACGTTTATGTTTTGGCAGCATTAAATTTTCAAAGAAATATTTACGATGTATTATGGCCACAATATCTTCAGACATATCATCTATAAAAAATATTTCAATCTCCTCCATAGGCACTGGGTGGAGTACCAGAAATACTTTTACATTGACATCGCCTATACCCTAGGTTAATGGAATTTCATTTAAAAAACATTGAGAAGGAAACTTCTAACCCATGATGTGAAAGAATCAAAAGAAGAGTGGATATTGATGTATCTTTTTTCACTGCTTTATATAGGAGTCTCGTAATCTAGGAATAAGGATTATCTAACTAGTGTTTAGTTAATATACCCTCTTCTCAATATCATTCTTCAAGAACAACAACATGATGATGAATTATGAATAATTAGAGAATCTTTTTATGTTGGGGAGGCTATTGTTGAGTGGTTTTCCTCCAAAGTGGGTATTCTATATTTCTAGAACTGGTACATATTACATTATCTAGTAAGAAAATATGTTATGGGGGATTTCTAAAATTAATTGTGGGATATGAACCAAGGAACCACAAAAATGTTCTATGACATAATGTTTCAGTTCTGGTGGCCCATTATGAGGTTGGACATTTCATAATATGTACCTCATTTTTATATGTTCAAGAAGTATAAGGACCAACATGAGAAACATTTGGGTTTTCTCCATCTCCATCAAGTGATATAATTTGTGTGGTATGAGATCTATATGGACTTTGTGGGTGGGTTTTCCTGAACCATGAAAAAGAATAATGCGATATTGTTTGCGATCGATCAACAAACTATATCAGATCACATTATTCCCAATCATGATACAACCAATATTAAGGAGTTGAGAAATCTCTATATAAAATATATTTTTCATTTTGAAGGAGTTCCATAGGATATAGTCTCAGAAATATATCCCCAGTTAACATCTAATTTTTGTATATTCCTTTAGGAGGCACTAGGATCTCATGTTCATTTGAGTTGGGAATACCATCCATAGTCAGATGGATGGACATAATGAGCTACACATATTTTTGAGGATATTCTTTGTGCCTATGTTCTGCAATTATGTGGAGCTTGGGATGACCATCTGGGGATGGTTTAGTTTTCCTACAATAATGGTTAATAGTCTATGATTAGAATATCTCCTTATGAGTCCTTCTAAATCTTCATTGTGTTGGTCAGAGATTGTTGAATGTTCCTTGGTTGGACCAAGCATGGTTCATGGGATTATAGAAAATATTCAATTGATTAATCAGAGAATATTGATGGTACATAGTTGTTATATAAACTATGCTGATTATCATTCCATAACATTGGATGTTTCACATGGTGATTTGGCGTTTTTGACTGTTTCACCTTGATTGGCCCATCAAAGAATTGGGTGTAAGGGATACATGATACTTATTTTGTGGGAACTTTTCAGGTTTTTCATAAGGTGGTTATGGTGGATTAAAATTTATAAATTCTACTAAACCCGAGGTGAATACATAATTTGATATTTGTTTCTCAGATATGAAAGTACGCATAAAATCTATGTCATGTTCTAAGCTTTAGTTATTTCATTGCTGAGCCTTATATATTTGTTACTCAGAATACAATTTGGATAGCTGATTCGAATAGAAATAAACTTCATGGGAGGATGATAGATTTGGTTTGAGTTCTATATAATCATGGTTCTAACACACATGAGACTTCGAAGAGAGAGGCACTGATGAGAGAATATTGGCCTCATATTTTGCACATGTAAGCTTCTTAACATGCTTTCCAGGGAAAGAACAGATCTATGGTTGTGATTTTTTTACATCTTGTTTCATTTTTTAGATACTCATAAACCCATTTTCCACAATCATTTGTTTGGGGTTCATTTAGGTATGTTTCATGTGAAATTTTGAAATTTTTGAGTGGCTCTTTGGATTTTCATGATTGGCCCACAATTTTCCCAAACTGTGCACTATGCTTGTGTAAACCAGGCAGACCCAAGTAATGGAGGTTTTCATTATTGGTTAATGGTTTGAAAAATCATTTTCCCACCAAGAAAAAATCCCGAATCCCTATAGTAGTGGGTGAATGGTTAGGGAAAATAGTTTTTCTGACTGTGTGGCTTTCACTATATAATCGTCTGTACATATTTTAATTAATCTGAAAATTGATAATTTTTTTGAAACTCAACTTTTCCCTAAATCATGGTTAAATGTCTTTCTAGGTATTTGGGTCTCCCAATATCGACTTTTTTCTCTTCCAAACCCCTTATAATGAAGATCTATGAAAATAAATCTTGGTTCGACCCTCTCCTGATATGTTTCCTCATATCTCTCTATATATCAATCTATGTCCCCTATCCTCCTTAGGGATTAATATATCTCAATGTGATTGTAGGATAAAATCCCTATTGTTTTGGATCTAGAATATAGGTTTGAATCTCATATCTTCATTTCTGACATTCATACTAGGATTTCTATAGTGGAAGTTCTGTCACATAATCATGTGATCTACGGTAGACGGTTTCTTTTAAGATTTTTCATTTGATTATCCCTCGATTTTGTGTATTAAAATATTTTTCAATAAATTTTATTATAAGATCTTTTTTTAAGATAGGTATATGAATTTTATTAGAATGATATTGGAAAAAAATCCAATTCCTATGAATTGTATAGTGTTCATGGAATTTGACTATAAATTGTGGAAAACGAATAATGGAATTTTAATTGTGGAATTTTAATTATGAAATTTAATTGTAAAATTAATCTAGGAAATTGAATTCATATTTTTAATTGAGAAAATTGGGGTAAATTTTTCTGATATAAAACTGGGGGTTTCATCATTTAATGAGGCTTGATTTGATCAAAAACCCATTCATCTTTTAAATGGAAATTTGAATATTGAAATAGAAAATAATGGGTTGAATCTTATTTTGAATAATTTTCAAATAAATTTCTCATTACTTACTATTTTTAGAGCACATGAAATCCTATGTAGTTATGGATTTATTTTGGATAACACTCCATTGGCACTTTGCATGACTAACAATACATATGCATCATGTCACATCCCTGATGAGATGGTGATGACTGTTGTTTGACCAGTGTATGAGGGATTGTGTACACATATTTTCATGATAAATAATTGAGTATGGGGGAATCCCAAAACTAGAAGTATCACACCTCTTAGAAGATGAACACATTTCTAGTTTGTTATTTCTTATTATATGTGATATTATGTATAAATTATTTTACAAAATACTTTTAAATTTTTTCAAAATATTTTATATAAATTGTTTATTAATCAATTTATTAAAATATTTCCATTAATTAAAGTGTAAATGATGATTTTTTTTAAATATTATCTTAAATTTTCATGCCTATTTATTTAAACTTGAATTCTTTATTTGGTTATTAAACTCTGGAATATTATTATAGAATCCTTATTGAGACCCTATGGGGATTTATCTCATGCCCTAACTATTCCTTCGGGTGTTTGTATATTATATTCTTTCTAGATTGAGCAAGAGAAAACCACGACTTAGAGATTGGTCAGGTTTTTAATTCTTGTGTCTCAGAGAGATGTGTCCATTTGGACTTTTTATTATTGGCATCCTATTTTTCTATTACTTTGATGTTGTAATTTTGTTTTTTATACATTTTTTACTTTTTGTAATGTTATATATATGATGTTTTTTTGTATTATTACTAAACTATATATCATTTTTCCATTTTTTTTGAAAATCCGTTCCCACATTCATATTGCTTGATGCCTGGTCTTTGTATCCAACTAATGGGGATTGGAAATTCTCTTAGGGATATGTCAGTGTTGGCCTAGTTATTAGAGTATGAGGGTATCTGGGATATTTCTTGACAGTTCTATCTATATTATCTATCTCATTTTCAATTATTTGTAATTGAATATATACTTAAAACATTTGTGATTAATAAATATTTAACATGTTACTCTATATAAATGATGCATCCAAATATTCAAAGAAGAATAAAAAATTGATAATTCCAGATCATGTGTAGGATTAATCAACTCAAGAGTTATCCCCTAAAGTAATCTATAATAAATTTCCATGTCATTCTACATCGAGACACAACCATGTACTTTTAATAAAACATCATTGTTGATGAAAAAATCACAATTTATAGAAGGAATGATCATAGAGGGATCATTGAAAAATATTTTATTTAGTTCTTAAAAAAATATCACATTCTTCTATCTTGATTAACATAAATTCCATCCATTTTATCTTTGGGAGTGGGATAGATAACCCAGAAATTTTTTCAAAAAATAGTTTCTAATAACCCATTAATCCAAGAAAACTATGAATCACTATGACATTTTTAGGTCATTTTCACTATTCAAAAACATTTTTTTAGCAGCAACAACTCTTATGAAATTTTTAGAAACAACGTTTCCCAGGAATTAAATTTTTTACAACCAAAATTCACTCTTAATAAATGTTCCATACATTTTTTTCTTATAATATTTTAAAAATAATCCTTAAGATTCGTTCATGTTCCTCTAATATCTTAGAATATTCGAAAACAACATATATAAATACAACCACAAACGAATCCAAAAAAATTATTGAAGACTTTATTAATAACATTCATAAATATAGATGGTGAATTACATAACCCAAAAAGGTATAACTATAAAATCAAAATGATAATATCTCATTAAAGGTGAATTCTTCATAATCAAATGCTCCTTAACCTTTAGATGATGGTACACGAACATCAAATCAATATTTGAAAAATACCGATACCCCTGGAGGTGATAAAAAATCATAAAAATGAGGAAAAGTATACATGTTCATAATAGTGATTTTATTCAAGTCATTATAATCAATGCAATGTATAATGGACCATATTTATATATCACAAATAAAATAGAAGCACACCATGGTGGAGTGAAAGGTAAAATGAATCCTTTATCGAGAAACTGTTAAAACTGATTTTCTAGTTCAACATATTCTTCTTGAGATATTGAATAAGTGTGTTAAAAAATAGGGTTAGAATCCAGAACTAAATCAATAGTAAATTCAACTTCCAAGTCAGGAATAATACTAGGTAATTCAAATAAAAAAACATCCCTAAATTAATTCACTACTGGTATTTAATTAATCTTAACTATTTATTTTTTTCAACAAAATTAGTTAGATAACAGATACATCTATTGTCAATTAATGTATCAGCTTCTTGGTATGTTATCAATGGTTTTAGATCATTTAACAAAAAAATTTGTCTTTGAAGTTGATTTTAGAACGATAAACTGAAAACCAATCCATACCCAAATGATATCAATCACCTTTATGGCCAGTTCAACAAAACATTCAAGAAATACCATCTAAATAACGAAAATAAGAAGATTCCTATAAATTCAGTTTTCTTTAATACGCACATGTAGAGTTTTTATAATATTTTTTATATATAATTAATGAGGCAATATTACCAATTTACATGTAAATTTCACAAAAAATTGAAGAATGAAACGATCCAAAGTAAAATAGAGTATTATAATACTTTCAATAATCTAATAACACACTTTTCATCAAATAATTTGACGTCCCAACATCAACCATAGTTGTAGAAAAATTATTTTTCCACAACCTTTTTCTTTCGATGATATTATTTCTATCCTTTATAATAAACTTCAGACACGTATTGGAATAATTCTCTAACTCATTCCTACTAAACAATATAACCATTAGCATTTCATTTCTTTCTTAATTGTCTCACTTGTAGTGATAATCCATATAACCAATCATACACCATTAGAATCACTTACAAGTCATTGATAAACATTACCCAGGATGATTTTACCACAACTCTAACAACAGAGGAATTTTGTTTTTTAACATCACAGTTCTTTGATGAATTCCTTCTCATTTCCTTAAAAATGCACCTTTTATTTTTCTTGTTTTCCTGGGATACAAGATCAACATAGAACTCTATTTCTACCCTCTCATCACATCAAAAAAGTTTATCATTGATTTTGAATTCATGGGAATACAATGTACTTTCATTTCTTATATTCAACTCTTAGTAAATAAATTTATTATAATATCAAGATCCCTGATAAAATTTGGGACATACCAGTCCGATTGAGTGATGTTTTCTTCCCATGCAGCAAGCAAATATTACTCTTTTTCTCTCAATTACAAAAAATATTTTTCCATACAAGTTCCAGAATCCTTAGAAAAATATTTCTCAAGGAAAATATTATGAAATTAACTCCATTAAAAGGAAACAAGATCATTACTTTATCTGATACTATTAACCATTGAGAACCATTGTTTAGCTTCACCATCAAAATGATAAATTGGTATAGTTACCATTTAGTGGTCTAAAAACACATGAAAAAAATATATTTTATTGGGATGTAATCTATCATTCAACCAACATAGGGTCAAATGATCCTCTGAATAAAATGGGATAGTTTCTCATAAAATTCTTCATAATGATCATATTACACTATAGAACATCTGTTTTTGTCTCTATCATGGACACCACCACCATTTATAGTATATTTCAAACTGATATATCACTAAAACCCCTCTACGTTCTAATTCCAACCATCTTAAGATGTTTATTGGAGTGGATGACTTCTTCTGCGTACCTTCCCAGTAAATATTCCTTTTTTACACTATGGAAAATCATTTTGAACAAACATAAAATATATGATCTAACATGATGATCATCAAAAGATATTTCAATTAAAATTAACCATAAAGAAAAATATTTAAAGGGCATGATACAAATATTGACCAAAACTCTAATGTTTTCTAAACCTCCCACTAATAACAGCTATAAGAACCTTGACAAAAAAATTACATGCTTCATACATAAATACTATAAAATACAATGTTTACCCTTCCTATTAGTATCCATTTTTTCTATAATATTTTTTTTAAAAATAATTGCAAATCCCATTAATGGAAAATCTCCACGACTTTGAGCATGAATAATTATTTCTTCATACCCATCCTTAAAATATTTAAAAACATTTTAAAAAACATGGTATGGGCAGAAAATCATAGGTCACCTGAAGAAGTTTAGGTCACCTGCAGATACCCCCGGTTTTCTATCAGAAAAAGTTTAGGTCACCTGCAGATGTTTAGGCACCAAAAATATGTGGTTTATGCAGATGCATAGGTCACCTGCAAAAGTTTTTTCTTCTCTATTCGACTCCATGTAGTGGAATTATTTCATCACTTCCTACTTAAAATCTAGTAAAATGTGATATTTGAAAGAAAAAATTGTGTCTTTCCACAGGTATCTATAAAGAAGCTTCTTCACATTGTGTAAGAGTCTCTCGAGGAAGGAGATATGAGTATAGTAACTATAAAAGGTACCATTACTATAAATTCATCACTACTAACTATATTATTTCATACAATTGCATATTATTCATTTATTTTAACACATGTTGTAAAATATTATAATCTTACTAAGGATATTTTGTCTTATGTAATGGATTTTATTATACGCCTCATAACAAAGTGAGAGAAGGGTCTCTGTAGTTTTTATTGTGTTTTCTCTCTATAATAGGTAGTTCTTGCTTAGTATTTTCTAGTCCTTGGCATGAATCCACATGACATAATATTTTTTATAGATTAGATTATTTCTAATAAATCCCAGATTGATTTTTATCTTCTGTTGTTCTCCTTCACTACACACAATGGGGTGTGTATTGTCTTTCAAGGAGAAAGGGACTCATGGTCGAGTAGAGCCGCACCTACTTTTCTGGAGTTAGGGAAAGTGATATTTGCATTCACTAATGATTTAGAGTGGGAATCCTTAAGTGGTGATATTCCTACCATCTTCTTCATATTTTCTAAAATTTATTATTCTTAAATCCCTTTTTTTCCTTCAGAAAGATATGTAAAGTTATTTATTAAATTAGTTCTTCATACTCTACTAATGTCTATTATTTCTTACCACATGGAACTAGTTTAAATTAATGAGTTTTTGGATCAAATGGATTATCTTATATAGAAATTCATTGTAAGACTGACTATGTCACCTTGGGTGGCACTAATTCTATTTTCAAAGATTGTTAACATGTCACTTCCCCTTTGAGTTGATTAGAAAAAACTAAATAGATCCATGGTAAATAAAAAATATATGTTACCATGGATGGATTAATATATTTACTAGTTTAAAGGGGTGAAGTGGTTCTCAAAGATTGATATTAAATCTGGTTACCATATGTTGAGAAAAAAATTATCTTTCATTCAGAAAACTTCCTTTCGGAGCTCGTACGACCGTTTTGAGTACATTATCATTCCATTTTATTTATCCAATGATCTTGTGTTATTTATTTATTTATCAAAAAATATTTTCCATGAGTATCTTGATATTTTAATGGCAGTATTTGGAGATTACATATATGTTTATCCAAATTCCTAGGAGCTTTATGAGCATCATCCGAGGTCAGTTTTGGAATTGTTAATAAATCCCTGATGTTATGCCGTAATATTAAAATGTTATATCTATGTTCACTAATTTATGTTCATAAGAAACAAGGCGTTAGAAAAATGTAATATCATTTAATCCTAAGAATATAAAATATATTATTTTATGGAAACAATCATGAAATGTTTTATATATTCATAGCTTCTTAGGTTTGTCAGGATACTATAACCAATTTCCAAAGCACTTAACAAAGCTGAATTATTTGATGACTTCTCTAACATATAAGGGAGTACAGTTATCTTTCGATGGAAAATGTCAATGTTCTTTCTTTGAGAAAAAATGTCTTTTGTCATTTGTGTCTATGTTGACTCTTTTAGAGATCGAACATGGATATATTGTCTGTTGTAATGAATCATTTCAAGGTTTGGGATCTGTTCTTATGTAGGGTGATCATGTCATTGTATATTGATCTCAAAAGGTTAGGATAGATGAGAATAATTATCCAACCCAACACCCTAAACTCTCAACTATAATGCAGACGTTTATGTTTTGGAAACATTAACTTTTCAAATATATATTTACCATGTATTATGGCCACAATATCATCAGATATATCATCTATAAAAAATATTTCAATCTCCTCCATAGGCATTGGGTGGCATACCAGAAATCATTTTACATTGACATCACCTATACCCTAGGTAAATGGAATTTCATAGCAAAAAAGTTGAGAAGGAAACTTCTAACCCATGATGTGAAAGAATCAAAAGAAGAGTTGATCTTGATGGATCTTTTCTCACTGCTTTATATAAGAGTCGGGTAATCTAGTAATAAGGATTTTCTAGCTAGTGTTTAGTTAATATACCCTCTTATCAAGATGATTCTTCAATAACAACAACATGATGATGAATTATGAATAATTAGAGACTCTTTTTATCTTGGGGAGGCTATTGGTGAGTGGTTTTCCTCCAAAGTGGGTATTCTATATTTCTAGAACTGATACGTATTACATTTTCTAGTAAGAAAATATGTTATGGTGAATTTACCAAATTCTTTGGGGGATATGAACCTAGGAACCACAAAAATGTTCTATGACATAATGTTTCGGTTCTGGTAGCCCATTATGAGGTAAGAAATTTCATAATATGTATCTCATTTTTATATGTTCAAGAAGTATAAGGACTAACATGAGAAATATTTCAGTTTTCACCAACTCCATCAAGTGATATGATTTATGTGGTATGAGATCTATATGGACTTTGTGGGTGGGTTTTCCTGAACCAAGAAAAAGAATAATGCGACATTGTTTGCGATTGATAACTAGAACATATCAGATCACATTTTTCCCAATCATGATACAACCAATATTAAGGAGTTGAGAAATCTCTATATAAAATATATTTTTCATTTTTAAGGAGTTTTATAGGATATAGTCTTAGAAATATATCCCTAGTTAACATCTAATTTTTGGAGATGCCTTTAGGAGGCACTGGGATCTCATGTTCATTTGAGTTGGGAATACCATCCATAGTCAGATGGATAGACATAAATAGAAACACATATTTTTGAGGATATTCTTTGTGCCTACGTTCTACAATTTGGTGGAGCTTGAGATGACCATCTCAGAATGGTTTAATTTGCCTACAATAATGGTTACCAATCTATGATTAGAATAGATCATTATGAGTCCTTGTAAATCTTCATTGTGTTGGTCAGAGATTGTGGAATGTTCCTTGGTTGGACCAAGCATGGTTAATGGTTTATAGAAAATATTCAATTGATTAAACAGATAATATTTATGGTAACATAGTTGGTATAGAAACTATGCTGATTATCATTCTAGAACATTGGAATTTTCACTTGGTGATTTGGTTTTTTTGAATGTTTCACCTTGATTGGTCCATCAAACAATTGGGGGTAAGGGATACATGATACTTGTTTTGTGGGACCTTTTCAGGTTTTTGAGAAGGTGGTTATAGTGGATTAACAATTAGAAATTCTACTAAACCTGAGGTCGATACATAATTTGATTTATGTATCTCAGATATGAAAGTGCATATCTAATCTATCTCATGTTCTAAGATTTAGTCATCTCATTGTCGAGCCTTATTTATTTGTTACTGAGAATAAAATTTGGATAGTTGATTCTAATAGAAATAAACTTCATGGGAAGATGATAGATTTGGTTTGAGTTCTATATAATCATGGTTCTGACACACATGAGACTTCGAAGAGATAGGCACTAATGAGAGTATATTGGCCTCATATTTTTTACATGTAAGCTTCTTAACAGGATTTCTAGGGATAGAAAGGATCTATGGTGGGGACGTTTTAACATCTTGTTTTATTTTTTAGATACTCATAAACCCATTTTCAACTTTCATTTGGTTGGGGTTCATTTAGGTATGTTTCAGGTGAAATTTTGATATTTTTGAGTGGCTCGTTGGATTTTCATGATTGGCCCACAATTTTCCCAAACTGTGCACTATGCTTGTGTAAACCAGGTAGACCCAGGTAATGGAGGTTTTCATTATTGGTTCTTGGATTGAAAAATCCTGTTCCCACCCTGAAAAAATCCCGAAACTCTATAGTATGGGGTGAATGGTTAGGGAAAACAGTTTTTCTGATTGTGTGGCCTTCACTATATAATCGTGTGTAAATATTTTAATTAATCTGAAAATTGATAATTTTTTTGAAACACAAATTTTCCCTAAATCATGGTTAAACGTCTTTCTAGGTATTTGGGTCTCCCAATCTCCAATTTTTTCTCTTCCAAACCCCTTATAATGAAGATCTACGAGAAGGAATCTTTGTTCGACCCTCTCCTGATATGTTTCCTCATATCTCTCTATATATCAATCTTTGTCCCCTCTCCTCCTTAGGGATTAATATATCTCAATGTGATTGTAGGATCAAATCCCTATTGTTTTGGATCTTGAATATAGGTTTGATTCTCATATCTTCATTTCTGACTTTCATACATGGATTTCTATAGTGGAAGTTCTATCACATAATCATGTGATCTACCCTAGACGGTTTGTTTTACAATTTTTCATTTGATTATCCCTCGATTTTGTGTATTAAAATATTTTTCATTCAATTGTATTATAAAATACTTTTTTAAGTTAGGTATATTAATTTTATTAGAAGGAAATTGGAAAAAAACCCAATTCTTATGAATTGTACAGTGTTCACGGAATTTGACGATTAATTGTGGAAAATGAGTTATGGAATTTTAATTGTGGAATTTTAATTATGAAATTTAATTGTAAAATTCATATAGGAAATTGAATTCAAATTTTTATTTGAGAAAATTGGGTTAAATTTTTCTGATTGAAAACAAGGGGTTTCATCATTGAATGAGGCTTGATTTGATCGAAAAACCCATTCAGCTTTTAAACGGAAATTTGAATATTGAAATGGAAAATAATGGGTTGAATCTTATTTTGAACAATTTTCAAATAAATTTCTCATTATTGACTGTTTTTTGAGCACCTGAAATCCTATGTAGTTAATGATTTATTTAGGACAACACTCCATTGACACTTTACATGACTAACAATACATATGCAGAATGTCACATCCCGGATGAGATGGTGATGACTGTCATTTGACCAGTGTATGAGGGATTGTGTACACATATTTTCATGATAAATAATTGAGTATGGGGGAATCCTAAAACAATAAGTATCACACCTCTTGGAAGATGAACTCGTTTCTAGTTTTTCATTTATTATTATACGTGATATTATGTATAAAATATTTTACAAAATACTTTTACATTTTTGCAAAATATTTTATATAAATTGTTTATTAAGCAATTTTTTATAATATTCTCATCAGTTAAAGTGTAAATGAAGATTTATTTGTAAATATTAACATAAACCGTCATGCCTGTTTATTTAAACTTGAATTCTTTATTTGGTTATTAAACTCTAGAATATTATTATAGAATCTTTATTGAGACCCTATGGGGATTTATCTCATGCCCAACATATTCTTTCGGGTGTTTGTAGATTATATTCTTTCTGGATTGAGCAAGAGAAAAGCACCACTTGGAGATTGTTCAGGTTTTTAATTCTCGTGTCTTAAAGAGATGTGCCCCTTTGGACTTTTTATTGTTGGCATCCTATTTTTCTAGTACTTTGATGTTGTAATTTTGTTTTTTATACATTTTTTACTTTTTTTAATGTTATATCTATGATTTTTTTGTTTTCTTACTAAACTATATATCTTTCTTCCACTGTGTTTTCTGAAAATCCATTCCCACATTCATATTTCTTGATGCCTGGTCCTTGTATCCAACAAATGGGGATTGGAAATTCCCTTAGGGATATGTCAGTGTTGGCCTAGTTATTAGAGTATGAGGGTATCTGGGATGATTCTTGATAGTTATATCTATATTATCTATCTCATTTTCAATTATTTCTAATTGAATATATACTTCAAAAATTTGTGATTAATAAATATTTAACATGTTACTCTATATAAATGATGCATCCAAATATTCAAAGAAGAATAATTGAATATCTTCCTCATTTTTCCATTACTTCTTGGGAGGTTTTCACTTTTCCTAGGTATACTTTCTCATCAATTCATTCATATTTTTGATCTATTGTTGTCCTTTATTTGTTTCATTAATATAAATGGTGTGTCTGGTTGTAACAAACCAAGAGATGTCATCAGTATAGCCATATATCTTATAGAATTCATATAAATTGAAAATATATTAAAATATATTTTTCAATGATATATTTTTATGGTTCTACATAGAAATATTAATTACATGTCATCATTTATCCTTTTTCTTGTAGTCCTTCTTTGTCTTATATATGTCAACTTATTGTGTACAAAATTAATTTCCATGTGTCTTAACTTACACTAGAACCACCAACAGCTCAAAAATATCCTTTTTTATATGTGAAAACAATATATCCAGTTTTATATGATTTTTATATATATTTTAACCATCATTTTTAGGTTGGATTGAGGAGATACTCCACAATGTCTTATATAACTCCACCCTTTATTCCTTTGTGGGTTTCCCAACATTTTCACACATCAAAATTTTATTAAAAAAATATTTTCTCATAATGTTGTGAAAATAATGATTCAATGAATACAACTCCATTTATATTATGTGTGTTCTTCTTCAATTTTATTAAGGCAGAATATTCACCATGACTACTGAAGAACACTTTTCTTCTCGTATGAGTAACTCTTGAGAGAAATCACATATAAAAAACCTATGTTGTTCCACTTCTCTTCTTAGTAACATGGTCTGTTTTGAGCGTAAAAATTATATATTATTTAGTTTCAATTAAATTTTAAGAAACTTTAAACATAAAGAATGTTTCTGTGTAATAACTAAGCTTGACTTATTCTCCCACATTTTCTTTAACTTATGTGACATTTGATAATGAATCTTTCTTACCTCCACCAAATAATTTCCATCTATTTTGTATTTTTGATTGCACATCAATATATACCTCTTTTATATTCATAGAATTTTTTATAATGATTTTCTAATGAATGGAACACCTCATTGAGAAAAACCATATACACTTCCTTCTCAATAAATTTTCATTATAACTTCACATTAATGTGTAACATATTTTTTTTTAAATGTGTGACTTATTCACTCTTTTATTTATCCAGTTTTAAGAGAGTTTTGAATCTGCAAATCTATTAGACTGATACATCATTTATTTTATAAGCCACTTAGTTCAACTATTAATTCTCAATCATCCATCCATTTATAAAAATAAATATTTTAAAAAAAACATCAATGAGAACTTTTTAAACATTCTCCTAGATTTTAGAATAAAACTCATGAAGTTATTTTAAACAAGGAAGGTCTTCATATTCTACACAACTTGATCTAACCTCATTTGATGAATTTCTATCACCGGGTTTGATGGAACACAGACCACTCTTACTAAATTCTTATATCTGTTGACCCCATACTAATATGAGGCATAATATTTATCATCTTTATTATTTCATTGTGTTTCAAAAAGTTATTGAAGGAAATTCAACATGATGAAAAATAGTAATAAAATATATATCTTCCATGAAATGTTCTTCTTTAACTACATCAAATACACACTTCATTAAATCAAAGGAATTTATTTGGGTATTCAATAATAAATAAAATCATTGATAGACTTTCTCTAATACCAATGTAAGTACAAATTGTATTGGTGCAGACACCTGAGGGCGATTCATGTGTTGAAATGTTTTCTAATTTCAAATTCTTCTATGATAATTTTACACTGTTTGTAATTAAACCTATATTTTATGTTAGTAAAATTGGGTCTATTAATGTTCAATTTGAAAATTAATCAACATAATTCATGCATGTAAATTAGTATATAATCACCCAATATTTTTACAAGATTCTTTATAGAGACCTGCTCTTTGAAAAGGCAGGTTATTCATCCTAGTCATAGATTTTATGCTATAATATAAAATTGATTATAACAGGCTATGTTTCTCACTCCAAAACTAAGACTCATGGTGTTTACAATTGATTAATCTCATAGGACATATTTTAATTGAGATTCACTAGACTTATCTCGGTAGCTTCACCCTATTTTCACTCATCCACACAATGATATCCCTATATACGCTCATTTTCACAAGTTCTATTGTGGCCCATTGTATTTATATTGGAATTTTATTTGAAGTTATTTTTTTAATTAATTATATGGATGGAATATGGATGTCACAACATAAAAAATGTATATCTACATCTTCTGGTGATAGGATCTTTAAATTCCAAAATATCTCCCACACATATATATGAAACATTGTACTTGAAAATGGATTTGACTTATAGTTTCCCACGAACAGATCACAATGTTGTCAGTTTACTTTTTACTCAAAACCATCACCACTTTCACACCAATATCATAATAAAGGTTAGATCCTGTTCTTATTCTTTATATCATACAATATATTCTAATACATAATGGTATATTTATATATGACACTACATCACCACAAAATTGGATTATTGAATGCCCGAAACCCAAGAAGCATTAGTTAATTCTTCTTTTCTAATTTATTTCTCACAATTATGTTCAATTTTTTGTGTTCCGGTGTGTTTGAATTAAATGTTTTCAATTAATATTATTATCCCCAAATAAGTTTTATTGAAATATATTTAATTCCAAATAAAAAGTGGCGTTGTCGAATACCAAATTATAATTCTCATAGTTTTTCATAGACTTAAATTTTAATCTAAAGGGAAATTCCATAAATTCTATTATTTATTTCAAATTTTTTTCCATTTATACATATATAAAAAATTATTGACAAAATCTATATTGTAGTAAATTATTTATCTTCCTCAAAAAAACTCCACTAAAATCTATAAAATCAAATTTCAATATGTATGAAAAACACAGAAAACATATATTGGCATGGAATATGTATTCACCTCTAGTTACATGAAATAGTTATTCTCATTTATAAAGTCATATTAAAATTCTCAATAATCAATCCCATTCACTTACAAACATGAAAATAGTCATAGAAAAAACTATTTTAGTATTTAATGAATAAAATTTCGAGTTTTAATTAAACATCCTCTGTAGTGTTTCTCCATGCATGATCAATCCATTTTCAATATCAAGAACATATTTCATGGTTTTTCTTATTTGAATATTTTCAAAAAAAGCTTCAATCTTGGATTCAAAAATAATCATTACATTATAAATTCAAATTCATGGGATAAAAATCGATAGATTTGAATTTTCTCATAATTAAATAATTCTTGAAACTTTTTTTCATACATCTAGTGTTCTTTACTTTATATAAATGAAGATCATTGTCTCTTTCTTCTCAATGTTAAATTGCATGATAGTTTAAGAATTTTTGATGTTTTAATCCATGAATGAATAGATATTGCATCAACCCATGTTATTTTTCAGTTAGAATAAAAAATTCGAAAATATTTTAATTTTTACATAGTATGTAAGATAATCTTGGCTATGTGGTTTTCCTTTCGGAATTTTCTTATCAATTTATGAAGAGAATTCACTTATGTGGTGCTTTAGGTATCCAAATTTGGATATCTAGTGCTCCAATTCCAATGTAACTATTCTAGACATCATTCAAATACATGGATATAAATTTCTTTATACATATGACTTCAGCTACATGGATGTTAGATACTCAACAAAATCCATAATGTGAGGAAATTTGATACCTCACATCATTTGGATAAATTGATCTTCACATTCATATATGATATCTAAATTCATCTATGTAGTAGATTTTGGCTACGAAAATTTTCATTTGTGGTTTAATTTATAATTTCACAACATTCACAAACTTGAATATTCAAATATGAAAATATTTTCATATGTTTTGATTTTGGATATGTGGATTCTTCGACATAGTAATTTTACTATTCATAAAATCATGTATGTAGAATCTAGAATTATCTATTTTTCTACATTTTATTCTATTTTTCACTAGTAATTCTCCACATTGACTACATCTGATCAAAGCCATTAATAAACTTATAAAAATACATTTGGGTATTTATTTTTCACATTCATCCCATTAAAATGATTCTTATTGACCTTATAAGATGTGAAAACTCACCTCTTTGAGTTTTTTAATATTTTACACTACACTTTAGGCTACAAACAACCACAATATTCATTTTAACATTAATCCATAATTTTCATTATAGTTTACTACAACCATATACAACACCACACAGGGCCAGGATTCTACCAAATCAATGGATTCAAACTCCAATCATCTATTAGTTTCACCACTCATTATAATAACTATTGTTACTATTCACTATAGTCAGAAATCTTACTATTATAAATTTTTTTAGAAATTAAACATAATAATCCTTATGTACATGTATTGTTTAATACATAATTTTCATCTCATCAATACTATAATTTTATATGGGATACCCAGATTAATATGTCTACCTCTGTATTTAAGGGAATCAACCTCTTCATTCTTCTTTACCCAATTTGTATGCGAATAAACTTCTCAAAAACATTCCAAATTCACCCATCATGAGAGTATAACTGTTTTCCTAATGGGAGGATTCTGTAATAAATTTCACAAATCTAATTTTAATTTATTACATTGAAAAAAATATGAATTGAAAAAAACACATTATAAACTCCACTTCTAAATGAATTCTCCTTCAATCATTCCATTCAATCATCCTATAGTTTCCATTAATTGATATAACTTGTTTATCATTACCTCCAAAAATAACACCCCATTAAATGGATGATTTATTTATTCATTTATCAATCATAAAATGATACATGTTTACTAGGAATCTACATACACTACTACATCAGAAATGCACAACTAATTATAAGGGTCTAACAATGTCAAGAATTGGGACAAAAAAAATAAAATTTGGCCAAATGAAATCATGTAAGGTCAGTAAATAATTAAAAACAAATGATCAATAACTACTTGATCCTCATCCTGACTTCCCAACTATCCCACATCATTTCACATAACAACAAACTATTCTATAATCACTAGAATCAACCATCACAACCTTGACGCCCAACCCATTTCACATTCAAGGTCCCAAACCATATCAAAACAAACATTAGTAAAAATATCTATGATACCTAGATGTATTTCTCATCAAGGATTCAAACCAAAAATTGTTATCAAACAAACATATCATGGATCTAAAAATTCATATATCACATTGACATTTTAAATGTATTTTTCTTATATAGGTTAAGACACATAGGCAATTGTACTATGGTATAAAATAATTCTATAACATTAATGGGATCAATCAAACCCAAAGCATTCATATTTATAAAAATAACCATTTAATTCCCATTGGAATTAACTGGTGTATTATTCATTGTTTTTCAAAAAAAATACACCTAAAAAATATTATCTATAACTACTATGAATAAAAAAAGTGTTTATAATTATTCTCATATTATATTAAAAAGAAGGTGAAAATATATACAAATTTAAAATTCCCCTTTATTTAATCACGTCATTACAATTTTTCCGAATCTATATTGTTTTTCAAATCTCTATAAAAATAACCATTTTATACACAACACTAACCAAAATATTAATATATCACAGTATGTTAGAAAAAAAGGTGAATCAATAAGAATAAAAAATCAATCGCAAAACCAACAAAATAATTCATTCTACATTTAAATTTAAACAATCCTATATTTATTGTGTAGGATCCACACTTACACAAAGGATTAAAATGTAAAAAATTAATATGTGAGCATTAAATCAAGATATATTTAACAAAATGACCTTCTCAATAGGAATATCTTAATGTTCTTAAAGAAATAAATGGAACACCAAGTTTCAAACATAGACTAAATCTTTCTTGGGGAACCAAGGATCCATAAAACCCCTGCCTAATAGGATCCTACAATAATTAATCAGTGGAAAAATTATGAATAATGGATATAAAAACAGTCCATATCATGTAAAAAATAATAACGGATAATAAAACCATGAAATAAGGGAAAACTAACATTCAATCCCCATAGTGTTACCTTCAAAATATGAGAGATGAATCAAATTTATAGGGAATTATAGGCTTTTAAAAATCACTCTTGGTCACACAAGGTTTAAGATATGAGATGTTTAATGATAGGATCGTTTGGGTGATTCTATAGATATAATGAGGATGGTAAATCCACATTCACAGTGTGAAAGGAAACCTCATTCCTTAAATTTCTCAAATCCTAAATCCCTTAATAATTAATCCTTTAACACACAAATATTAGAAAACATATTCATGATGTGAATTTATGATTCACACAATGAATTATTTCTTCACATAAGCAAAAAAATCCTCCTCAATCCCCTTTAAGATATTATCTATAATTTAAGTGGTGAATAAAAATTCATGTTTTGAATATTTATTTCATGTCATCAATCCCCCTAAAAACTATATTTATAGTTTTTGACCACCCTCCCCAACCTAAAACACATAAATTTAAAGACCGATGACTGTGATCCCCTTACAATTTCCATCAAACTACTGATCATCATTGAGAGAAGAAACTCAGAGAAAAATACTATAATAACAAATTTATAAATAATATTTATTCCCGAGAAGAAGGAAGATGAGGTGAAACAGGAAGAAAATTTATTTATTTGACATTAAATTCATAGTATAATCATTAAAACTCAAAAATAATCTCACAATCATATGAACCAATGGTTTCATATATTTTAGGATTGTCTATACTATAAAACATATTTTACAATACTTGTGAACATTTCTATATAATTTCACTATACTAAGCCCATTTTAGACTCTTTATAGGTTATAATCATATTTATAACTAGAGGAACATAAAACTAATAAAGGAATGAACTAAATTTCCCAATTATGGGATACATTTAAACTTTTTAATGATGGTTAGATCATAGACATATTATAAATCATTATTATTGGAGAAATATAGTATAAAAATAACAAGGAACACATATATTTTTTCATAAGTCCATAATGTAGAACATGTAATCTCAAATGAAGAATCGTGTTCTATTTCATTAGAGTGTTAGATAAAAAACATTTCTCATTTAGAATAATCAGACACAAATCACATAGAATTAGGAAATATGGTTGAAAAATAGAATTTGAAGGAAATATATGACATGAATAATAATAGGTAAATAATTGTTTTTATAAAATTAATTAATTACCTCAAATAAATTTTTGAACAACAAAATTTTCATGTTTCATGTCGTGAACAAACAATATTTACAGGACTCATATTGTGAAAAAACAAAATTTCCCACCTAAAATCACTATATAATGGGAAATAAGTCTTAAATCAATCCAATATTGGTTGATATATGAACATCAATATTAAAATATTTAAAAATGTGTGACAGAAGATATCAATCAGTCATCATTCGTTGGTTACCCATTGAAATAATTTAGTTTCGTATCATTTTAAAATAATATCTCATATCATAATATCAAAAGTAAATCGTTTTTATAAAAAAATTAAACACATAAAATTAGCATTTTCTAAAAGAATTAAAAGGTTAATTTATAAAAAATAACTCTATAGGATTTATATATTATGAATAAAAAGTGAAAAATTGTAGATAAATCATGAAAAGAGAATTAGAAAAACTTTTTAAGCCTATTGTAAAAAAGAGAAGTTATGAATCACATTAGAAAATCATTTTGAAGAAAATAAAAAAAATTATAAATTTTAAAAAATTACCTAAAATGGAGCCTCAAATAATACATACTAGAATTACAGTGAACAATTTTGAGTGGATGAAAAAAAATTGGGAAATAAAAAAAACTTTTCAATACTAATTTTATTTTATTGAAATACACATCACAAATAGAGTGAGGCATCTTACATTAGAAAATATAAAAAGTGAAAATTTTATATTTATATGATGAAAACATATTTAGACCTAAAAATATGGTAGGATATCATTAAGGGGAAGATAAATTATTGATATGGAAGAAAAAGAGCTCATTTAGGGATGTTGGAAATTATACTCACTACCACCAAATTTTAGGAAGAAATAAATTCGTTGAACAAAAATTTTATGTCAAAAAAAATAATTCCCTAGGAAATAATTAATAAATTATATAAAATATAATTATATTATATATTAAAATAATATTGAACACCCATATTCAAAGGGTAATAATTACTAGTCAAGAAAATAGGTTTTATTAAAAAAAATCATTACCATGGATTCCTGCTTGGGTGGACACATTTTAACTTTTTTTATAATAAACATAAAATAATTAAACATATATTCAAGAAAATAATTCGAATTTTTTAAATTATTTAATAATTTTTTGGTTTTTTACATAATATAATTCATACATTAATTTAGTTAATATTAATTATTAGTAATTATTTGTTTTAAAAATTCCATGTTTCTCTTCCTATAATTCTTTCGATTATCACTAACTTGTTATAAGTTATTAATTTCTATATTATTAAATGTTATAGAAATAAATGTTCAAAAATGTTTTAGGTAGATCCATTTTCATTCAATGTGACATTGAGGAATGATTCGTAAAGAAAAAATCTATAACATGTTAATTTCTGAAACAATTATCATGAAAAACTTTTTTTATTAATATTGTTTTTAAATATTAATAATACTATGGGAAGAAATAAAAAAAAAATTAAATTAATGTCATATACTATTATAAATTTAATTTACATAACAAAATATGATTCAAATTAAAATCATCATTCATTTTGGTAGTTTAACTAACAAAAAATAAAAACATTCTAGAACTAATTGGAAGAATATGATTGTATAATGATTTTATTAGTGTCATCATTCTAGAATTATGAAAACTTGAAAAATTAATAATTGTTTTATAATATTTTTAGTATTTATTATTTATTAATAATTCAAAGTATAATCATTATAACATACTTTTTTAGGTTATAATACCAATCCAAATGGGGGTGTGTTATTATGACAGAATGAATAAGTTCAAGATATTCATTAATGATAATACTAATTTAAATAAAGCATAGAAATTTAAAAAAATGAAAATATAGTGATAAATATTATTTATGAAGATGTATATGATGATGAAATAAAATAATTTTTATAAATGAAAAAATAATTATGTAAATAATTTTAATCTTATCATGGAAACCATTTTGATATAGAGGGAATTTTGAAAATCAATACAGACTAGTATCTCAAAAATGTGGTACATGTTTATTTCGAAATGGAATGAGTAGATTAGTGGGATAAATATAATTTTTATATTGAATTTGAAGGGTTATGGATTGATCATTTTATAGTTTATGGGAGTATATTTTTTGTAAATATATTTTCCAATTTAAATAAGAATGTCATATTCAAGTAAAATGGAACCAAATTTTACAATAAGGGATGATAAGATGATGTTTAGTCAATAATAATCTCATACACTATCCAATGAAATTATTTTTTAATGTTTAATAATATTCCTCCTTGATTTTACACTTTTCCACTTTCATCCTTTAACATGGTTACAAATTTTTACCCGAGTAATTGATTTTTATGACTAAATAATACACTATTTAACCTAATTTGAAAATTCTGATTTAAAATATAAAATCAATAATATTATTTTCAATTTTTGAATGTTATAAAAATTAATTTTAGAATGAAAAATTTAGAAGGTGTTTAATATTAATTTTAGAATAAAATATTTCATATATGAAATTGATATTAAGATAAAAATTATGAATGTTATTATTTTTCATGAAATTATTTGTGTTATTACTAACCAAATGATATTTATGTATCTTAGAAGGAAAGATAAATATAATTCTAGTTTTTGTATACCTTATTTGAGGAAGAGAACCAAAAGATTATTTTTTATTTTAAATAACATTGTTTCTCAAAAGCCATGACCTTGTTTCCAAATTTAATATAATAGTTTAAAATTTATTCAATAAATCCAAAAAAATATATGGTTGACATAAATATTTCATAATTATTTAACTCAACATTATTTAAAAATTATTAAAAAAAATTTATTCTTAATAATGATATATTTCACTATTCAACTAAAATCTACTATTTAAAAAACTAAAAAATCACCAAAGTCTAATACTAATATAATGAAATAAAAAACCCATTCAATTAAATTTAAATTATAAAATTGAAATCAATTAAATTAAAATTATCAATGTATAATGTAAAAAAAAATATTTATAAAATTACATATATTAGTACAGCTTTTTAAAAAGCCAAAAGTGATGAAATATAAATTTATTTTTAATTTGAATTTTTTATCATTCTAAATAAAACTTAAAACTGTACTAAAACCATCCCATAATTTTTATGGGTAAGATACGAAGTGGTGGTAATTATAGTTTGTGGTTCAACTAGTATAAAACTTCTAGTGATTCCCATGATCCTAAATTTCACTCACTTATGATTTCCCCAAAGTCGAACTTTTTGATGTTCATCTTGGGATTCATCTGGAGAAAACCCTACTATGTCTAACTCATTTCCAAGAACAAAAAATTGATATTCATAATGATGAATCATATCTATGATACCATTTGTTATCCTCTCTATAAAAATTTCATAATTTCATTATCTCTCTATATATATAACAATTAAATAGTTATGTCATAAAAATCATATTGAATAATCTTATTTTATTAGAATGTCATTGTTTGTGTTAGTTCAGTGTTTTGTATGAAATAATTTTTTTACATAATATTCAATTATGGATAAATATTTAATTTAATCATATACATTCACATTCTTCCCCTCTTAAAAATAATTTCCCCATTAAACTCTAATACTTGGGTAAAAAAATGTAAGGGTAATTTTTTCTTATTACATCATAAGGATACCATATAGCTTCATCAAACTTGTGATTAAACTAGAATAAATTTACCATATGGTTGAATTTATTCAACATAACCCTATATCTTCAATTAAAAATCACAATAATCTCATTTCTCATGTTAGAGAACATTTTCTAACTCTATAGCTTCTGAGTTCAGTATATGTGAAGGGTCCATTATGTTCTTCCAAGAAAGTAATATGTTGAACTCATCATGTATTTATTAAATGTGTGAATGAGGTGATATGTGATAATTAATATCCCCAACCCCATCATGAATCTTCATTGGATCTGTGTATTCAGAACATAGCTTCTCCCTCTTTCCAAATCTCATAACCAGCTTCCAATGTGATAATTTAAGGAAGAATTTATCACCCTATTAAAACACCAGACTTCATAAATTGTTATCAACATCAAATTATAAATTATTTTTTTATAAATTAATATGTTATTGAATTTTTTGAACCTTCTATTTCATTTATTTTACAAGATATGGTTTTATCAGCTTCCTATCTCTAACTTCAAACTAACAATTTGGTGTTTTGAACATCTTCCCATATAATGCCTCATATGATGACATTTTAATACTATGATGAAAACTATTTTTATATGTGAACTCTATAAGGGTGACATGTTTACCCAATTATCCTTGTAAATCCTTTAAATTGGATCTCAATATATCCTACAGAGTTTGAATGGTCATTTCAAACTGACCATATGTCTAGGGGTTATAATAATTTTTTAAAACCAAACTTATATCTAATGATTTTTTAATAATTCTAAAGAGGCTAGTGGTATAATTTCAAACATTGTTAGATAAAATGGATAGTTGTACTACATGTGATACACCAGACCCACTCTCCATAATCTAGTCCCATAAACACATGATTTATAAATTATATTGGATACCAACTATAGATTATGAAACATAAATATCCCATATTTACAATTTTTAATGAAAATAATACATTAAGTACATTACCAAGAACTTATAGGGTTATATATTTATAGAATTAGGACCAAACAATGACTAAAAATGTCTATTTTATTTATATCAAACAAAAAAATTTTCAATCGTATATAAAACTATTAAATAAATATTGACTCTTTAACATCTCCCATTAATTAATCCATGCATGACATCCTAATAAACATTTCACTTGTTCTAACTTTATTCAAAATCTGTAGAATAGAAACTTAAGAAATGGGTGATATCAAATTCTTAATAAATGAAATATATAACTGCCTTTTTCCAAAAACATAAGCGTGGTATTCATAGTATGAACAGAATAAATAATTTTAATAATATAATTATTTATTTAAATTGATAGGATATAATATCCATGAAAGAAATGAGAACATGGATTTCAATAATTATGATGTCATACTGATGGAATTCATAATTTGAGTCTTCAAAAACATGTTATTAAGGACATTCTCCAAGATACTAGATTGATATGGGGAGAGTTATACACCAAATGTTATTTTCCCTAATGAGACCTATTGATGCATATAAGAGCGACATAATTTCAGGCCCTACCAACCACATGATTTATACCAATACATCCTAGTAAGAGTTAATAATATATTTCATTTCATTCCCTAAGGAACCTCCAGTTAAATAAAAACAATATTATCCATATAATTAAAGATAAAAAATTTAAATTCATATTTAACCTATTTTAGAAGTCAATAATAATCAAAATGTCAATACATACCTAACCAATATATAAACATTATTTTTATGTGAACATAATTCAATAAAAATTTTGTAAAATGAGATATCCACACTATATAGGGTAATGACTATACTATTAAGAAAATATTTGAAAAACAAGATAAATATCCACATAAATAAGAAGTCAGATGATTAAAAAATATTATATCCCTAGTGAAACAAATGAAACATATAACAATGTAGAAAAAAATGAAAACCACCTGCAAAAAATGAATGTTCCAAAAAGTATCATAAAATTAGGAATCAATAATTGAATTTTTTGATACCCTGAGTTCAATCCCCCAAAATTATAAATATATATTATAGAAAAAATCATGAATCCTAGATACCATGAGGGAATATTCATTTGAACATAAAAATGAAATAAGAAGTTAAAATATAATTTACATTTTAGAAAAGATGTTTAACATTCATGAAAAATACCCTAATACATGTAACTTTGAAAAATATCTTTTTTAAATGTGAAGTGAAATATTTTTAATGAAATTTAAAAAATAATATCATATATTGTTTTTTTGAAAATGATATATTTTTTTTCTACATGGAATTTGGATATAATCATATGAATTTATATAATAAAAGGAAATGAATCTTTTTAATAATTTGAGAATACCATTGTTAAAAACCCCCATAGAAAAAAAGTTTAATAAAACCATAGTTGTATTAAAACATAATTATTGATGAAAAATTAAAAAATACCATCTAATAAAATATTATGTTATAATAACCTAATCATGGGAGAAATAATTTCACGATGAAACAATATAATTCAAGTAAAGGAGACTTGAGTTATAAATACCCATTTTAAAAAAAAATCCTCAATCTTATAAATATTTTAAAATGGGGTTTTAATGTTGTAAGAATGTAAATGATGAAAATAAGACATAATAAAATCAAATTATATACTATAAAAATTTATTTGAAATAAACATTATGGAAAAAATCATAAGTTAATGAATGGAAATTGTGCTACCAAGAAGCCTTAAAACTGGGTTAATAACTGAAACACAATCCATTGGATGAAAAAAACATATTTTTATTACTATTTTCCATGAATAAAAAATAATATGATAATGTAATATCCATGGGTAGAAAATAATCCCTTAAAAGGAAAAAATGGTGCATGACATAAACATTTCTTGAGGAATTAAGGTCCTAGCCAAAGAACCCTTGAAACTTGAGTAACATCTTAAATCAAACTCCTTGAAAGAGAGTGATTTGACTTAAACTAAAAATACCTGGATTAAATTTTAATTCATGATATAATATCTCAAATAAGTAGTATAAATACTAAATAAAAAAATATTATCATAATACCAACTCTAGCTCATGGAGAGAATTTGTAATGAAATCCCCTACCGTGGTACGAATTTTGCCTACACATGCACCAAATGTACTAAATAATTAAAATTAGATCATTAAATATATACCAAAGAATCATATTCATAAATATATTCCTATATACTATATATTAATAATTATTATATATATATATAAGTTATTTTTCTTATTTGGAACACCCGGTGCAAATAATCATTATCGCATTGAACTAGTTACATAAAATTAGTGTTGGTATCTATTGTTTTTTCAAATTAAATCACTATTAAATGATATAAGGTACTATAATATATTTCTAAGATACTTTATAAAAAATTATTTCATGTTGGTTTTGGTTATGATCCATGAGGATGAAATCGACAATAATTATGTTTCGATGATTCTTTATGAATGAAGAGTGATTTTGTAATTACTACGTTAATTGTTAATATAAACATACTAGAACACTAAAAACTTCAGGTGTCTATTTTTAATACATTATAACATTAAATGTGTTCCCATGGTCATGAATATTAGAAATTCATGGTATTGTTTAGGTGGGTGGTTAAACTGACCCAAACATAAACCTACCATGATTAATAAACGATTTTTAGGTGGCTCAATGTTAATGTCAGGGTAAAAAAGAAAATGTATATATTAATGTTCTTTTTGTTGTGAAATATCCTAATTTTAAATAAGTATAATTTTTTACAATTTATAAAAATCAATTTTGTATAAATAATGGATCATTTCCCTTTGAGTATGTTCATTTTAAACAATTAAATTAACAATGTATTTTTCGATCATATCATTAATATGTTCTCCCATATTTTATAACAAGATATTAAGAAATTCCAAAAAATTATTTATCCACTAAAATAATTATCATTACCATCCATGCAAGGATGTAATGAAGAAAAAAGATTGCATTATTCCAATGAATTGATAGTCTGCACATACACACGGATGATGATATCATTTTCATAGAACTAGACGAAAGAGAAATATGGTTTATTTATTACGAATAATAAACATGAAATAAATATAATAATTATTTATTAAATACCACATTTATACTATTTTTTAATCTAGTTTAGTGAAAATTAAAAATGTTTGCGTCGTGATGCGGTAGTCTACAAAACAAAAGAATGGCTTTTCATTTTTTTATCATAATGTAAAAAAATATGATTAATGATTATTAGAATATATTAATAATATTCATCATGTGACCAATATTTATTTAATTAAATAATTATTTAAAAATTAGTATTATAAAATTAAAATATGGAAAATAAAGTTAAGTAAAAAAGATTACTCACATTGAACCCTTTGAGATTTCCTTGGAGGATCCCTTGAAAACATATGACATAAGATAAATTATGTGATGAAAAGATCAAAAGTGATAGATAGGTATATAATGTAAGGAAAAGGGTTCAATTTTTAGGTGTCAAATAAACAATTAAATTTTTATTTAAGGGTTTTCGAGAGGCCACTTTTATAAGTGGTGAGAATTAATATTTTTTAAAATACATCAAATTTATATAAAGGGAGAACATTTTAATCCTTTCAAGTAGAAACAAAAAAAATAATTGAGTGGATGGTGAGATAATAATGTATATCTCTTAACTAATCAATTAACATAATTTTTTAACAAAACTCAATCAATTTTCTGGTAGAGTTATTACTCTTTCTATTTTAGCATTTACCACGACAACTAGTTTTTAGCTATGGTAAATTCTTCTTTATGCCTAAAATATAAAAAAAATCCATTATTAAATAATTTTTAACTAGTTATTCCAAATCTGAAATCCATTTTATTGGTTCAGTGTCCAAAATTGATTTTTTTTAAAATAATAAATATATATAAGTATTAAAAACATTTTTTTGAAAAAAAATAACATCAGTTCTCAAATGTAAATTATGGGTGAATAAATTAAAAAAAAATACTTTGAAAATTATAAATTGACTTATAAATACATATATATTATTAGAAAAGGTTCCACCAATTTCATATTCATACTTATATACTAGTAATTTCCTAAATTTTAAGTTATTTATAAAAATGAAAATTTTCCCTATTCCTCTAAAAATTTTATTTTTAGAAACATCCAAAAATATTCTGTCAAGAAAATATGACTATGACGAATTGAAAAATAATATTTATTTTTTAAAATTCAAATTCTAGATTTCATAATTTTAACATTTAAATTAATGGGAGATATAATTAAAAAATAGTTGAAAAAAAACTTTTTTTGAATATTATCCACTCTCATTTATATTTCCAATTATTTAATAATTAAATTAGTATTAGACAATTATTCAAATAAAATATATTATATTAATTTATTCATAATATTTTTTCAATAGATATTCAATTTTCTTACAAATTCAATAAATAGAAGAAATAACAGTTCTAAGTATAAAATGATTTTATTATTCATTTTCACTATAAAAATTCAATTTTATTCTTATTAAAGTATAATTTGTTTTATTTATATTATTATTAATATTGAGGATACTCAAATTCATTCATTATAATTCAATTAATGGTTTTCAACAGTTGAAACATATCATTGTTTTGTTTTAGTTTGGTTTTGTTCGTTGAGAAGGCTATGAAACACATTCTACAATTTAAAAGTAATTAAATATTAACATATCAGGGTGATAAATTATCCTTCCCAACCTTAAATACGTTGTATCTTATCAATTTGACTCCTGATATTATAGTAATATATATACATAACTCATAATTTCCCACACACCTGTTGATGATCATGGGTTTATTTTTGATGTGGGATTAGATTTATCTATATGAAAATTTATTATAAGAGAATTATAATGATATCATACACATTATTAATAATACAAACAAATATAATAATACAATTAGGTCTATATCCACATTGAATAACTTCCCCCCATCCTGGAAAAGACTTATATTATAATCGTACCACAAGTGAGTTTTATGTAGAAATCAATATCCAGTTATTAGTGAAAACATACATGACATACGTTATAAAAAATTATAGAGTTGACAATAAATATTTACTACCTTAGTATTAGTTTCATTGGATTTTCCATTTTCTCATGGAAATTGGTTACTATTTTCATTAGTATGCATTGTATTGGGAAATTATGTTTCATAATGTTCAACTATCTTTCAATTGAATCAAAAATTAGCCTCTCACTTTTCCTTAAACATGTGATTCTAATTACCTTCATCACCAGAAATATATCATTTACATATCCCTTTAAGAAGTTCCCCCTTCTTGATACTTCCTTTATATTTGAAATGCAGGAAACTGAAACTTCTATTCTTCATCGTCTTAGTCACCATAATTTCTATGAGATTTCGACCTTATATTATTTGGAGAGTTTTGAATTTAAAATATGTTCACATTTTTAATCATAATTATATATATATATATATTGGTATAATCACTTTACTTCTCACTCTAACAGTTATACCATTTTTTGTTCATTAGAACAATTTCTGTATGATCCATAGAGTCCATTGTTGACTCATTTCCATATCTCTTCATGGAATGAAAAAATAAAAAAAATTAATATGATTGATTATCATTATAATTGATTTATTTTAAATAATAAGACGAAACGTTTACCATAATAATTATTACATTATAATGATATTATGTTAACCTATAGTTCTTACAACTCAACTTGTATGAGACTCAGTTTAAAATATGTCAATGTTAGTTTTACCTATATAATTATTAGTTCAACCAAGGTCACCATGATTTGATTTCTCTAATAACTGCTAACATAATCTTCAAAATAGAGATCCTGAATAACCAAAAATGTTCTTAAAATACTCTAATCCAAAAAATAATTCAAAATTTATTCTCTCAAAATCCAACATGTCCTTTATGTATGAATGAACATATCAAATAATTTGTAACTTAACATTTGAATTTTATGATTCAGTATTTATAATCCCTGGAAATATTAATATTAGTTTATCTAACATAAACATATTATAATATAATCAAAATCGTTAATAAATAAAAAAATTAATTAATGAAATCATATTCCTTGGGTATTTTAAATTAGGTGTGCATTTAGGCCTCTTTATCGTGAACCACGTGATGATTGTGTTATTAACCAATCCATCCTTTTGGGGTTATTAACCCTATGTAAATATATTCTAGATACTATATCTATTTTTATTATCCACTATGGTATATAATTCTTATTATAGACACACAATCTCTACTTTACCAAATCATAAAGATTTTATGCTATACATAGAATTAGAACTTATATTTATACTAAGGGTTTCTAAAAATACATTTATCTTATTCCCTAAAAAATATGAATCATTTCCTTAATAGTAAATCATATACTATCGAAAAGACTTATTTCTACCTTTCAAATGGAGATCAAACCAAACTTACACACCCTTAAATTATCCTCATCAAACATCGTAATCTGAAAAGTAATCTAAGGCATGATTTGATACCAAATGTGATGCCCAAGACCCATACTCCTAGATTTGGTTCCATTAAAATTCACTTTACTAAATTTATTAGATACCAATTGTATAATATCATGTATAAATATCTCATTATTATGTTACTTAATGAAAATATTATATTTCATACATTACGATAAACATTTAGATTTAGTAAATTATAGAATTACGATAAAAAAATAACTAAAAATACAATGTTATTTATTTCAAATAGAATATTTTCCTATTATATATAAAAATAATTGATCTATAATAAGTATTAAATATATCCCACAAATTATTCAACATATGTTATCCCTCTAAACATATCATGTATATCACTTTTCTTTATAATTTTGGGAATGGAAACATAAGAATGGGGTGATTTCAATTTCATAGTAAGAGAAACATATAACTGAAGATGTATAAAAACATAATAATGTTATAAGTAAAGTTGATTGAATAAATAATTTGAATAATTTCATAATAAAATTGAAAATATAGTATGTTATATCCTTGAAAATAAATAATAATAGGGATATCTATAATACTGCTCTCATATTGATGGAATTCATAGTATTGAACATTAATGACATGATGTTAATACATTTTTCAAGGAAACTATACTAATATAGGTAGTGGTATTCACAAAACCCCAACATATTTTTTTAAATGATAAATGGCCATGCATCAGGTGGATATATAATGTCGGGCTCCACCAGTCACATTATTAAGTAAAATACATTACCCATAACAAGCAATATTACATTTCATAATCTTTCATATGGAACTTATGGGATAATTAAAACATGGATATACATATAATGAATGATAAGAAATATTAATATACAATAAACCTACGTTATCAGTCATTAATAATCAATAATGTTAATACTTCTGCAACAAATATATGTAAACATTCTTTCAATGAGAGAATCCATTAATATGATTTTTTTTAAAATGATTCCCCCACACATTATAGGTTCATTAATAAACCGTTATTTAAATAAATGAATGAATCAATCATGATACATCCAAAGAAAGATGGTGGGTGGTTGAAAAAGAACATTTCCCTAGTGAAACAATGTAATATTAAAAGACTATGAATATAAATGAAAACCAACATCAAAAAAAATAATTCTTTGAGTTGTATCATAAAAGATGATACCAAAAATAATATTCTTTGGAATTTTGTATTAAATCCTCAATAGACTGATATATGTTATATAATTAATCATGAAACACATATCCCTTGAGGGGAAAATATTTTGAGCATTAAAGGGAATGTGGAAGTTAAAAAGATCTTTTAGAAAACATTTTAAAAATTCATTTAAAATAAAAACATAACTTTCACTTATAAAAATAACTTTCTAATGGGTACCGTGTAATATTTTGAAAAAAATTAATTTATCGAGTCTTTAATAACGGATCTAATAAAATGACTTAAATTTTTATATAAGAAATGTTTATCCAAAGATAATAAATTTGATAATGAAAGGAAATGAACAATTTTAATACTTTTAAAATAACTTTATTGAAAACCCATATTGTAAAAAGAGTAATAAAAAATTATCTAAAAAACTAATATTCCCAAAAAGGATAATAAAATACAATTTAATAAAATATTTGTGTGTATGAACCATGGCATGTAAAAAATATTTTCATGATTAAATAATATAACTCAGGAAATGAAACATGTGTTATCGATATCTTAGACGTCCTAGCCGGGGTGACGCTAAAATGATGGCCTAATTTAACATAAAATATAACCTCAGGCATTACGTCCCATATTCTAGAGGCTATAGATTAGAAAGAAGGGACTAAGGAGGTATATCAGGTGACTATACCCTCTTTATCAGAGTAGGTAAATAGAGGAAATCAATATAAACATTAACTAAAATTATAGTAATCAAATTTTATGAATCATTTAATTATCTCCCCAAACCAGATACATGAACACAACAAAAACAATTAATATTCCCTGTCATTGTATTTTTTTGTTAAATTATATGAGTTTATATTGGCTATAATAGGGGTAAATTATAGTTTAAAAATTTTAAACTAAAACAAAATTCATAAACTCTTATATAAAAATCATCATTCATAGACCTTATATGATGACCAGTTTTTTAAAATTGGAACTTGTGATTTTCCAATTATATCAGATTTTTTTATTAGTATCACTGAAACAACGATAAAATAGCTTATTTAGAGAGAAAATTATAAAACTAACATTTTAATACCATTCCACAACAAAAATTAATTATTGTATAAACATGAAATGAAATTTTTTATAAAAGTAATACTTGCTAATATGTCTATGAAATTATTTACTCCTTAACTATAATAGTTTAGGTAGTCAGAAATCATGACTAAATATTTCTACGGAGTTAATACCTACTACAAAATATTGTCATTCCTTACCAAGAAAGAAGCTGATCTGATAGATCGTTATGGATATGTCTTCCAAACCCCTAGAATCTATCAATATGATGGATCAGTATCATATATATCATTCTTAAAAAATAAATCTCTTGATATGATGATTATTTTGAACTGAATATTCTTATTCCCATAATTCGTCGATCTGATGGATCAGATTAACCATCTTCCGATCCCTGAAATTCTTCCATTCATACCTTGATTAGAAACAGTAATAGAAAAAAAAAATTTAATTTTTAATTTACTATACTCACAAGTATTCCTTAGAACATAAACTCTATGAAAGATTAAAAAACATTGGAACGAGATGTTCCCTCATAATAATATTTAGAAGACTTGAATTATGAATGCATCTATTCCCATCACATTAAATGAACTCTTATTTATAGGTGATTCACCAATTGTAATAATTCTGATTTGGTTCTAATGACTTCAGATATATTGAAATTTGAAAACTCAAATTGATCTAAATATTGAACTATAAATCTAAGAATGAGTTATACTTTATTTAGAGGATGTTTTTTTAGTTTAGAACCATTTTAATTCTATTATATATTCTATCAGATTAGTATAATTATAATCCTTCAGGTCATCAACTTTTTAAATTTTGATGGACTTCACTAATGATTTTAAATATGATAAACTAAATAAAGGTCTTTCTGTTGTATCTGTACCAATGTCAGTATGATGGTAATGCATTTTTCTTGTCAGATAGAAAGAACTTGTTTCTAACCACTAGTTAGAATATAAGTTAGTTTGATGAACCATACACACCTTCGGTCTAATTTATTTTATTGAATTATAAAGGATTATATTCTTATTATATTAGTACTATTTTTATGTTTAGTATAAATTATTTTTTTTCGAAAATGCATACAAAAACACTTGTGAAATTTAATGTTAGTAAGAGAGTGTTCTATCAATGTGTTTTTTATTTACAAAACAAATAAAGAAAAATTATAATTTAAAATTATTAACTTAATAGTCTCCTCCTTTTGGTAAAGCAGAAAACGTAACATCAAAAATAAAAATTAATAAATTTGCAAATATTACATCCCTTTATTATTTTATTAAATTCAAATTTAATCGTTATAAATTTTCTACCTTATCATATCATTACCCCATAATATTATAACTTCTTTATGATCAAATAAATATTACTAATACTATGGATTATACATGTTGTAAAAATATTATTTTGTAAATATTGTCCTATTTTAGATAATAACTCCCCTTAAAAAAACAATTTTCAAACTTCTCCCAGAAAACATCTCAATTATTTCTCCCCTTTTAGAACTCTCTCCTCCTTAAACATATATCTTTAAAACATATCCCCCTTTCTGATTTTCAAAAATATTTGGGAAATTATATAATCAGTAGAAATGTTATAAAAATAATACCATAGAAAACTATTGTATGTTAATTAAATATTCATCCATTAAAATAAAAAAAATAACATACATCCAAAATAAATTGTAAAACACATAGGTATAATTCAATTGGATTAAAAAATTATTCATATTCAACATTCATTGAAAAGGTTTAAAAATTACATCAAGGATCGAGATGAAAATGTTCATTATTTATTTTACAACTTTTTCATGATCACCTTTATCTTCTTTACATCATTATGATACTTATGATCTTCTATGACTGAGGACACAAGAAACAAAATCATTTCCTTTATAATGGGTTTTATCCAAATTTTATCCTTAACTCTTTCAAATTCCTAAATAATCTTATTATTTTATTCCTTGTTAAGAAACAACTCGTATTAAAAAGATTAGATCTTGATGTCTTTTAATTTTATATTATGAACAATTAATTTTAGAATTTTGACTTAGTCATACAAATCATCTGTCGTGTATCTAAATTCTTTGACAAACATAACCCTATCTCAAACATCATATGAAGTTTTATTAAATGAGTCAACAAAGTCAAGTGAAATTTTATTTATTTCTAAAATCTTATCATCATGTTCCATGAGATCATTTTCAACCTACCTATCCCACCCAACCATCTTATTAAAGTGTCTTGTAATATTATTTACGGTTTTTTAATTCTATATCATTCTAAATAATCATCTCATTCAACATATTCAAGATCTTAGTTCATTATTATTTGAACATTGAATTTTTTTTCACCTTTCTTCAATATTTGGAAGATATGGTATTGAATCACTTAAAATATCAAGAGTTAAGAAAATCTAGTCAATGTTATTTTTCACCTTCATAGCAGCTGAGTCAGAGGATTCTAATTTTACTTCACAAATATGTGATCTTGAAGTTTTGATGTTTATATTATTTACTACATTTTTATCTTCTCCTTTTAAAGAAACTTTTCCTACTTATTATAATTTTTTGACGTTGACTTCTTTATCTATCTCAATATTGTTATGTAATTTCATTTATGATTAGTGAAATATTTCTTCCTATTTTGTAAATTATTTCACTCCCTGTGAATTTTTATTTTTGAATCATTATTGTGTTGGTAAGGTAATGGAGTAGAATATGAAGATGAATCTAATATGCCCTTAATTTCCTTAATGTCTTCCTCAGTTTATATTTCTTATTTTTCTTCTTATTATCCCTATTATTCTTCATTTTCTTCTTTTCCTTATTCTTCTTACTCCAATTAATTTTCTAATTATCACATTGTTTTAAGAACACATATTCAAAATTTTATAATATTTTTTGGTTTTTATTTCTCCACAACCTTCTGTAATTGAACTTGTACTGATTTTATGGATTATTCTATTACTCATTTAATTTTACCATTTTCTTGGACTCTTGTAATAAATGAATAAACTAATAATGTTTCTAAAAAATATAGACTGATATCAAGATTACTATTTTCAGTATGAGGTATGGTTATAGATTGTTCAGCCAACTATACAACAAAAAAAATGAGAAACTCAGAGAACTATATTCTTTGTATCCATTTCAACATGTTTCATTAAACATTATACTATTTTATATTCTGAAATATTTTTCTTCTATTTATTAATTTTATTTATTTCCATTAACTCATCGGTCATTCTATTCTTCATATATTTGGCCCCACCCATATCAAGGATGAACTTAGGATTACTAGTTTTCTTTTGAGACTTCGGAGCCATTAGTTTCATAAACTCCTCACATTTCATTAACATAGATTTATTTTTAGATTTTAGTGGTGAGGGTTCAACTTTACTCTTCTCTTTAACAGTTACTTTCTCTTTTCCTTATCTGACATCGGACATAGTTCTTTCCACTATAATAAAAAACATTTTCATATTTGAATAAGAAAACTATCTTCATTCTTGACAATGTTTCTTCACCAATCAATGAAATAGTTTTCATCAGGAATAATTTTTATTCTTAATATTTAATAATACCATATTATTTACAAAAAAAAATGTTGAAGAAACAAGTGAAAATCAGAATCATCGATTTCATTGGTGATTTATTAATTGATTTCAATATAATTAAAATAAACAAAACTATAATTATTTTCCTCACATTCATTAAAAATATAAAACAAAGATTTTAAAAACATTTGGGGTATCCTTATCACTATTTCTCGAATAAGATATCCCTGAATCCCCAATGTGATGAACCTTCTACCTAGTGTAAAGTGTGAAACCATTATAACTCTCTCAAATGATGAAAAGAAAGATGCCTTCACATTAAAATTAACAAAAGATCTATGTTTATAGGTAATTTTTTAGGCCATAAATATTTTTCACCAGGATAATCAACTGCAACTTACTATAAATATTTTTCATAAGAAATTTTTTACTCTTAAATAAATGAATTAAAAGATACTTCTTCATAATCTTTATACGATAGAAAATGAACTAGAGCATAAAATATTTAATGGTATCAAGTTAATAAAATTAAAAATCATATATCATAACCCAAATATTATCAATACATTGATACTTTATAACTCATTTCAAAAATATAATTATATTTCTTATATTGTTTTCTCTCAAAAAGTCTTTCTATGACGACTTCACATTTTTCACAGTCTTTAGAAGTGTTCTTCATATTGAGAATTGAATTAGTGATCAGATGAATGAAAAAATATATAAATTATCACTAAAAGGAGTGGTAATAGTCATCAAAAAATTATCTAGTGATCAATGTAGGAAACATATTGACCCACCATTACATAAGAACATAAGGAAAGTGTTCAAATTATAGAAAAATGAATGTTTTATGATATATTTCTTTACCTGGTCTGATTATTGACATTTATTAAATTTTTTTAAATATAAATATGAACTCTTGGAAGGATTTTTTATGAAAGAAATAATCGGTGTGACAGACAGTATGATTAGAAAAAATTAATTTTTTAATGATTAAGTAAAAACTAAAACAAGAATACCTTTCATTGTATAATTGTTTCATCAATATGAGTAACCTATTCTTCTTAGTTTTTATAGTGAAATTATTTAAATAATGTTTAAAAAAATTATTTTATGTATGTATCATAAAAAACATTAGAGTCTTAAAAATTTTTATCTCATAAAAAATTAATTTGTTTTGGCTTCAATTTGTTTTATAAAAGATATAACTCTGAAAAAAAATTAAAAAAATTTCAGTCCTAAAAGGTTTATAAAAGATTCAAACATTGAAACGTTTTATAACAATATTGAATCTAAAAAAAATTTATAACATTAAACATGTACTCCCCCAACAAAAATGAGTTCATTAATGTAAAGATATTAGTAAATAGGAAGAATATGTGAATAATTAATTAACATTGATCATTCCTAACTTCTTTTTAAAATATTCAAATATTTCAAAACAAATAAATTTTAATAAAAATATCTGCAAATTGTTCTTTCATTGCAATGAATTATAAAATTATATCTTCTTTTAGTGTGTGGTACCAAAATAAATGGTGTCTTGTGTTTATATTCTTATCATGTGTGTGATGTTCTATATTTTAACTTAAAGTAATGGAACTTGTGTTACCACAAAAAAGTGGGTTCTATTAAAACCCATGCCATCATCAGTGAGTGTGTGTTGCCTCAAAAACAAACAAGCACAATTACTTCCAGCTGCCACATATTCAGCTTCAGTAGTGGATAGTTCTATTGATTGTTTTTTTCGTAATGGACCATCAGATTTAATATTATCTTAATAAGTGGATTCTTTCGGAAGTACATTTTATATCTATTCTACATCCAAAAGATCAATATTTGAGATAGAATAATCCAAATCATTTCCATAAGGGAAAAAAAATTACGATGTTCCCTTAAGGTACAAAACATTCATTTAGATTATTTAATATGACACTATTTTGGATTTTCTTGATATCTAGAACATATGCATACTGAAAACATTAAATTCAGATGACTATTTATTAATTAATGTTTACTTTCAATAATACCTCTAAAGATATTTTGATCATTCTAGATTCCAGGAATCATCAATATAAATGTATTTGAGGTTCTGATAGGAGTACTAATACTTTTAGTTTTTTATTCCAGAATTTATTAAGAAGATATTTTATATACTTCTATTGAGATGTAAATGTTTCATCCAATTTTTTTGAAATTTTAAAATCTATAAAGTATATTAAAACACCCATCATAGTCCTTTCAAATTCATACCTCATAAGATCTTCAAAATAATTTGTTATATATTTTTGAGTTGAAAAAAAATATAATATCATGAACATATATTTCTTATAATCATAATCGTTTTACTAGCTTATTTTATAAAATGAGTTATATTCGTAGCTCCCTTAACAGAATAACATTTGTAACAAAAATCTAGTTAACATATCAAATCATGCTCTATCGGATTTTTTAAGTTTGTAAAGTTCCTTAGAAATTTTATAAACATGTTCTTGAAGTATTTTATTTCAAAACCATAGGGTTTATCTACATAACCCTCTTAATGAACAAAAACAATAAGCAATTGACACTAGACATCCATTTTAAATTGTTTCATATTGAATAATGTTTTATAAGATGGTAGTATATGAATAGTTTCAAGTCATTCTATAATAGCATATATTTCTTCATAGTCTATTCCCTGTTGTTGATTATATACTTTAGAAAAAAATATTTCTTTATTTCTAATAATTATTCGATTTTCATCACATTTTTATGAATGGCCTATTTTACTCCAATTATAAGAACTTTATTTAGGTCTTTTATCCAATGTCCAAATATTTTTTCTTTTAAAATCATTGATTTTATCTTGTATATCTTTTTTTAATTCTCATAACCTAAATACTCGTCGGGTTTTGTGGATTCAAATTATTATAATAATGTTAAATGTTCAATTTCATTTCTCATAGAACATTTAGTTGAAATTGATTGGTCTTAATTTCCAATGGCATTATCATTAGTCTTATTCTAAAGAAATTAATTATTTATTATATTTATAAAACTATATTATTAAAAAATAGGTAGAATTTATTCTTCAGTTATAACATCATAAACATATTCTTAGACTTTTCTCGTAGAGAGAAAATTTCTATCATCTGTTGAAAATGATTTTTCAAAATAACATATGTATTCATTGGTTTAGGTTGTTTGAAAAAAAGTTCTAGTGTCATCAAATATAACATGTTCAATTTCTGAATAAAATACATGATTTTTTCTAAAAAACTCTTTAATCCTTACTAGTTATAGAGAAACATAAAAAAATTCCTTCATTACATTTTCGGAAAAATTTACATACGTTATCTTTAGTATTCATAATGAATACTTTTCATCCAAAAACGTTGAAGAAGGAATTTTTTGGTTCTGTTAATTTTGATAGCTAATAATGAGTTTTATTAACAAAATATCTAATTAAAACTCGATTTATAGTATAACAAGAATTACTTACATTTTCAAACAAAATATGTTTCGCGACTGAGTATTTAGTCAACATGGTTCTAGTAATCTCTGGAATAACCTAGTTTCTTCTTTTAACTACATTATTTTTCTATGGAGTTCTTTGTTCTTCAAATTTATTTATAATACCTTTCAAACTGTAAAAAGTTTCAAAATAAGAATTTACAAATTCTCACCCATGATCACTTTGAATTGTTATCAATGAGAGTTATTTATCTTTTTTTAATTTGGATAAAAATCTATAAAAAACTAAAGGCTTTATATTTTCTTTAATGAAAATATACCCAAGTCAATCTATTGCAGTCATCAACTAAACATAAAAAAATTATTTTCCAACAATAATTCGTGTTTTTTTAGGAACAAATACGTCCATGTGCACCAATTATAAAGCATGAGATGTTGAGATTCCACTGATATATTTAAAACATAACTTATTTTTCATACCATGTAGACAAGGATCACAAAGTTTTGAATTATCAAACCTATGTTCTGATATATCTTTAACAATTTCATCCTTCGATCACATAACTAAAGTTATAAGGTTACACTATCTTAAAATTCTATTTCATAACCAGGAGGGACCCTCATCTTCACTAAGGAAAGGTATGTCTTGACTCTTAAGTTCCTCTAATATTAAGTTCTAAACATTATCACGTCGACTAGAGGAATGAATCAACTCATATTTTGAACTATTTCTAGTACATTTATAATTCCAAAAGGTGAAACTATTACACTTTTTCACATAATTTCATTATTATTATATTTATTTCTCTAAATTACTATGAAAAATAAGACATTTTAAATTACATAATTTCCAAGAATAAATTTTTTACCTATACCAGTGATCTCCCTTTGATTATTTTCTCTAAATGTTACATTGGAAAATTTTAACATTATGATATTATAAATGATATTATTGTTTCCAAAAATATGTATTGAGAGGCCACTATCAATGTACCAATTATTTTTTTCCTGGTAATTTACGTGTATTCTAGAAAATTAAAAGATTAGTTTCTTAGAACCCAAACCTTCTTGGGTTTGGTATGATCAGAAAATAATATTTTAGGTAACCACATTTTTCAAACATTGTTATTTCGGGAAATGTCGTATATTTTAAAAATAATTATTTTTGAACCTAAACTGAATTTTATCCAAAAAAACATTTGTTCTTTGGGTTTCCACCATAGTTTCATTTTTTTCAAAATAAATAAATCTTTGGAATAAATTTATCATTATAAAAAATAGGGTTTTATTAGTAAAACCAATTCTGATATAATCACTATGAGGTATAATTTGTTGATATATTTTATTAATTTTTTCATTCCCATAGGTAAACATGGATAAAATTTTATTAAAACTATAATTTGTTTTATTTTAGTTTAATAACTAAATTATTATCCTCAGTAGCAATATCAATTGATCTAATATTTGATAAATTACATTATAAACTACATTTCTTAGATATAGATTTTTCAAGATCTTTTTAAAGTGTATATTGATTAAAATTAAGCTAATAAAGATCCTTAAAAAAATTTAGATATTTCATTAGTTAAATTAAAAATTATTAAATCTTCCATTACAAAATTATTTTTGTAATTTTCATGTTTTTTATAAACATTACAATTTTCATGTTCAAGATGTTACTAAAATTTATAAACATCTTCAAAATTAGGTATGGTATTATCTTCTTTATTTAAGGATGATTTTCTATATTAATATGTGTAATTTCTCTCATCATTACGGTCAGGGTAATTATAATTTAATATAAGTTTGTAAGGGGACTCAAAAGTTTGTACCTTTTCTATAATAAATATATTCCCCTTTAGTATTTTAGTAAATAAATCAATATTATTATATCCAAAACATTCATTGTTCTATAATTATATTATTTACTATATTTTTTACTTTGACTCCATGTGTAATAAGATTTCAAAATTTTCATGTTCTTATTTTTTTAATACTTCATAGAATTTATATATAAATTTTACTATTTATTATCTTTTGTTTTGGACTTAGGAAAATCAGGCCATTTATTTTCTACATATTTCATTCATGACATATAAAATCAGTAGACTCTTTCTTGATATTATTTTCCTTATGAAATTTTTTGGATCTATACTAAACATATATCATACCCACAATTTCATTTATTCTTCTATCATGATTTTCTAAATCATTTAAAGCTATTTCTAAAAAAATATAATTTTATTCAACAACAAAATTATTTTTATTTCAATATTTCATAACTCTCTTAGTGGACTAATCATCAATAAAAATAGATAACATTGTAGAAACAAAATATGTCAATCTTCTTTTTCATCTTTTTAGTATCTATTTTAAATCTACCATCATATAGCACGAGTGTGCCAATAATATCATCTAATGTAATGTTTATAATCTTGTTGTATTATCCAAGGCTTTCATATTGGATTCTTATTAATTGGGAAGATCCCAATAATATTTCCATCCAATATTCCATCTATTATAAATTTCCCTCCAATAGAATATAAATAATTAACAATAGTCATAAACCTTTAATGAATTTTTTCTAATGATTCTTATGGCAGGGAATCAAATTATTGATTGCCAGCTCTCAAAAAATATTTTCTATCCTCAAGAACTTTATAAATTCAGAAGTGAGTGACTTATAATCTTTTTTATATGTTATTTTTTTATTTAGATGAATATATTTGACTATATATAGTGTTATTGTTGAGAAAAAGTATAGTATTCCTTAATCTATAATTTAGTTCATATGATTACCATTCTTAATGAGTAAAGGTATTAACATTCATTACCAGGTATCTTCTAATCACCTCTTATAATCACAGTGTTTTCGAATTTACTATTGATAAAGAATTTTTTTCATTTTGTATTTATAGTACTCATAATAATTTCCACCAAAAATAGGCGGTTGACTGGGATTTAGATTTTCTAATGTTCCAACATTTAAACCTACCATATTGAAGATAATAGAGACTATTTTCAACAAACATGTTAGTGTAAAAAAATTTATAAAATATTGTTTGTCAAAAAATGAAATAAAATTTCAGTTGATAATAATTTTCAAAACAATGCATGTATTGAAGTAGAACCTTCTCTAATACAAAATGTTGGATAGTAATTGTTTACAATGGCTATAAGTGGTGGGTGATTTATGGTTTAACAATTAAACTAAAATAAAACACAATATCTATTAATTGAAAATGACCGATCTCACATTTTTTTTATGATCATAGTGATAAAATCAAAATGAGATATGGTCAGATTATATCAAAGTTGTTTATTGGTATCATAGAAATATAAATAAAATTTTTTTCTTAAAAATATATGTATAAAAATAACTTTCTAATACACTTTCATAGAAAAAAATAATTCTATTATAAAAAATAAAATAAAAATTTAATAATGATATGAAAGACATACAATATTATAAAAGAAATTAATTTTTACCCATAAGAGTTAAGGTAGTCTGAAATACTAACTAAATATATTCAAAGTTTTATCACCTATTATAAAGGTATGTCCTTCCTTACCATGAAATACCTCAATATGATAGATCAGTATGGCTCCTTCTTCAAATCCCCTAGAATCCCTCAATCTAATGGATTAGTATCAAATATAAATTTTTTAAAAACAAGTACCTTAATAAGATGATCGATGTCAACTCTATCATCTTAGCCATAAAATCCATTGATCTGAAGAATCAGATACACCACCATCATATCCATATAACATGTTTATTAGTACCACAGTCAGAAACATGTACTCAAAACATAATTTTTCAACAGAATTTATATTCCCCACAAGAATTTCTTATAACATTAAATATCTATAATATTACAAATATTTGGAATGATATCTCCACTCAGAGAAATATTTAGATGACTTGAGTTGAGAATGCATCATCTCTCACCTCTTCAAATGATTGCCTATTTATAAGTGAAATCTCAATGGTCATATTTATGATTTAGTTGCAACTATCAAGGGTAAATTGAACTTTAATAGCTCATAATGATATATATATTGAACTTGAAAAATAATAATGAGTTATTTATTTATTTTTTTGGATATCATTTAGTTTAGTACAATTACAATGATTTTTTGTATTTTTTGTGGTAGACATTTTTCTAATTACTCTGATTATAAACATTTCATAGTATTATGGGATTCAATATTGATTTTCATTCTAATATACTAAAAAATGTTTATTCTGATGAATTGGTAACAATGTTAGTCTGATTGTTGGGAATTCATTCATTTATATAGACATGGAAAAGGTACAAGAACAAGTTAGAACAAAAGTTGGCCAGGGGAATCTAATTCACCTTTTGACCGATGGATTGAATTAAATAACAAGAGTTTATATTTTTATTATATTAGGACTATTTCTATATTGGTTATAAAATAATTTATTCTAAAAATATATTCTAAAACACTTGATAAATATATGTTTTGTAATATTGTGTCTAAATAAAGTGTTTTTCATTTCCAAGACTATAGAATTGAAAATTATAAAGTAAAACAATTTGACACAACAGTGTTAAGTGTCATAGGAAACCCAAAATAAATACACCTGAAAATCCAAAAAATTGGTACTAAAATCACATATGGCTAAAAAATCCATCCGCTATCCCAAATACCATATCATCTATTTAGCATTGGTCCTTTTCCCATATATTGACTTGTAACCATGAATTCTTCATGGGTTCCTAATGACAGACTGAGTAAAGTGTGAGTAAAAATTAGTTAGGAACCACCAAGAGTGTCTCTAACAACATCAATTCTAAAATAGTGTATACAGAAGTATGATAAACAAAAAGAAATTATTAGTAAATTAGTTTTCAATATTTAATAATATTTTAATTTTCTAAATTTATCATCAGTTCCAAGTGATACCAATACCCATTGAGCAGTATTTGACCCATGCCTATCATTTGAACCATATATAATTGGGGTCATAGGTCAATATACAAGGAGCATCAGTCCATGTATCTAACCAGGATTCATAACGCCGTGTTCGACCGTCCCAACTCTGATATGGAATGCCATATCAAAACCATTAGAGTCTGATGATTTAGCCCATCCATTAAAAAAATGATGCATCATGGAACCTGGAGCATCATTCTAGCCTACCCACTGGGTAATAGTATTAGTCCAATATATCAACCAACCATTAGTCACAATTATGATATTCAACACTGATTACCACATATCATGTAATAACAAAAATAGTACCCATTAATATTTTTTACACTTTTGATGGTTCATTACATTCACGATGTTCCCAATTCCCATAAGAAGACCATTTTTTCATTTAATAAAATTTTAACCATTTTAACTCATTTCAATCCATTTTACCACATATTATATTTACTTTGACCATTTATGACATTTAACTATTTACAATCCATATCCCATTTGACTTATTCTAGTAAATACAGGAACCTATTTGTTCAATGTTAACCTTATAAACAAATTTCAAATTATTTAAATATCATAAACCTTTCAATTAATGATTTAGAAACTCAATTATCATGTTTTGTGGAGTCGAACACCCCATGGATGACCATAGGCTGGGTCTAATCATCCTCAATGAATCCAACGTGTATTTTGAAACGTCCAAAAAATCATTTAGACACCTAATTTATCATTTCCTACCAAGTAATATAATGTGCAACACAATGAAAATAAACCACAGCCATATAAACATGAATAAACATAAATTATGTGGGATATAACTTTTAGACCGTATACCTCGTTCTCGTAGAAAACTGCTCACATAAACATTGATCTTGATTGAATCCTTATCAACCATAAAATATGTAACTAAAAATTGGGTAAGAGCTTTTTATAAATGAGGGGGGAATTGTTAAATAATATACTTTTAATGAGTTGAATGCCTTTTCTGCATGGTTGGATAAACTGTGCATGAACCATGGGGAACCCTTTGTCCAAGAGAAATCTAAGATGCATGGTTTACCTAGCCCACCATCATCGTCTGAAAAAATATATGGGGGACATGTTCCTACCTCTATCAAAGAGATTTCAATCCACATGAAATCTTAGTCCATGGTGCACAGTAATTACAAACCATAAACCAACCATTCTCTATTCGTTGGATGTACTTTTTTCTTCCCTTTCACATAGCAAACCCCCAAAACACCCCAAAATCCCCCTATATTCTCATGAATCATTTTATTGACTAAAAAAATGAGAGTAAATGTGAATATAAATGTGACGTAACTCATACCAGGGTGAGGAACATTCAAAATTACAATCTTATAATGGATCATCCTTGAGTTTCACAACTAATTATCTCGAATATTCCATGGCAAAAAAGATTAGGCCATTATCCCAATATATTTTTCACCATATCCCATGTTTCATGAACTCAATCGTTATTTCACAAAACTCAGACTTAAAGAAAAAACATTCCCCATGTACAATTATATGTATGATTCACAATATGTATTCAATGCTCCTCAAAGGATGCATCTAAATCTATCTCAACATCATCAATATCTATCACAAGATAAATATTGGTGTGATACTGCTGATGTTGTGATATATAAAAGTCATTAGGCATACCACTATACCACTATAGATGAGTCAATCGATATGCCACCAGTCAAATCCTCTCCACAATCTCAAACAACCCCTCATTCCGGGGTTCCAAGTTTCTAGGTCATTGAATTTAATGGCGTCATAGACTTAGTGACACTCAAACAAACACAGGGTTTCCCACTATAATCTGAAGAGGTCAATGACATTTGTTAGTATATGAATTCGGTTTAATTTGGTCCATATCCTCTCACTTTAAAATCAAAATAAAAATCTATAACATATCATGCAAAAATCTCAGAACTAATTACTTTGATTCCCCTACTTCCATCAAATATATAGAAGATATTCAAGGCCTACTATAGTGTAACTAGTTTGGTGCCTTATGAAAAATTGTCTTAAATTGTTTTTGTAGGAAAACCCAGTAAGTTCTATGTATGGATCCCAATATCCAAAAAATCCTAGGAAACATTCTATTAAAGTGTCTTCTAATAAAATAATACTATGTTCTGATTTTTTATCTGTCTGTGGGTGAAAATCCATAAAAAAACCACAGAACATATCCCCTTCTACATCACTTATCATAACAATGTAGTAAAATATGGATTTTGATATAAATTAAGCATTTTGGTACCCCATGAAAATGTACTATCTACTAGAAATACAAGTCACCCATATATTCTATGATTAATTTCTAACAAGTGATAATTTTTTGTGAAACCTTGGTTAAATGATTTTTAATCACCTAAATCTTTCTATTCTTCTATGGTGTCCTCTAAATACATACACAAAAATCCATGGTAACATAATCTCACATCTATTACAGAATATTAAATGACTATAAATTCCTAACAGGTCACTGATTCTTATCTATCACCTGGTAATAGGTTTATCATCATGCCATGAAACCCGTAATCTCTGTTATCATCATTAACCATCAATATTATATCTGATGATCATAGTACATTTTTTTGAAAATTGGTGTATTTCCCACATTGTTGAACAAAACTCACAGATAATCTCTTTCGGTATACAATTATTATCAACCACACAACCATGAATGTTAATAATATCATCCTCATCAATAGTCTCATCAGAAGGTGGATTTGACCATAAAAACTATCTCTCTAATCTAGCCATTCTGAATCCTCATACTACCTCCTCTTATCACTATTTATAAGATATGGATCAACATACAAGGAAATGATTTTCATCAGCTCATGGTACTCTTGGAAACCTATATGCATCACTAAAAACAAATCCATCATATTCCACTCATTACCATACCCCTGAACCACATGATCATGTTTCATCCGTCTAAACACATCTGTTACATGATTTTCCATTATCAATATAAAATCTATAAAAATTAAAAATAATGCATGTAATCAACCCATCTCCACTACTGAATTTTTAAATTATGATGTTAAAAGGTATATTTTTGGATCTTGTGATTGGTATAATCCACTAAATTATCAAAAAAAAAGTCCACCTACATTTCAAGTCATAAACCACTACAGCCAACCCGATATCATGTGTATCAAATTTTTGTTCACAAGGCCTCAACTCTTGTGATATATGGGGTAATAATTGATCTCCCACCATCAACACAACCATAATCTCAATCCCATATGCATTAAAAAACTAATGTAGGCTCTTTACCTAGATTAGGTAAGATATATGTGGTGTTGTGGAACAATGTTTCTTTAGCTCCTGGAAATAATTCTCGAATGATTCGATCCACTCAAACCTTAAAACCTTCATTCTAAATCAAGATAGTGGAACTACCATATGAGGATGGTCATTTATGAACCTTCAATAAAGATAAACTAAGGAAAAAAACTTCGAATGTCAAAATGATTCATAGACTTCTCCCAATAAAAAAAATACTTGAACCTCCTCTAGTCCAACGTATAAACCATAATCAAAGATTATATTTCCCATGAAATGAACCTCATCAATACAGAAATGAAATTTAGAAATATTGGTATAAATTTGATTCTCTCTTACTGTACTCAGGATGATGTCAATATATGAGGCATGATTATCCAGAGTCTATGAGTAGAGTATGATGTCATCCACAAATACAAGAATTAACTAATCTTGGAATGAGTGAAATATCTAGTTCATCAATTGCACAAACATAGTAAGAGAATTCATTATACCAAAGAGAATCATGATGAACTCATATAAATCATACCTTCTTCTGAATATAGTTGGAAATTTATCATAATTTATCACACTCAATTGGTGGTACCCTAACAAGATATTATATTTGTAGGACACACTATTTCCCTCTATTTAGTCAAAAAGATCATCAACATGGAGAAAATTATATTGCTTCTTAATTGTCAAGGGATTCAACATCCATTAACCAATTAATAACCACAATGTTTTATCAACCTTCATAGAAAAAAACTAGAGACTAAGGTGATGTACTTAATAATATAAAACCATTATCCTCCAAATCCTCTAGAAAAGTATTGAGATCCTGAAGCTAAAATAATTACATTCATTAAGATGGAATAGAAACCAGTTAAGCTCCAGATATTAGGTCAACCTTGAACATAACCTCTCTCTTAGGTGGAATCCCTAAGAAGACCTCCAGAAACACATTCAAGAACCAGTCCACCATCATAGGTAAGAAATCCAAATCGAATCCCCCATCATTAAGAAAAAGTGGGAAAATGGGTTTTGATCTCAGCTAGTTGTTGAAAATCTAGCCCTGCATGACCTAGATATATATTCTTCTCCCCAAGTTGAAACTCGCTATCCTATGGTAATAATCACTGTGACTCTGGTATATAACCAAACAATCCATCCCTAGTATCAATAAAATCTTATCATCTCAATCAAATAAAGGTCCCAAATGATTCAATACACACCAAACATTAGAAAACACTCATTACATTGATAGATAACATATGATTTCACCCCCAATGATGTGTGGATTGACATATCCCAAAAAATATACTCTACACCTAGACCCAAACCATTCACAAACCTAGTAAATATAAATGAGTTTGTTTCTAGTGTATCAAATAAAGCACTAGAAATCATAGAAACTATATCAATCGTACCTCATATAGGAGATGGTCCAACATCTCCGCAGATGGGTTTATGCAGAACTATATAAAACTATAATGTACCACTACAGTAGGATCTTGTTTATTTCCCTTGGGTTTCACTACCCATTTGATATAGATGCTCTTGTCTTGAAATACCATGTCTTACAATGAAATCAGTATAACCAGCGGAACTCCAATTGACCAATTGAGATGGGTTAGAAGAACCCTTATCATTAATTTTCATCATCCATAGTCCCCCATCATATTCCTTATATCATGGGTTCCAACAGAACAATTGTAAATGAGAAATCCTCCCAAAAGATCTGTATTCCACTAGTGGTCATAGAAACATGCCACGTGGGTGACTTGTCCTATTGTACTCATATCAAATGATAGAACAAAATCCATGAGCGGAAGACACTCAACCTTGTGAACTCTATCTTTCATCGCCATAGTTGATGTTCTCATAAGGCCACTTCTTACTATCAAAATATATACCAGTAGATCACCTAACTAAAACAACTTTCCCAACAATAAAATCAACCACTAGTTTCCCCTTAGAAATGGGAGTTTGATCCACTACCTCCTTAAACTGGTTGAAACAAAATATATTTTCCAAAGATATCATCTCATGTCTATTTCCATACATAAAATTTCAATCCACAACTCCCTCTTCTATATAAAATGATAGAAAATAACTTTTTAGGTCTATCAATGGGCTAGAATAATACATCAATGACATACTCCATTGATTCAATTGGATGAACTTTTAATATTTTATTTCCTTTAGTGTCTTAGGTTATAAGTGTTCCAAGAACATTTCCTAAAATTCTTTCCATTACATTTCCTCCAACTGCTCATATCGGGCCTAAATGTCTCACCAATTCTTTCATAGTCCTCATAAAATATAGGCTACCATATTGACACTTTTCTCTATATGGGTATTTATATGGTCTAATATAATATTAATAAAATTAGTCTAAAACTATAATTCATGGGGCCCACCCTCTATATAAAACATCATAGTATAATATAGAAAAACAATTTCTCATTAGATCAAACATAATCAGTGGAGTATTTCATTGGTCTCTTTCCATAAACTGTATAAGACACAAAAATTTCATAAATAACTTATCTTCCACCTACCACCATGGAACAATTGTGTTTCTAGTCCTACTACTGGAAAATATTTCTTGAAGACACCCTCTTTTATTCAAATTGGAAAATCATTTCATAGAGACATCTATCTACAAATCTAAATCAGTATCCCAAAATACATAAAATACAATTTCCGTATTTTTTAAAAAAAGTGGGATTGATACTAGTCATAACCAACCCACTCCGCACATGCTATATGAATAGATAAAATAATATATATTTTACTACCCTAAATTATCCCTATCATTGGATATGGATAACTTAAGTTAAACCAATATACATAATCACAATCTTGTCATTAGATGCCATTTTAACAATTTCACATTCAAACAATATTAATATTTTTTCACTTAGGAATCATCTTAACCCTTTCAATTTAGAACATCGCAGTTCAATGTTTTTAAAAATCATTATTAGGCACAATTTTCTAAAAACATTATGAAATCCATGAAATCAGATTCATTTCCCACAATTCACAGTAACTATTTTTCTATGAATTCATAAAATTAGGTATGTCACACAAATCCCTAAGTTCCCACATGATGCATGCAGATGAAAACCATGTGTCATTCCATGCCACATATAAAACCTTAGAAATCGATTACATGACACAAAAAATGTATCACCCACTCAAAAAATATCCTCAAATTGTAATAAGGGAACATCAATAATAACAACCTCACACTAGAAATTTTTGTTTTTCACCACACACATGTTAGCTAATCACGTTATAGATCTGATTAACAAGTCCCAAAACATCCAAATATTCTATATACCATTCCCAAATAGTATGAACTGGAAAATAAAACTCCCATAATACCACTTCTTGACAACACAATCTATGTACCACTAAATCATTTCACTAAGCTAGTGCGCCACATGACCTCAGACATGAATCCTCATATTCTAGAGGCTACTAATTAAGTGTGAGGTTCCAAATATATGTGTGTGAAAACTATACCACGTTACCAATGTAATAAAACATTATAAATCAACATAAATAATAAACAAAGTGATAGTAATCAATATTAATGAATCATCTAATCATTTCTTCAAACTAGTTACAAGCCCATGATAATAAAAGTTAACATTTAATGTTATAGTATAGATATGTTTCATAATAAACCCAATATGAAGGTGCATGATAATCCCCAAAATGAGTTATGACATAACATCTTGTTCCCAGATCTGTACGTCATCCAAAATCCCATATCATTCAAATAATATAAATCCATTTATATCATCCTAACCTACAACCATAAAGTCTTATCGGGTACCCAATTGTGTCCTAACCGGGGTGTTTGTACAACTAATTAGGCCATCATCCAAAGTGTCTACAATAACATTCATTCTAAAATAGTGTATACAAAAGTATGATAATCAAATGGAAAGAAGTAGATAAAGTAGGTTTAATTATTTAACAATATTTAAAGTTTCCACATTTATTCTATACTCCAAGTGATACATTTACCAATGAAACCTAATTTGTCCCCCATGGATCATATGAATGATATGCCATATGATTCATAGTTTGACATATAAGGAGAATTATTCCCAGTATCTGAGTAGGATTTAAAACTCCATGTTAGAAAATATGATCCATGATATTAATGTCCTTTTCCAATCCCATGGAATATATATGATTATTCAATTATCCAAAATATTTAACACATTAGTGTCCTGGAGTATCAGGCTAGCCCACCCAAGGGATAGAAGAATCATTCTAACATACCAACCAGCCATTAGCCACATTTCTAATGGTCATCATCAATGACCTCTTATCACATAATAACAACAAGGTTGAACCTTTTTATATGAAACATTTACCAAATATCCATAAATTCAACATGTTTTAAATTTACATACCAAGACCACTTTACCATTTAATAACATTATAAACATCTATCACCCTTTCAATCCATTTAACCTCATAAACATGACTATTTATCCATTTAGCACATTTACCCATTTACAATCCATAATTCATTTAATTTATTCATGTTAAAAAACTCACAATTATTATATTTTAACATGATAAACATATTTTTAATTGGTTTAATGTCATAAAAAATTTAATTCATTATTTAAAAACTCAATTATTATGTTTAATAGAGTGGCACACCCCATAGGTGACCATAGGCCTAGTCCAATTATTCTCAACTGATCCAACATGGATCTTGAGGGGTTAAACACTACATTTAATCATCCAATTTGTAATTTTCTATCATGTAATCAAATTTACATCACAATGACACAATATAAAATCCATATACACATGGATAGATAGAAATACTATGTGATATAACTTATAGAACACCTACTTCAAGCTTATAGACAATCTATTTCATAAACACCACTCTTGATTAAATCCCAAACAAACCAAAATTACAAAATAAAGAACATACTTGAAATAAATGGTCAAGGAATTCAATGTAAGAGAAAATATTCCACCTTGATTCTCTTTGAAAATAGAATAAAGGACAGTGGTTTACTCACATGGAGCTTCAATTCGAAACCAATGACAGTTCAAACCTACAAAGATCGAAGTATAATGGTCCATGGAAGAGGGAATATATATTGGTTGATAACCTATGATTTTAGAGCAGTAAATGTGAGGAAAATTTGGTAATGCCTTTTACATATCAAGGGGTGAAATGGTAGGATCCACCACTTTCAATGAGGCACATGGTTTGACTGCATGGTTAAAAAATTCATATGCCAACCATGTGGGAACCTCTGTCCAAGATGGATAAAGGATGTATGGTTTGGTTGGGCTACCCATATTATTTTACAAACTCTATTAATTTCATGCGTCTTCTTCTTTATAAGGTTGTTCAGTCTACACAGTCTTATTGTCCATGGTGTACAATTAGTACTAACTATGTTCCAACCATTAATTATGCATTTGATGTGATATTTTCATCATTTTCACATCTCATACCCCATAAACATTCCCAAATACCCTAATATTCTTAGTAATCCTTTTAATATATAAAAATAGGGGAGTTGAACCTAAATTAATTCCTAACATAACTCATATAATGGTTGGGAGCTTACAATATATCATATGGGAAACAAAATCATTAAATTAAGAAATATTTAAAAATAAAGGGATATGTGTGGTATAAATGTAAATAGATAATAGAAAACATAACAAAATTAATGGGTTGAACTTACCAACCTTATTTGATAAAATTTTAAGTGAAATGTTCATAACTAATAGAATGAAGATTGAGTTACCAATAATCCTTACAAAATGGGTAAACACTGATTAAAAATCCATTTTTCAGAATACAATTGATTTGGAATGACATCTCACATGAATAAAAAAAATATATGACATATATATATAATTAATAAACCATTAAAATTAAACCATGGTGTATAAAAATAACACTCATTGAATTAATGTTGGAGATAAATAACCCATGAGTATTGCATTAAATTTTAATATGAACCCCTTGAAGGAGAAGGAATTTAATTGAACATAAAATACCATGAATAAAATAAAATTAATGATATAATTTATCAAACACGTAGTATATACACTACATAAATGAAATTAGTTACATGATACCAATAATGCCTCAAATTGATGAATTTGAGATGAAAACAATTACCATGGAACTAATTAATTCTACACTTTCAAAAAATGTCCAATTTTTTTAAATAAAGTTTAATAAACACTTAAAATGAACCATATTAAAAAATATAACCATTTATAATCCTATTTTTTATCATGACACACACAATATATATTATTTATTGTTTCCCTATTTTTGATACTATGTTTAGCTAATTTGTATAGATTTGAACATGTTTTATAAAAGTAGTATTGGTATCTATTGTTTTTACAGAGTAAATCACTCTATGATAATATAATTAACCATCATAGATATTATAATATATTTCATAAATCTATAATTTTGTTTCATATAATTTTTAATGATCCATGAGGATGAAATCAATGATGAACATGTTTTGAAGATTCTTTGTGAAATAAGGTTGATTTATTAATTAAAGAGCTAAAGTTTGATATAAACATACCAAAAACATTAAAATAAAAATATTACATATATTTAATATTAAAATACCAATGTATAATTTCTCATAGTAATTCATGATATAACACATTTTATTTTTCAATTAAGTGGTTGAACCAACCCAAACATGAACCTACTATAATTAATGGATGATTGTGAGGCCATTTAGTTGTACTAGTATTATTAGAAAAATAAAATGATCTTATTCTGTCCTTATTAGTTTAAAAAATTATAATTTAATGATTTAAAAATTGAATATATTTTTATAAAGTTATTACATAGAAAAAAGAGATTATTTCCCCCTTTGTATTCTCATTTTAAACAATTGAATTAACAATGAATGTTTTTTGATCATATTGTTTATTGTTAATAAAATTATTTATAAAAAAACCTTAATGACATAATTATAATAATATTTATCCATTAACCCAATTATAATTACCATAAATGTATGGTAGTAATTAAAAAATGTACACTATTCCCAGGAGGAGTTTTTTTGCACGTATGCTTATATGATGATTTCATTTTCATAGAATGAGATGAAGGAATAATAATTTTTTTTGCTTCAGAACAATAAAAATGATATAAATATAACGATTTTATATTAAATTATCATTTTATTTCATCCATTTAATGAGGGGAAGGAATGTAAAACAGACTACGTCATGGATGATATAGTTGGCACAACACACGAATGATGGTTTCATTTTTATTAATTGAAATAAAAAAGGAGATTCTTTACTATTCCCAGAAAACAATAACATTAAGTATTTAACAAATACTAATACTATTTTATACTTATTTTAATGATATAATTTAAAAATATAAAATAAGAAATAAATGAGCTAAGTAAAAATGATAACTTACATTGACCAATTTGACATTCCCTTCACAAGTCCCTTGTAAATGGATATAATAATCTAGTATCTTATGACAAGAACCTCAAAAAAGTTAAATAGAAATATATGGTAATGTAGATGGTTATTTTTTCAGAGTTAAACAAAATTATTAGAGTGGATTTTAATGTTTGGTGAAAAGCCCCTCTTATAAGTGGTGAGAATGGAATTTTTATAAATGATTTAAAATAATACATAGAGAGAACTTGTTAAAAATGTCAGCTGGACCCAAAAATTAAAAATAACTTCATTTATGTTGATATATGATCGATAATAGCTGAAAAATGTTATTAAAAACATGGTATTAGTGTGTTTAAATTCCTTTACCACTTGTATTATTACTTTTCTACATTTTAGATTTAACAATGGTAACTATTCTTTTCTATGGTATCTTAATCACTGTGAATAAAAATAAAAAACATAATTTTTATATAATTTTCACTAATTTATTACTAATTTTTAATCAATTTTATTTTATTACATTTTTTAATATTTAAAAAAGTAATATTAAATACTATATGTATATGTATTGAAAATAATTTTTTTAAAATATAAATTATGTTCTAAAATTTAAAATATGGGTTTGTAAATTAAAAAGACTATTTTTAAAATTATAAAGCCACTTATAATATATAAATATTTTCTATTATATAATTTTTTCATAAATTTACAATTCATGATTTGATAATAATAATGTCATAAATGTAATGTTATGTTTAATAAAAACATCATGCATTATTCAATTAAAATATTTTTTTAAACATTCGAAAAATTATTCTTATGAAAATATAAATAGATGAATCTAAAAATATTTCTCATTTTTTCAAATTAAAATTCAAAATATTTAGTGTTTAGTTGTTAAACAAACTGTTGATATATATTTAAAATTATTTTTATAGGAAAATACCTTTTTGTGATTATTAACTATTCTTGTTCTTATTTCCTATTATTTACTAATTAAATTGTTAATAAAAAATATTCATATCAAATATAGTTTATCATAATCAAACAAAATATTTTATGAGTATAAATTCATATAAAATAAATAAATAATAAAAATACATTTCAATGTATAAAATAATTGCTTTCTGTGATTTAGGATATTCTAATAGAATTTATTTCATCTTAAAAGTATCCATTATTTTATTTATATAATTATTTTTATATTAATTCCATACCATTAATTCCAAATAATTTAATGGATAGGTTTTCATAGAGTAAACATATGAAATTTTTATTTTAGTTTGGAGTTTTGTGTGGAGAAATCTATCGGACGCATTGACCTTTTAAAGGTAATCATATATTAAATTTTTTTATTGTGTCAGTTCATTTAGCATTTAAACTTCCATTATATATATTGTTGATTTTTTTTCTAGTGAAAAGTATTATTTTATGAAAGGTAAATCTATATACTTTATAAAGAGATTAACTAAAACCCAAATGGCAATATGGTTTCTAGATGTACTGGGCAGTGCTACGATAAAATCTGTGTTGATGTCTTCATATTTCCAAACTAGTATGGGTAATAATTTCATCATAAAATTTTAATTTTTCCATTTTCCCATAATTATGTTTCATACTAATAATATATATGTGTACACTACAATATACATATTCATGTTATCGAACTATAAGTTTTATATTTGATTTTTGAACATCTTCAGGCTTTTATGATGAATAGATATGCACGGGAAATGCAAATTATAAAAAAGTACCTTTCTAGTTCTTATTTTAATGGGATGTGTTGGGTTCAAAACCATATAAATCCATTTTTTTCAAATTGGAATACCAAAATATTTTAAAAAAAATATCTATCTCCTTACCCTCATTATAGGATTATTTGACCTTCAAATGGATAGATGGTTTACTACTCATGTCCTCAAGATTCATACCTTGAAAATTCATGAGTATTTGTTCTTTTTAAACCATAATCATGTAAAAGAACAAATTTTTTTTCATGATCAGATTACCAGACACCTTAATATCCTTCCCTAGGTGGTAATGTATTGACAGTTCATAATTTTTGTTCAATTCCCACTATCACCAGAAACATTTATTTAACTCCTTCTATTTGAATATATATTTAATGTTCTTATGGTCAATATATGTATATATATCACAATTTTCACAATAGGTATATATGAGAGACTATAAAACCCAAAGACTATTGTTTTTAGATCCAAGTCATGAATCCTGTAATTTTTTTCATGGTTTTTTAATTAATATGATGCATAAGCAATTATTTTATCATTCCACATGAGGATTCATCCCAAGACTTTTAATAAATCATCACTATAAAATAAAATACCTTATCCACTATAGAGTAATGTATGTACATGATAAGTGACCAATCTATTTATAAGATCTATCAATCGTTCCTAACATTATTCAATCTAGAGGAACATCTCTCATTTATTTTTACGTTTATTAGAGGATTGGACAATCATGATAAATTTCTCCCAAATTTTTTTCACTCACATTTAATCTAAGAAAACATTACATTTTCATCATAGTGTTTAGACTAATCTATTATTCAATATCATAAATCTTAAATGGATCCACATAAATCACATCACTTGTTATTACATGACCAAATAAGGATACTTTTGAATCCAGAATTCAAATTTGCTAAACCTGGCATATGATTTCTCCAGTAGTAGTGTATTTACTAGAATCCTTAAATAATGTTAATGTTCTTCATTACTCTTAGAATATATGACAATATCATCAATAAGTTATCCTGTAAAATATTCAAGTTAAATTCTTAGAATTTATTCATAACATCTATGAATATAGAAGAAGAAATTATATGTCTCAGTGGAACCAATAGAAATTCATAGTGTCCATATCTTTTGTAAAAGGTTGTCTCTATAATATCATTTCTTTTCACCCTTAATTTATGATATCTAGAACAAAGGTGAATCTTTGAAAAAAAAATATATACATACTCTGCTTTCATTGAATAGGTCACTGATACAGGTTGGATAATATTGGTTCTTGATCATGATTTTATTAAGCCCACTGTAATCAATTAAAAGATGCACTGATTTATCCTTATTTTTTACAAAGAGTGTATAAATAACCAATGGGGAATCACTAGGATCTATAAAACCATTGTTCAAATTATATTATGGTTTCTTATTTAATAAATCAAATTAAAAAGAGGATATTATGTTCATATACAATGATATAGGAATGGATCTGAGTAAGAGTTCAATCAAAAACTCAACCTCACACAATATGGGATGGCTATGAAATTTTTATAGAAATAAATCGGTTTATTCTTATATAACATTCATTCAATAAATATTGAATTCCTCTCTAATAATTAGATCTATATTTTCTTAATTAAAAGGTATCAGTACACATATTAATGAATATTCTTCTAAAGGGAGTTCATGTTAGGTTCAAAGGCCCAGAGAAAAAGCCTGTGGGCCGGGGATTTCAATATTTTCCATCGGTGAGATGACGGAAATTTTCATCACTGGTGGTCTGAGCCCCAGAGAGGTCTGAGGATCTCGCCTAAATTATTAAGAGAACAAATTAAAATGAAAAACATACCATTTTTATATCTAAATCCGCAGTCAACTGCAACAAGTCGATGGAAATTGCCTCTTGAAGGATCCAATGCAGGATCCCTCAAGATCATCCACATGTGCTCCAAAAATCTGTTAGAACGTCAATCGTAGAATTATGGGTGCTAGTGCGGTGATTCGAATATTCTTTCGACGTCTCGACGATCACTACATCGAGATCTCTTAGATGCTTGAGGAGGAACATGATCTGAACTCTTGGATCATCAGCTTCTCTATCTAGAATGTGGGAAGCGAGAGAGGATCTCAATATTCATTCCATAAAAATGAATGAATAGCGAATTTCACACCATAAGAGAGAGCCTCCTCTTATATTTACATTGGACCTGAGAAATACCCGTTTGGGTTCCCCAGCCCCCATTTATTTCAACGTCCACTAAATAAATAATTTTGACGAACTAAAGTGTGCCAATATTATTTATTATTCTGTCACATAATTGTAATGTATATATAATATATTACGTGATAAAACCGAGTCATTTAACTCGACTCTCTATCCCATTTAATATTAAACGAACCTTGAATATTAATATAATATTCGTTCGAGTATTATTTTCTCTTGTTTTCGGAACTCTTAAATACATTAAATAAATTCAATCCTAAATATTCATAACTTTAATATTAATGAATTTATTTAATTCATCGGTGATCGTTAACTTGGAAAACGCTCGGACCCCATGGCTGGACCCACTATTTCCATATACCGATTCAACTGAATAGGGTGGATTATTGAATATGCTATTGTGTGTCACCCTCTAAACAATTATCTCAAGAGGAGTGGATAAAATCCATAGACCAAGAGCGGAGTCTAGAAACTCATCATGACCCCTAAAGTGATAAGTATTGTCATGGAAATGACTACCATCCTATGAACACTGATTGTTTACTATAATCCCTTTGTCATCAAATATCTCATAAATCATGACGCACTCTTTTTTCATCGTCTTTATCTTGCTTTATTATTTATTGATCTTTCTGGATGGATTTTCCTTTGTACTTCTTTCGCCAAAGACATATGAAGGCGGAACCATCCTGATCAACCATGCCTGAGATATACAACTTCCTAAACTTGGAAGCAACAAATCCTTTATTGATCATTCAGTCAATGTCATACCACCAATGACGCACCCAATACAAACGACCTTTCCACGACATCACTGCCATGGTTTTTGTCTTGCATCAATGTATGTAATCAAATGATATATATTGGTAATGGTCTCAAGTCGTGAGACCAATAGAATTGTCTGTAGATAGGAACAACTAATGACACCCAAAACATGTAGTGTTCCTATTTTCAGGTTTTTCCTCATGATATATGTACTAGAGATCACAAAGTGAGAACTTCCTGAGAATAAGTCTCAATGCATATGATCCCCCATCACCTGATAGCCTGACATCTACTATGTCCAGTCAGTAAGATGTATCTAGACTACTGAACACATATTTAAGATTAATTCTCTTTTATCTCAAGGTTCTCATTATAGAATGAGATCTACTATAAACTCTCGACACGACAATTAACCTTTAGACACTACCATTATTATAGTGGATGCCGAAATGTTTACACTATAATGGTAAGATAACATCATGCATATCTTATAGTACACATGATATGGTAATCAAAAGTACAACATTTTTGGGTATAGGGAACCCACTATTTCAACACTCCCACTTGCACTAGATCCAACATTCTAACCAAACTTCATAACTACTAACATGATAAATACCATGTTTCTGCTAAGTAATGGATTTAACAGTTGTGCCTGCCACGTTTTCTCTACGTGGCATATCTTCTATATGCGACCTCATTGGCTTGAGTATAACTTCTCAAGATAAACTATCCCCGAGTATATTACTTTGTCCATTTTTATAACTTGACTACTTGGCTAGTAATAATTTCATAATTTATATTATGAAAATTCTTTTATCACTAGGTGTGAATCGAAGAGCTGGAAAAAATAATTGCGATTTATAACTGCTTCTTAGCTACCTTAAAAGCTGCAACGTACTCGGTATTTGTAGCTATGGCTACCTCAAGATTTTATGAGCTTTAATTTATCATCTTCTTTTCCTAACTATGATACTAGATTTAAGGATTCCTAGTTTTTTCCCCAAAAAAACTAGTATACCCTCCTTTCAATATTCCAGTTACATATCATTTGTACTTTCCAAAGTATAAAATAATAGTTCTGACTACATCACTTGCAGTGATCCTAGAAATAATTGGTATATGCCTACAATAAAGTATATCCTAGAAATATTGATTATTGTACATAATATAGCATATGTGATTGATCCATCGCTGAAGCATATGGTATCAATTTACAACATTAATCTCTACCCATGCTTTGAACTTGTTAACTGGGAGAGATTAAGCCATGTGACATTGGTAAAAATTTTGAACATTAACTGTTTCAACCTTTATTTTTCAATACAATGTCACTATATGTATGAGATTGACTAGGACCAAGCAACCTATGAATCAACCTCAACAAATAATGTTCCCTAGAATATAGGTTGCTACATTAAGTCAACCATTAGATAATTTCTATTATTCTAATCTTATCTAACTATAAGATCAGGACCTGTTTTCCATATGTTGCCAAACATATTTCTCTTGAAAACATTGGTGCTACCACTAACCTTTGGTAGACACAAGACAAAGAATCATTTATAATAATTCTCTAAGATATTGTTGCTTACATTAATCTAAAACTAGATTTTAGTAACTTGAAACTTTCATTGTAATCATATGATGTCATGGTCTCTTTCAGGTTGTGTCGTATAGACACCTTCCAGGAAAGATGATCTTGACATCCATTGACCAATACAATGATCATAGAAGTTAGCTATGACAAGTGAAATTATAATAGATTTAGGCATACCGGCTTGGTATAACCAATCAAGCCTTATTGGTATCATACTTTTACCATCCATGTATCATTTCATTTGAATACCCACTGCAGTTTTCAATTTATAAGCCCCTTTAAAACATAATACATGGAATCCATTATTGAATTTTTAATTAATTTTTTCAACCATAACTAATTTCCATATACATAATTCTTGTAGGATTTATTATTCTTAATTAATAATATATCACTGGCCACGGTGAATATGAAAACCATCACCATGGTTTCATTCCTCCTATAAAGTATGTGTTAGTAGAACATACCTATTCCTCATGTACTTGTGGAACTTGTTCATATTCCAACCATTCGTGCTTCTCAAGCATTGACTAAGTCCAAGTCAGTTCATCTCCCATTATCTGTAATAGATATGTGCACCCTCGTATAAAAATGTAGTCTAATACAATTCTTCATCTTTTCTATCTTATGGATTTAGGTAATATCGTAAGGAACTATTAGGATAATTACCTTAGATGCACCATGTGTTCATCTTGATGCATGTTTTTTGCATAATAAACTCTTTGTATATTAACACATGATCTATGGAACAATGGATTTTCAACATACTATGACTCTTATGATATCCCTATTCTATTATAGTAGGCATATTGGTTATGGGTTTATGCTGTTATTTGAAAAGCACATCTTGAAATATAATGGATGTTTCTGCAGGTTGTAACATTGATACAACTTACATCATAACTTTGATGTATAAAATGTGTGTTTAGGAATTTTTCCACACTACATGTTGTTCATCAATGTTAATATGTAAGACTAGTTATCGACCTTATTTATGAACATCAATACGGTGATGTAGATAAGGTAGCATGAATTTAGGAATTACTCCATGCTAAATTATCATGATCGATGATTCTTAGGTCAAGATATTCCTCAGCATGCATATCTAAAGAAACTTTTTATCTTCTTACCAAACTTATACTTTACTGGTACATTCCATAATGACTTATGGGAATCATATGAAGTATTTTTATTCTATATTTATTTGGAATAGTTCACATTGTCTTGTTGGACTAACCTCAGAAGCTTTGTGACATACCTTTATTTCTAAAGGTTTCATTTTCTAAACTAAGCATGTCAATAATACAAAATGTGTTTAGTTGTACCGGTCCTAAATACCAAACTAGGTATATAGTTGACTTCCACTTTTAGTTTTACATGACAAATAATCTTCATTCCACAATTGGATAGGTCTTACATTTTTTATATTCATCATGTATTGCCTTTGATTCAATCATGTATGAACTATTTGTTGAGTATGTTACCACAAACAACATTAATTCCAAAATGTGTAATAATGTCTCATCATGTCCAAATGGGAACATGGGATAAATGTTTTTTATTATACTCAACCACTTGTTCAGTTTGAATCTATTACTTGGCAATTTGAATTTATGTGCTTCTCACCGCTGACTTAGGAATCACCATTTCTCAGCTTCTTGGAGAAGACACTTTACTTCTAGTAATGTTTCCCTACTTTCTTCAATATTGTATTTCAATACATATATGTTAAAATAATATTTTATTGTAATACCCAAGAAGTATGTGAGATAATAATACTTTTATTTGATGAATATAAACGGAATGAGAAGTTGGTACTTGCTTCTGGTATTTCAGTTCATTGCACTTTTAAACTTCCAAAAATTTATTTCATTATGTGATGAAAATAACCTCTTTCTAAATAACCAATCCACCTTTCTTTGATGTACATGACAAAATTTCTTTTGGCATAACATTACATAGGCCTTTTCTCCTTGTTATTCAATTTATTCTCCATAAGAATAAAAGATGGTGTTATCTCTAATATTCCTATTAATTGGTAAATGTTACCTTAACAGTAATGAAGCGCTTACTTTATACCGTTTGTTTGTATCCTTAAACAAACCCAGAGTAATTGGTTGTAAAATGTATAATAATGGGATGAAATGAAAGATTGTGAATTTTCTTTCACTTTACACAATCCTAGTGTTATCAACACATTCATATGTTGCTAAGATTTATCCTTGATGGGTTCTTGGAGATTAGACTTCGTGAAATATCATTCCTCTCGTGATTTAGCGAATGTGACTAACATCAGACTTTTGATGGTAGCATTATGACACATCCATTATACAAATTTTTCCTGAGTCTCCTATAAGTAATTTTACTCCCTTGCTTCCTACGGTAGTTTAACAGGTTGGGACACAAGCACCATTAATTTCCATTACGGTAGTTATGTGCGCAAGCGCCTATACTACACTTGGAATTTCATGCTTGTTTGGACATTAACTATGTCCAATATTTATTGCAGTTTTTATTATGGTATTAATTTCCATTATCATCAAAAATACTTTAGAAGATTGTAATTTTATGTGATTACCTAATGTGACTTTACTGGTTATTTAATCATTGAATGTCTCCCATTAATTTTTTCGAATTCTTGGAACCCTTTAGACAATAATTGGAATACTCTTGAGTATTCAAGTGGAAAGGATCCCTAACCCTCCCTCATAGTCTACAAGATATAGCTACGCCACTACTCTGAGAGTCCAAGGTAGGATTTTGGCAGGCCAACCACATTAACTCGCGGTTCCTTGATCTGTTGAGTGATGTACCAGCCTTAAAAACCATTTACTGATTTACTCAATGCTTACCCCTAAAAATAAAACAAGCAAGCTATGGATATTTATTTGCAAAAAATTTAGTTAAGTCGACCTACCACATGAATAAAAAATCCCTGGTAGTAAGAGGCATCCTATGCTAAGGAATGACTGGAACCTCGAAAACCCGGTTTTGTTAAACTTGATTAATGGAAGGTTGTTTGTGACTTAATATTTTCATTGAGGTTTTTATTGTTTTTTCTCTCGACAAATGTAATCCTATTATATTAAACTTGTTCATCTATGTTGTCATGCACAAAACTGAACTTTAATATGGAAACATATGCCGCTTCTTTATGCATTTTATTATCTATTATTTTATGTATTTTCCAGCAGTTCTAGAATGCATAAAATCATAATTAAATGCATAAAGGAAAACTATTACCCGACTGATCTTGAGCAACTAAATAACCTAAGGGCATCGTGCCTGAGTCAAAGCTTGACTTAAAATGCATCTTTCCCCTTGTCTTGTATGTTTTCTTCACTTCTAGAACATTGCCTTGTCTTGGTAGGGTCCACATCACATCTTGGAGTACCGCCTCGTCTTGGTGGAATCCACGTATCATTTTGCACAATCTTCATCAACATGAATCGCCTCATCTTGGCGTGGACCACGTAATATTCGGTCTTCATCTGAAGTACAAAATTACATGCGAGCAGGCAAGGGGAACTAGGGGTATAAATGTACACCAGGTGAATTGGACACGTAGGTCCTTATACATTTTAACCAAAAATCAAAGATGATGTGCAGACCATCTATTTAATTCATTATAAGCATCACATGTAGTTAAAATAGTTAAATAAATAAAAGGCAATATACAAGGGTCATTGCTCAAGACCATTAAGCGGGTAAAACAAAGTGCGATAAAAATTAAAATGAAATAATTAAGTATGAGGGTTTATTTAAATAAATTAAATTAATTAATAAATTCAAATAATTTAATTTATCATGATACTCTAATTAATTTTATTTTAATGTGAAAATTAAAATAATTGGACTTAATTCAATTTAATAATTAAATTTAATTAACTTTATATGGGTATTAACATTATTACCCAAATTAATTTTAGTTAATTTAATTTATAAACTAAAATTAAATTAAATTAAATGATTAATTTTGATTAATTTAATTTATCAATCCCTGAAAACACTGGTGCAGGGCCTGTATGGGTCGGGCCAAACCCACGTAGGGCCATGCCATGGCCAAATTAGGTCGGTCTGATCCGCCCAGACTGCTTTGGGGCCAACCATTACCCTAAAAAAATACTTTCAGGAAAAAGGATACCTCCCGGGTCATGACCGATGGTGACAGTGCCAGTTCATAGATGCAGCTGCCAAGAGTCGCACCAAGATCTAAATGCGGCTGCCCGGATGAGTCTGGCACCACGAGAGGTGCCCCGGGTGCCCATTGTAGTTGCGTGGAGGCCTGAAAAATAATGGTGGCACGGTTTCGGTTTAGACAGAGGGTTTTTGTGGCAGTTTCTGCTAGTCTGAGGGTCCAATAGTGTGGAGGGAAGACTAAAAAGTGGACTAGCCGGCTTGGGAATTTGCGTTACAGTAGGTTTCAGGGGAGAGGAGAAGGCGGTCGGAAGAGGGGTGGTGGATGCTGCATGTAGAGTGGAGCGGGTGGCGGCTGGGACGGCCGGTCTACATGAGGCAGAATAGCGGGAGATAGCTACAACACATAGGAAAGGGAGGTGGTCAGGTCCTGCCTGGCATCGGCGTCTGGATGCATGGCCTACAACTGGAGTGGCGACCTCGAGAGAGGAGGCAGGACACTCTTGTCCAGGCGAGAGTCGAGTGTAAGAGGCGGAGGGAAAACTTGGCCTGAAGGTGGGACGCCTGGTGGGTGCTCCAACGGTGGCCAGGAGCTGCATGTACGCCGTAAGGGAGGCCACAGGGGGAGGGCGTCAGGAGCAGGCTGGGGTGCCGCATGCAGAGCTGCGGTCCTACTGTGTGCGATGTCCCAAGGGTGACCGGCTGTGGGAGGGAAGAGGAGCCGGCAACGACCTTCCCACCTATGCAGCTTGGGTGCCCCATGCATGGAAGACATGGGGTACGTCGGACCCCTTTTTCGATTTGTTTTTTTGCTTTCCCGTTTCCACGTGCTAGCCCCGTATTTTTATCCTTTTTGTAATTTTTTTTAATTTTCTTTTTTTAAGACTTCTTTTGAAGCCTTTCTTTTCCCCTTTTTTAAGCTAGTCTTCTCCCAATGTTTTTCCACACATCAAAAAATTCTAAATGCTATTCAAATAGATTTTAAAATTAATAAAAATAAAATTATTGTAATAATAATATAAATATTATTATAATAATAAAATTAATATGAAAATTAATAAATTATTAAATTTATAATTTGCACAATTAAATTTAGTTCGGATGAACCGATTGAAAAATTAATACCCACAATTAAACACAAAATCGATCCAATTCAAAAATTTCAAATGGCCATAACATGGCCATTCGAGATCGGATCGATGTGCGGTTTGATTCGATGGAACCATTTTTAAACCATCTAATTAATTTTATGAAAATTAATTTTATTTGGCTCAAAAAATATTTGCAATCTCTTTGATACCACTGTTAGGTTCGGGGGCCCACTCTAGAAGCTGGTGGGCCAGGGATTTTAAAAAAATTTCGTCGGTGAGACAAAAGAAACTTGTTGTCACTGATCTTCTGAGCCCCAAAGAGGTCCGAGGATCCCGTATAAATTATTAAGAGCAAAAATTAAAATGAAAAACGTACCCATTTCATATCCTACGTCACAGTCGGCTGCAACTAGTCGATGGTGGTCTTCGCATGAAAGATCTAAATAAAGATCCCTCTAGATTGTCCACATGCACTCCAAAAATCTTCTTGAACGTCAAATGTCAAATTCCGGGTGCAAGCATGGTGATATGACCATGCATTTAACATCCCGACGATCACCGCATCAGGATCTCTTCGATGCTTGAGGAAGAACTTGATCCGAACTCTTGGATCATCAGCTTTTCTCTCTAGGAAGCAGGAGGAGAGAGAGACTCTCCATTTTGATTCCATACAAATGAATGAATAGTGAATTGCACACCATAAGAGAGAGACTCCTATTATATTTATAGTGGACTTGAGAAACACCCAGTTGGGTTCCCCGACCCCCATTTATTTCAACATCAACTAAATAAATAATTTTGACAAAATAAACTATGCCAATATTATTTATTATTTTTTCATATACTTGTAATGTATATATAATATATTACATGATAAAACTGAGTCATTTAAATTGACTCTCTATCCCGCTTAATATTAAATGAACCTTAAATAATTAAATAATATTCATTCGATTAATATTTTCTCATATTTACTGAAGTCGTAAAAACATTAAATAAATTCAATCCCAAATATTCATAACTTGAATATTAATGAATTTATTTAATTCATCGTTGATCGATAACATGGACAACGCTTGGACACCATGGATGGGCCCACTATTTCCATATGCCTATTCAACTGAATACGGAAGATTCATTGAATACGCTATTATATGTGACCCTCAAGGCCCTAATCTCGATAGTAGTGAATAAAATACACAGACCAAGAGTGGAGTCTAGAAACTCATCATGGCCCCTAAAGAGATAAGGATAGTCATAGCAATGACTACCATCCTACAAACACTGACTGTGTACTATAATCTCTTTGTCACTAAACATCTCATAAAGCAGGATGCACTCTTCTGTCATCATCGTTATCTTTCATTACTATTTGTTGATATATCTGGATGGATTTTCCATTCTACAATTTTGGCCAAAGACTTATGAAGGTGGAAACATCCTGACCAACCAGTCTTGAGATATACAACTTCTGGATCTTGGATGCGACAAATCCATTCTTGACCATTCAGACAATTCCATACCACCAACGACGCACCCAACACAAACTACCTCTCCACTGCATCACTGCCATGGTTTTCTTCATGCAAGAAAATACATAATCAAATGATATACATTGGTAATGGTCTCAAGTTAGGAGACCAATACACATGTCTATAGATATAAATATCCAATGACACCCAAAACATGTGGTGTTCCTATTGGAAGGTCATTCCTCCTGATCTCACTACCAGATATCATCAACTGTGAACTTCATGAGAAGAAGTCACAATTCTTATGAGCCCCAAACACCTGATAGTCATACATCTATTGTGTCAAGTTATTAAGATGTATCTAGATTATAGAACAAACATTTAAGATCAATGTCATTGTATCTCGAGGTTCTTATTATATCCTAGGATCTTCTATAAACTCTCAACATGAAAATTATCCTTTGGAAATTACCATTATTATAGTGGACGCAGAATAGTCTATAGTATAATGGTAAGATTACATCATTCATATCTAACTGTACAAAATATATGGTAATCAGAAGTACTTCATAGTTGGGTCTAGGCCACCCACTATTTCAACAATTTATGAAAATCCTTTAATTTATTTTTTATAATATGATGATTATGATATATGAAATGATATTTCCTTATCCCAATAATTGATATGTACTCTATAAATTTAAATATAAGTCATACCCAATGTTATGTCCAATTCATAAAGGGAATAGGAAATAAACGTTAAGGTAGTGACTTTCAAAGAATTATTATTAGAGAAGTGTTTTATTTCATAGACATGACCATCGATACACTACTCTTTTTCATAGATAGTTCAATATATCAGGAATATTGTGGTTAGTTAAAATTCATAGAAATGATTTTTAATATGAATGAATATGAAGAACCATAATCAAATAAGGTATTCATAAATATATATTGGATAATGAGTGTACCCTTATTCATTTCATTTTTTGGATCCACCTCAACAATAGCGATTGATAATATTTTTCCTCATTCCCATAACATAAGAGATTATTTGGTCTTATTTTAATCATTATCTTTTGGGTTAGGGATTTTTTTTTCAAAATTACAAACCTCCTTAAATATTAATAATTTATGTGTTTATGGAACATATGATGGGTTTTTCTTTTTCTATGCATTATCATCTATACTATTCATCCCCTTAAAATAATTAGTATAATTTTTTTAGTCCATATACACTTGATATGCTTTTATTTTCCTCGGAGGAATTTACCCAGTTGATTCCTACCACATTTTTTACATTTCATAAATTGAAGAAAATTTCTATGTAACTTATCGTAAAATAATCTATAATACTCTACATTCTATTTTCATTCTATAGAGAAATGTAAATCCCTATTTTCAATATCCATCATTAACACGCATCGAAAATTTGATTTTTACCTTCAAAATACTCTTATGAATAAGTCATTCTGATGAATTTGTATTTTAGGCACTAAATAGACCATAAATTATACTTTCATGGTTAGAGATAATGTATCAACCCAACCTCAACAACTTAGATTTGGTTTCTAGTTTATTACATTTATATAAGATACTAGAAATCGCATCCTTAAGGACTATATATTTTATTAGTCTTGGTAAAAATTATACATGAATGATTCACATATTAAATTTAAAAACTAAAATTACAAAATAATTTTTATATGAATAAAAACATTTTTCCCTCAATAATACATTTTATTATCAAACATAGTACACAATATAGATTCTAAAGAAAGGAAACAAAATAAGAGTGAGCTAAGATGCTCAATAAGGGTTACGTACAATGAAATTTATAATGAATCAATAATGAATAATCAATATTGAATGATATATAAATTAATGCACATTATATTTAATAAAAATCATGGCACTCATAATTGGACAATTAATAATCATTACTGAAAATTAAATAACTAAAAACACAATCCATTTAATCCATAAATTGAGAATGAAATTCATCAAGAGATAATATCATTATAAATATATAATCGATAATTAAATAATTAACAATCAATATATAAAGTTAAATAACTGAAAACACATTCATTTTAATAAATAACAAGACTATCATAATTAGGTAAATAATAGTCAATATAGAAAGGTAAATAATTAAATTCATATACGTTCTAATCAATAACTATGAATGAAATTCATCAAGACAAGATATCATTGTGAAAATATCATGGGTAAAAATAATTGGAGTATTAATGATGAAATTTTTTAATTATTGTACATGATGAACTCAGTATCATCATACATATATTACAAGGACCATTCATAAAATGTTTTAATGGTACTTGGTAAAACCCCATATAGTTTGGCCAACTGATTTGGTGCTAGCTTACTAATTTATCTCATTAGATCATCGATGCATCAAGGTGATATCTATAACTAAGCCCCACCCATGTATGTCTATCGAAATCACTCCTCCTATATTGAATAATCTATTCAATTGGTGAAAATTATGCCTTGTCATAAAATATTTTTTTTGATTAATGAAAACATATTTAACAATATTTACCTATAAAAACAAATAACACTCAATGTAGAACATCATATATATAATTGATATATGATTAATGAAAAAACATATTCATGATAAATAATACGGATATTTAGGGGAAATTTAATGAACAATGATCACAATAAGGTAAATAATTCAATGGAATGTTAATGAATGAAAAAATTAATCAACGATGTGAAATTCAATACTACCCTTGGCCAAAATAATCATAAACCATCAAAAATAAAACTAAGGATAATATCAATACAACATATAACCATTTGTGTAAGAATAAATCGTTTTTTCCATAGATGAATATAAATACCATAAAATTATCATTAAATATATTCTTGAGGTAATATTCCTTTCATTATGAAAATAACATTTTAAAAACATTTTAAAAACATTTTGAAAAAATATTATTTTAAAATAATCATTGAAAATTATAAATTAATCTTTAAAATATATGATTGATCGTGATTTTTTATAATTATTTCAATTCTATATATGTTAAAATCGATATTATTTTCACATTTCCATTAAAATACGAATATATTATCTTGAAAAATGGATATTACTTCCAAAAAAATTGTTAAAATTAAATGTGGGTAAAAATATATTTAATAAATCCGTTTTAAATTATAAAAAAATGAATTTTTTTAAAACATGGTTTCAGAAGAAAACAATTTTCCAATCAAAAAGATAATTGAATTCATATTTTCTTAAAAATAATTTCTCAATAAATTTATGTACCAAAGAGTGAAAATATGGAAGTAATACCTGAAAAATTCATGAATAACAAATGTATAAAAAAATTAATGTTTTACTAAATTATGGTTGAAGAATATCCTTCAATGAAAATTCAAGAATAAAATGTAAATCAATTTAATATTAGTGTATATAAAATATAATGTAGTCATAATTCAATACTCATAAAATCATTAAATACCAAATATGACAAATAAGTAATATAACCTGATAAAAAATTGATTTATGAAATTGATTACCATTTATTAATTTCAAAGTAAAACCCCCTTAGCTAAAATAGTTCAAATTTGAACTTAAAAGAACATGAATAATGAATAATTTGTGATATTACTTATCAAATTCGAGAATATAGACCATATAAAATAAATTTGTGAATTACAAACAAATGTTCCTCAATGAATGTAAATTGAGGTATAATTTTTTACGTCACACTTCATTTTGGATTAACATGTTTTAAATACATGTATAGTGGTTTGAAAAATGTAATAAGACTACTATAGAACCTTATTAATAGTTATATTACCATATATGATCATTTTATTCTATCCTATCATGAATTCATCAATTATCATTCATTGTTTTCATTGTTTCTAGTATTAATTGCCTAGTTTTCTTAGGCATGTTTCATTTTAAGAGATATAGTTCTTGTGCATAATATATAGTTCAATAATATTAAGAATAATTATCATGAAACTATTAAAATATTTGTACATTAATTATACTTTTAATACCAATAAATAATTATGTTTTTGAAAAATTAAGTATGTTACAATCATGGAGATGGTAGGTTGTACATACAGATGAATAACGTTTCCATTTTTCAATGATCATTATAGAAAAGTGGTAAGTGGTATTTTATATTTAAATGATTATAATAATATAATAAATAAAATATAATTTTATTAAATGTAATTATGTATATCATCCATGATATGTGGTGATGAATAGAAAGTTAAATCTCTTCTTGAAGGTGGTAGTATTCACATACATGAACGATGTTTTCATTTTTTTAGTATAAGAAAGAAAATGATATATCATATTTCCATAATAATAAATATTAAATAAATTTCATAAATATTTTATTTATATAACAATTATTTATTATGTTTATCTTTATTACCTTATATGTAATTATTTAGTGAAAAGTGAATCACATCATTTCGTGAGGTGGTAGTCCGTCGTACGCATGAGCAATGCTATCATATCCCCTACAGAGTAAAAAATAAAAGGGAATATATGATATAATAACTAAAAATTGATAATAATGATATAAATAATGTATATATATATATAACTTATATCCATCATTATAACCAATCGTGAGTGGTGGTAATGGAAAAATGAATGACATCAGTTCGGGAGGTGGTTGTCCACATTACACACGAATACATTTTTCATTGCCCATTTGATATAAGGGGATAAAGTTTTTGGTCAGTTCTTTAACATTGAAAAATATTATTATATAGATAATTAATTAGTTATTATATCTTAATGTTTTAATATAAATTGAAGGATTTTGTGGAATAAATAAAATAAAAATGTTCACTGAATAACATTATCTCTTCTTCAGATAAACTCTTTAGGTATAAACTAAAATTCTTCCTTAGTTGGCTTTATAGCCGAAATCTGGCTTATAGGATTTTGGGATGTAAGTTAGTAATTTATTTATTTGGGTATTTTATGTGAAACAATTTATTTAACAACTCATCAAGAGAGGATAGGTGTGGCATTTTATAAGTGAGTTGAGTGGTACCCTAATAATTTGTAAAAAGAATAATTGGGTAATAACATTTTTCATTTGAAAAAAGGTCCGAAATGGTTTACTATGAATAATTAAAAACTATACGGAATAAATATGACCAGATAATATATTTTAGGAATATTTTAGGCCATTTTAACCCATATATTTTTAGTTTAACCTCTTAGAAAATTTATTTTTACCACAACCGTGTAAAATAGTTTTTATGTTTTTCAAAATTAATTTTGATCAAAAATGATGTTTATATTATTAAATAACATAAATAATTCTAATTAAAATTATTTATGAAGAGACCCAAATACGTCGTACATAGAAATTGCATTACTTTTATATAATACTTAATACATGACAAAAACAGACGCCAAAAGACCATATTATTTTAGTGTCTTTGGAAACTCAAAACATAATCTTCTAATCATGGTGAAAGATCTCCAACATCTCCCGTAAAGATATTCTCATTTTTTTTCTTAAAAAAATCCTTTATTTATATCCCAGGGAAAATAAAACATAAAATTGGGTGAGCTCAAATTCTCAGTAAGGGTAAACATGTAAAACATAAAACAATCCATAAATATTTGAATGTAATAACATGAACACAAAACATCAAAATCAGGAGTAATGAAATAATCATGGAAGTACATAAAGAATATATCACAACGGAAAATTAATCATGATAAAATATCATGGGAATAAAACATATAATTGTGGAAAACCATTAATCACATGTTATGATTTCCATAGTATCCAAGGCATTGCTGCCAAGATCATCATAGTGGACAAATTCCATTACTGAACCGGGTTTACTTCCCATTCCAGCCCTGTATTACTGAACCAGATTCACTTTTCCTTCCAGAAAAGTCTATATCATGAGATATAAATCCTTAAAAAATTCATTATAGGGAGATATATGTCCCACCCATCTCATAATGAAATCATTCTTTCATGTTCCACAAAATAGACATAAATCATTCATCATAACCCAATAAATAATATGGGTTTCATAAACATCATCCCATTATAACATAATCCATATAAAAAAATGGATATCATTTCATCATAGGAAAAATCAAACCATTTAAATAATAAAGACATTATATTTGAAACATAAACATACCAAATAATGTCATATTAGATGGAAAATAGTTTTGATAAGACACTTGAAATGAATTCTTGAGGAAAATATCCTTTTTTCTTCAAAATCATTTTCTTTTCACAAAATGCCATGAAATTTTAAAAGAAACAGAGTTTTTTTGAAAATGAGGAGTTATAAAACCGTAAAAATCTATTCGTGCCTTATAAGTTAAAAAACATTCTTCTCGTACTTTTGCTGGAAAAGTCAAAAAGAACCTCACATGGTAGAAAAAAGAAATATTCCTTCTATACCATGTGGTAAAAGTCAAAAAGGGGTAAACAGGACTTTAAAAATACATTTAAGAATATTAAAAACTTTATAAACACATTTATTATAAAACATGTACATGGATGATAAATATAACCCTAGTAAATACGTACGAATAAACAATCTCGGATAAGAACGAGATTGGAATAATTATCCCTTATCTTATGTCCCATTTCTTCTGTATGTGTCTGAGAAACCTATATAGTGGGTTTAAATATATTATTAACTTGTAACATGACAATAATAGGATTTATGATATCATATATGATTCACTTATGACTTTATATTACCCATTTATTTGTCAATTCCATGTTAAAGCAGTGTTTTGGGTAATACTGTTTCATTTATCATACGTGTTTTGACTTTTAATTTTTCATATGATTACATAGATCATGATTACTTACATCCAGAATTTAAAACAGGATTTATATATAATATATATTCAGAATATAATATATATATATATATATAAATAATAGACCGATAAATGGAATGAAATACACCATTCATGGAGACGGTAGGTCGTACGTACGCATGAATGCTATTTTTGTTTTCTTATTAAATTGAATTTAAGTAAGTAAAAAACATATAAATAAATCCATTATCATTATTATGTCATATATTTCATGATTACTTATTATATATACATTATAATCATTCTTTAATGGTTAGCATGGAGAATGAATCTAATCGCATCGTGGAGACGGTAATCCATACGTACGTACGAGCGATGATATCATTCAAATAATTATTGAATGGAATTGGAGTGGATGATATTATTAGTATCATGTTATAATAATAATATATAGTTATTATTTCCACCATTATAATCATCCATGTAATGTGGTGGTGGAAAAATAGATTACACCACAGCGTGGAGACGGTATTCCGTACGTACGCACGTGCGGTGATTTCATTTTTCGTAGGATGGATAGAAAATTAAATATGGATGTTTCATATTAATAATAAAATATTAGTATATGATAGATACTAATTTAATTACTTTATAATGAAACAACTAATGAAAAGTAAGTAGAAGAAGAAATAAATTTGAAAGGATAGGTAGAAGATATTACCTCTTCCTCAAAGTGTCTCCTTTAAACTTCCTCTTATGGCACTAGACATGGTCTTTTGAGAAGACCAGAACATCTATAATGTAAATATAGAGGTTTAGAAGAATAATTTGAAGGGTTTATCCAAGCTTGAAGGCTCAAAATTGAGAGAATAGGAGAGGGAAGGAGCTTCTCTTATATAAGAGAGGAGAGGGGCACTTTTGGAATCCTCAAAAATATTAATTTATAATAAACTCAAACCCCACATAAAAACTTCTACAGTGACAAAAATTCGAATGTGAGATAATATAGGGTTATAAGATAATCAACCAATCAAATTTTGACATGTTTTTATATTATTTTAAACCTTATCAATTTGATTTATCCTTATTTAATCTATTTAATTTTATTTGTGGTAATAATGTTATAAATTCTAATGGTTATCAATACTTACTTATGTGTTGTGAATTGTAAATAATTTGATACTTTATGTCATGGTAGACTATATAAATTTTATGTTGTAATTTGTAAATATTTTTGTTATTTTTAAAAAATTTAATAATATGTTATTTTCATAAAATATCAATAGTGTCAATTTTGACACAATTAATTTATTTCAATTTAAATAAAATTCATAAAGAATATATTTCTGAAAAAAAATATTTAATAGATTCCTAAAAATTCATATTCATCAATAAAATTAGTGGATCACATTAATTAGCTTATATAATATTTATTTTAATACTTTTAAAATCATTTATTTGATATTTTTGATAATAGAATAATTATTACAACATTTTTGTATAATTATTTAATATACTTATTTTTGAATAAAAGTTAAAAATAAAATAAAATGGTGAATATAAAAAAAAAATATTTTATAATATTACTCTTAGTCAAATTTACCTTTTAAAACACCCAACTTTTAAAATGTTAGGTTTATTAAATTATGAAGGTGACAACATTGACAACATTTAAAATAAAAATATATAAATGTCATAATATGTTTTATAGGGATCCAAATTATCCAAAATTTGACACTGGGATGCTTATGGTGTAGAAATACTTGACCAATAAGTTTTGGTCAACTGTTTGGGTCTTTTTATGGATATTATTATTTAAATAAAAACTATATTATTGATTTTTCATCATTAATGTATAATCTATTAAGGTAATTATATATTTATTAAAAATTGAAAATAAATTACCATGATAAAGAAAAACATTTTAGCTTTCAAATAATTATTTATAAGATAATTTATATTATGTATAACCATATATTAAAAATAATTTAATTATTAGAGTTTGAATGAGACATATTTTACTTTCCTTTAAATAAAATAAAATAAATGCCTTAATCACATACAAGTGGGTTCCAATAGATACCATTTCGACCCAGGTATATTTTTGGACAAAATAAAAACATCAAATTATATTAAGCCAAGTGTAAGGATAATTTTATTAAATTATTTTTACCTTTAATTACCTGATTTACCTTTAACTATGGTAAATAAAATTTACTGTAGTTACTATTCCTAATGCCTAAAAATAAAAAAAAAGCCTATAAACATAATTTGGACCAACTGATTCCTAATATAGAATCCATTTTTACAAATTCAATACAAAAAAGTTTCAGTATTTAATTAAAAATTAATCCCGCTGTTGAGAAAATGGGTTCTAAAAGTTATAACATTGCAAAAGATTGTAATGTTTTTAACTATGAATTCAATGTAAAATTATTGATAACTACTTACATTATATTAAATGGTAAAAATATTTTTATTTATACATTAAAACCATTCAATATTATAATTTAACCATATAAATTATTTTTATGGAAAAATTTGTTTTCAATTAAAATTTAGTGTATTTTTACTATTCATCAAAATAAGAAACTTATCAGAAAAATATCAAAAATTTATCCAAAGTAAATTTTTATACACTGATTCTAAGGAAGAAGTTTAATTTGTCAAATTGAACTTATAAATATGTCAAAAACTAGATTTAAAATGGTTGTACCATCAAACGACGGCAAAACTGCAATTTTTGAAAAATGCATATTTTACTTGAAAAAATTATTTTGTTCATGAATGATAATGTTATAAAATTCAAAATGTAGTTAATAATATTCATAACATCTAGTTCATAATAATATAATAACAATATATCATTGTTTAGTGAAACTAGGTATTGCGTATAACACACATTATTGAAGAGGGTTTCTCTTGTGTGAAACTCAAGCCAAGAATAGTGTTGCGTATACTACAAGACAATACAGTGTCACGTATAGTGCAAGCTAATCTTGGTGTAAGGTACAACATAAGAAATCAAAAAAAAAGAATCTTTCTTATAAAGTTTCTATGTGTTACATTATACCCCCCTTAAAATGAATTTCTCCCTCGAAATTCATCAGGGTTATAAATGGTTTACTAATAGAATGATTATTTCATAGAAACCCACATCGTAAAAAGGAATACTAAAACTTAATTTTAAAAACTAAAGTAGGAAATGTAACTGTTACCCAAATTAACTCATCACCCGGTTTAACATAGGTGAAAATATGGATATGAAATAAAAATATAACCATCATGTTCTGATGGAGAGTGGTAGAGAACATGGCTATCAAAAATCAAATAATCACAAAGCCATAAATTTGTGATAATCTAAGGTACCATCTGATTCATCAGATATGAGGGTACTAGGACAACATTTTTTGTTTTTCAAGATCATTTACCTAAAGTTGACAATTTTTTGGCATAACGATAAATATTTACTTGATTTCAGTGTAATATCATCATTGGTCATTCCATGAAAAATTTTCAATTCATCTCTTATTTAAAGAAATGAATTTGAATTTTTCCATCCTGAAATTTTAGCAGATCAGGCGATAGAATTATGGGTTATTCCATCTGTCTCAAACAAATATTTATCCAAAGTTAAATATACATAACTCAATCTATGGTGAGATTAACCATATTTGATTCCAAAAATGGATTTATACTTCATGAATAATACCCCTTAATAAATAAAACTAATTTCTACTAAACAGGGACTTCTTGTAGGCCAGTGGTAGGCGATAAAGGCCTATCACACTTCGGTTCTGTGTTCGATTCTCAAATCCTTGTCCGACGTGACATGTTATCGGTCGTCCGATGGGTTGTCCTTTTTCAAAAACGACACCATTATAACATTATAGAAAAAAATATTTAGCCTTAAACAATACTATATGTTGTCTAACTTATTTCATTCCATCCTTTAGTCTTATCGAAAATACTTTTGTCCAATCTCATAGTATAATGAAAAAGATTACTATAAAGGTCATCAACCAAGAATGTGAATACCATCATTTATCCCCCATATATCATAAGGTATATCTTCTTGGTCACATTCCAAACATGTGAATACCTTACTCATGAATTCTCTTGAAAAATGATTTACCATAGAACCTTAGTGAAAACATGAATTCTTTCAAAAGTTAACTCTTTCCACATACCGAAATTCAAAAAAATTATATACTCAAACCATGATATCACTTTGTCCTTATATCAGTCATGAGCTCATTAATACTATCAAACATATTATTTTCTCTACATCCCTTCATTATGCTCATCTCATCACCTTTCCAAATTTATTTGAATAACCTTTAATGGTAACGGTACCATTGAACATAAAATTTCAAATTATTTAGGAAAAACAATTGTTTAACAATCCTTAAATGTTTCTTTATTCCATAGTACCATTAAATTACCTATACAACATTACTCTTGATAAACATTCAATCATAATACTACCTTCTTAAACCATTTACTATGCTTCATCATTTTATTCATCAACACATATTTTATCTCATATATCATTAGTAGTATCTTCATCCTCATCAATATAAATACTACCCATACGACCTTGATAATTCTCTTCATGAGACTTTTCCTTAGTGAATTGGTTTTCATAATGCCCGTAAATTCCACATTTAAAATAGTTAACCATTGTTGATGTCTTAGAAATACCATTATCCTTGTCCATTGTGTTAACTGATCCTTTTACTTTGCAATTACTGGCTTTGTGTCCTTTTCCAAACCCAAAGAATCTTCCAGTTCTTTTGAAACATTTTCCTTGATGCCTCTTCCCACATGATTTACACGAGGGAAATTGAACTTTATTTCCTCTATGATCATCATGAAACTTCATCTTTCTCTTATTAGCTGAGTTAGAAAACTTTCCAAATATTAGATAATTAACCATGTTATGAGATTTCTAATTATGCATAATAAAGATTTTTGACATTCCAAATCCCATCTCATTTTGTTTTTTATAAATAATATCATTTCAGTGTCTATCATATTCTCCATTAATATGAATCTTCTTGTTTAAATCCATTTTCTAAAACCAAAAAAACAATAGTGAATGGAAAAATTCATTCTATGAAAACAACATAATAAAGGGGGAGTACCTTCAATATATAACATCTTAGCTTTATTCCTATGATCATTACCGTAATTCTAGGACTCTAACATATACATATACTTAACCTTAGGGACATCCCAAGACATACCTTGGAAATATCTCTAGGGATCTCACTAAAGTTTTCACCTCCTAGTTTCCAAAGGTTGACTAAACCTTCTCTTTGATACCAACTGAAGACAACCAAACATGACGTACATAGAAATTACATTACTTTTGCGGAATACTTAATACCTGACAAAAACAGACACCCACAGACCTTATTTTTTTAGTTTCTTTGGAAACTCGGAACATAATCTTCTAATCATGGTGAAAGATCTTCAACATCTTCCTTGAAGATCTTCCCCTTTTGTTTTCAGACATAAAATCTTTCTTTATATCATAGGGAAAAGAAAACATAAAAATGGTGAGCTCAAATTCTTAGTAAGGGTAGTCATGGAGAACATAAAACAATCCATGAATATTTGAACGTAATAACATGAACAGAAAACGTCAAAATCATGAGTAATGACATAAATCATGGTAGTACATAAGGCAAAGATCACAGAGGAACATTAATCATGATAAAATAGCATTGTAATGAAACATGTAATTATGAAAAACCATTAAGAACATGTAATGATTTCCATAGTATCCAATGCATTGCTTCTAAGACCATCATAGTGGACAAAGTCCAAACCTAAACCAGGTTTACTTTCCATTCCAGCAATGTATTACTAAACCAGATTCACATGATATTTCAGTAATATCTATCTCATAAGCTATAAATCTTTACCCAATGCATTGGATGGAGATATAGGTCACACTCATCTCATAATGAAATCATTCTTTCGTGTGCCCCAAAATAAACATAAATCATTCATCTTATCCCAAATAAGAATATGGGTTTCATAATCATCATCCCATCATAAAATAATCCATATAAAACAAATGAATATCATTTCATATTAATGAATATAATACCATCTAAATAATAAAGACATTATACCTGAAACAAAAACATTCTATATAATCTCATCTTAGATGGAAAATAGTTTTGATAAAACACATGAAATGAATTCTTGAGGAAAAATATCATTTCTTCTCAAAATCATTTTCTTTTCAACAAACTCCATGGAATTTTAAAAAAAGGATTTTTTGAAAATAATTATAAAATATTTTAGTGTAAAATTAATTAAAATAAGGCATTATAAAACTGTAAAAATCCATTCATGCCATATAAGTTAAAAAAACATTCTTCTCGTACATTTTCTGGAAAAGTCAAAAAGTACCTCATATGGTAAACAAAAGAAAGATTCCTTCCATACCATGTGGTAAAAGTCAAAAGGAGGTAAACATGACTTTATACATACATTAATGAATAGTAAAAACTTTATGAAAAAATTTATTATAAAACATGGACATGGATGATTAATATAACCCCAGTAAATACTTACGAATAAACAATCTTGGATAAGAATGAGATTAGAATAATTATCCCTTACCTTATGTCCAATTTATTCCATATGTGTCCGAGACTCCTCTATAGTGGGTTTAAAAATATTAATAACTTGTAATATAACCATAATAATATTTATGATATCATACATGATTCACTTGTGACTTTATATTACCCATTCATTTGTCAATTCGATTTTAATGCAGCGTTTTGGGTAAAATCATTTCATTTATCATACATGTTTTGACTTATAATTATTCGTATGATTACTTAGATAATGATTACTTACTTCCAAAATGTAAAACCTGATTTATATATAATATATATATATATAATAGACCAATAAATGGAATTAAATACACCATTCATGGAGACTGTAGGTCGTACGTACGCATGAACCCTGTTTTCAGTTCCTTATTAAATTTAATAGAAGTATGTAAATAAAATATAAATGAATACAGTAGCATTATTATTTCAAATATTTCATGATTATTTATTATATATACTTTATAATCATTCTTGAATGGTTAACATGGATAATTAATCTCATCGCGTCGTGGAGATGGTAATTTGTACGTACGCCTGAGCGATGATATCATTCCCATAAATATTGAATGAAATTAAAGTGGAAATATAATTAGTATCATGTTATAAAAATCATATATAGTTTTTATTTTCACAATTATACTCATCCAAGTAAGGTGGTGGTGGAAAAACAGATTACACCACAGCATGGAGACAGTATTTCATACGTACGCACGTGCGGTGATTTCATTTTTCGGAGGATGGATATAAGGTCAAATAGGGTTGTTTCATATATATAATAACATATCAGTATATTAATGATACTGATGTTATTACTTTATAATGAAACAACTAATGAATTGGAAGTAGAAGAAGAAATAAATTTGAAAGGATCGGTAGAAGATATTACCTCATCCTCGAAGTGCCTCCATTAAACTTACTCTTAGAGAACTAGATTTGGTATTTTGAGAAGACCATCACTACTATAATGTATCTAGAGATGTTTAGAAGAGGAATATTTAGGGTTTATATGATCTTGAAGGCTCAAAATTGAGATAATAGGAGAGGGAATGAGGTTCCCTTATATAGGAGAGGAGAGGGGCACTTTTGGAATCCTCAAAAATATTAATTTATAATAAACTCAAACCCCACATAATAACATCCAAAGTGACTCAAAATAAGATATTAGATCATATAGGGTTGTAATATCATCAACCAATCAAATTTATACATGTTTTAATTTTATTTTAAACCTTATCATTTTGATTTATCCTTATTTAATCTATTTTGATTTTTTTGGTAATCATGTTTTAAATTTTAAATGGTTATCAATACTTACTTATGTATTATTTATTGAACATAATTTGATAATTTATGTCATGGTAGACAATATAAATTTTAATTTGTAATATTTAAATATTTTGGTGACTTTTAAACAATTTATATGTTATTTTCATAAAATATCAAAGGTGTCAATTTTTACATAATTCATTTATTTGAATTTAAATAAAATCCACACAGAAAATATTTTCGATTTTTTTTTATAGATTCTTAACAAGTAATATTCATCTATAAAATTCATATATCACATTAATTAGTTCATATAATATTTATTTTAATACTTTTAAAATCATTTATTTGATATTTCTCTTAATAAAATAATTACTACAACATTTTTGTATAATTATTTAATATACTTATTTGTTGAATTAAAATTAAAAATAAAATAATATGATGAATATAAATCAAATATATTTCATAAGAAATATTTTAGTCGAATTTATCTTATAGAACACCCAACTTTTAAAATGTTATGTTTATTAAATTATGAAGGTGACAATTTTGACATCATTTAAAAATAATAATATAAATTTCAAAATCTATTTTATAAGGCTCCAAATGGTCTATAAGTCGACACTTGGATTCTTATGGTGTATATATACTCTACCAATATGTTTTGTTCAAGTTTTTGGGTCTTTTGATATGTATTATTATTTTAATAAAAACTATATTATTGATTTTTCATCATTAATGTATAAGCTATTAAGGTAATTATATATTTCTTAAAATAACAAATAAATTACCATGATAAATAAAAACATTTTATGTTTAAAATTAGAATTTATAATTGAATTTATATTCGGTATATCCTTATATTAAGAATAATTTAATTATTAGAGTTTCAGTGAGACATATTTCACTTTCCTTTAAATAAAATAAAATAAATTTCTTAATAACATAAAAGTGGGTTCCAATAGATACCCTATAAAAAAATTATATTTTTGGATGAAATATAATCAGCCAATTATATTAATACAAGTTTTAGGGTAATTTTATAATATCAGATTTACATTTAATTACCTAATTTACCTTTAACTATGGAAAGTAAAATTTATCGTAGTTACTATTCATAATACCTAAAAATCAAAAGTAGCCTATTTATATAATTTGGTCCTAATGATTCCAAATATGGATTTCATTTTTCCAAATTAAATACATAGAAGTTGTTGTATTTAATTTAAAACTAATCCCGCTGTTGAGAAAACATGTATTAAAAGTTAAAACATTGCAAAAGATTGAAATGTTTTCACCTAAGAATTCAACATAAAATTAAGGATAACAACAAAAATTATATTAACTGTTAAAAATATATTATATTAATACTTTAATCCCGTTAAATATTATAATTTAATGATATAAATTTTTTTGATGAAAAAAGTTGTTTTCATTTAAAATTTCACGTATTTTTACTATTCATAAAAATAAGAAACTTATCAGAAAAATATCAAAAATTTATCCAAAGTAAATTTTTATATCCTTATTCCAAGGAAGATGTTTAATTTTTCAAATTATACTTATAAACATATCAAAACCATGATTTAAAATGGGTGTTCTATCGAAAGATGACAAAACTGCAATTTTTGAAAAATACTTATTTTACCAGAAAACATTATTTTGTTCATGAATGATAATGTTATAAAATTAAAAAAATAGTTAATAATATTCATAATGGTTTGTTCATAATAATATTATAACAATATATCATAGTTTAGTGAAGCTCAGTATTGCGTACAACACACGTTATTGAGGAAGGTTGTTCTTGCGTGCAACACAAGCTCAGAATAGTGTTGTGTATACTTCAAGAAAATATAATGTTGGGTATAGCACAAGATAATCTTGGTGTAGTGTACAACACAAAAAATAAATAAAATTAAAATAATATTTCTCATAAAATTTTGGGTTGTTTCAATTTAATCCATTTTATCCAATTCCATCCACATAAGTGATAGAATCTAATTTAAATTAATCCCACATATGCAATGAGAAAGCGAGTTTTCGAAGAGAAAATGTTCAAACGTTTACAATCATTTTATATAAAAATTCAGTATAAAATTTATTTAAATGGAATAAATTACATTAATATATATAATTTATGTAATTTTACTTTAAAACCATTTCAATATATAATACCACTTTATAAATAATTTACAAAAGAGTTATTTTCAATTAAAATTCAGTACTTTTCACCTATAATCTAAAAATGATATTTTCCTACTAAATATAAAAAAATTACCGTAATTTAATTTTGATATTATGATTTAATAAATTAATTTTATTTTTATAAAAAATTCTAAATGTTTATTAAATTAAATATATCTTAAGTGTGCAATGTGTGACTAATATTCCTTTTAGAAAAAATTATTATTTTTCCAAAAAACATATTTCATTTTCGTTCAAATAAATATTATTTTATTTATCATCAATATATTACCTATAAATTTGTTTTTATATGTGTAAAGTATATAGTTTTCATAATTTAGTTATTACTATTCATAACCTTCAATTTAATAGCTAGGTTAAAACAGAATATTATATTATGGTGCATTTAGATTCAGGGTTGTGTGTTCCACAATCTATTGAAGAGATTAAATTAAAAAAATATATTTCATGGGTTGTTTATGATTATTTATTTGAGTCTTAGGAAATATATAATATAATGTTCTTCTTCTACAATATATTTGTGATACATTCTACCAACATTACATAAATTGTGTCCTCTCAATTTAAATTTGATATCAGTAATCTAGGGTCCGACATTTGGAAACACCATTATTGGAAAACCAAAATAATAAAAGGGTTAATGAAAGACAATCTTAATATGAGAGAAAGGTATGAGAATAGTTTATCTAGAATAACACATAACTATGTCTCCAAGTAGTATAACATTGGTGGAATGCAAAGATATTCACAAGGAAGAAAAGTATAAATAACTTTAGAGAGTTATAAAGGAAATCGATTACTAGAATGTGAGTTATCAATGGAAATTTAAGAACATTTAAACCATATATTTTTTAGGATTTAAAATTAAATACGATTCAAGATATATGAAGGTAATTGGAACCCTTTTTTTAAATCCTTTTTCTAAATATTTAGGAGTTCATTTATTGTCTATAATTATTAGTAAATATACTTATTTTAGAGGTTTTTTTTTCATAAACACAATTTCTTTATTTGGTTATTCTTAAATATTTTTTTAATTCAACACAAACTCTAATAAATTAATATCCAAAAATTATTTTTTTCTAGAAGTAGTAAAATTCAGTTCAAATAGTTCATAAGATCCATAAAAGGATGACATGTATTTCCGTCTCTATATGGATATTATCCAAAACAAATATGGTGAGCACAAGTTATCCAATATAATACACTAGCTCTTAAATAACCAATTTACAACCCCTATTTCATAATTAATATTTTTTTCTCAAATAATTTAACTTATGATATATTAACATGGAAATAATGTAGTCTAGTGGTTGGAGTTTAAATTTTATAATCCTTCGATGGCAGGTTCAGGGCCCCCAACCCTACATTCATGATGGGTTGACAGTTGTTTTTTTGTTTTCCTTTTCCTAAAACCATATAAATATTTGTTTTATAACATTCACAAATGTTTAATAAACCATAATTATCCCAAATTCAAAAACAATACAAAACCTAATGGTTAGAAATACCTTTAAACTTATTCATACAGAAATGTAAAGGCATTCTTCTGTAAAACACATTTTTAATGAGACATATACTAAACAAATGGTTTATCTTCCCATAAATGTTTTCCAAAAATATCCTTAATCATTATAATCTCCCATAAAAAACATAAAACTGGGTGTTTAATACATTAAAATTATTATTAATTATAAAATTATAAAAGCAATGTGGTATCCCTAACTCTTATGTTAATTAAGGAATACATCCTTCTAAATTTTAACAAAGTATTTTGAGCTTTCATAATCCTTTTCACCAAAATACATTTGGTAAATAAGATTCCAAAATTTTATTCCTAAATCTCAATACAAAAATAATTCATATGTTATATATCCACATAGATCCTTCTCGGTCTGGGGTTTAACCATTAGAAGATGGAATTGACTCAGATAATTATGAATTTACCCAAATATAATACAATGAAATATAAATGGATACTTAAGATGATAATTATTTCCTTCTATCATTGTCTTTAGTTTTCCTCAACAATTATTTTCATTATACCCTATCTTTAAAATATATATATATATATATTCCATTAAGGCACCTTATATTCAATCTAAAACAACATAGTTTTAACAAAATTAATTCATTTACGTCATCTATTCAACTCAATCAAAAACATTTATAGAGAAAATGTGAATTATCCCAAGCATATCCCCTGAGAGTTTCAAAACAGGTGCCTAGTCAGTCTAGTTTTATTAAACTAGGTGATGGTTGTGTCAATCCCAATGTTCCATTTCCTATGTTTTTACCCTTATGTACATATTTTCTTAGATGATGTCCTCTTTTAGTATCTCGAAATGGATGTATTTCAAGGAATAACCACTTGATTTCTTCTTTACAAAAACATTGGGATGTTTTTATATACATATACTAAAGTTATATCATCAGGTGATGTTCTCTAATATATGTTTTACCAAATCGAGTTACCAAGGTTAATATTAAAATTCTTCTAATACTATACATATCAACCCCTAGCCCAAAAAAATGGATCTAATGTTTACTCTATTATAATGAAATAAGATACAAGGAATCATATCCTAAAGGATTGAATAATTTAATAATTTTAGTAAGAATGATATATAAATGAATCACATATAAAATTTGAAAACTCAAATTAAAAAAATATATTTTGTGTCTATAAAGAATAACATTATTTCCTTTATTATATCCATACTTTTGAAAACCAAAAATAAAAAGAAACACATGTCATTTAATTAATAAAATAAGCATGAAATGCATCTAGATATAAAATCATTATGAAAATATCATGGATAATAATATAAGGAATTATAAATATTGTAAGGTAAATAACTGACAATAATTTAATACATAACAAGGAAATTATAACAGGATAAGGCATAATTAAAATGCTGAGGAAAAAAATTGAAAAAAGATCTCAACTAATAAATAACTAGTGATGAAATACATCCTAAGATGATATCATTAAGAAAATATCATGGATAATAATAACTAAATTATAAATAAAAGAAAAGATTAATTATTGGATTTCATGAACCGAGGATAATGATACCTGTACCATGAAGACCTTTTATAAGAGTGTTAAAAATTACTGGGTACAAACCAATTTAGTTTGGCCAACTCATTTTACTCTAAATCTCGTATTCACCTCATAATACTACTGATGCATCAAGGGGATATTAACAACTAATTGTAACACCCTAGGTAAATAAAGAATATGACATTTTCATATTTATCCCTATTTGTGAATAAAATATTAATATGACTTTAAAGGGTACGCTATGCTCGATGGCGTACCCAACACGCAACAACGAGTTTCTTGGGAATCTTACGTTCACTCTAGTAATAAAATAATATTATTTTAAATGGTAGTTAACATGTAGCCGTTGTATTGGTGGGAATGAATATAAATAACTAAAATATTATTATATATGTTTTTAAATGTTTTTACATTTATCGAATAGAGGATAGAGGCTTAAAATACGGAAAGAATTCATTTTTTGGTGTTTATACCATAATTTTTCACTAAAGGTTCACTTATCACCTTTTGATGGAGAACCGTCATTAAATATAGTTTTGATCACTCTTTTACACTCTTGGACCAAATATAACTCTTCTTTAGAATCGGGACATCAAAATTTACTTTGTGTAAATTTTTGGTATCTTTCCGATAAAGTTCATTTTTTTAATGAATAGTGTAAAATGTTGTATTTTAATTCAAAACCACATTTTAATCTAATTTATTTATATGATTAGATTATATTTTGAATTGGTTTTAAAGTTAAATTAGAATATATTTTTACCATTAAATCCAATAGTGGTCGTTTGAATTAATTTCACTTTGAAATCAGACTTAAACTAGTGTCAATCTTTTGATACCTATTGTTTCATAAAAACACACTATTTGCTTTGACAGCGGGAATTAATTATTAAATTAATTAATCTGACTTATATGTTTTGAATTTTGTAAAATAGACTTCATTTTTGAAATCGGATTATCAAATATAGCTTATGGTGAATTTTTGGGATTTTTTCTGAAAAACTTCAATTTTTGATGAATAGTGAAACCACTAAGTGGTACTTATAAAAACTGATTTTTCCTTTTAAATGAAATATTGCCATCTTTGTGTTTTGAATTTCAAAAATCCGACATACATGGTTGTAATTAAGAAGTAAAATGTGGTTCAATGGGATAAAAATAATTTTTTGGTTAATAGTAACTTATTAAGTTTTAATCGCGATTAGTGGTAATTAGTGTAGTTTAAGGTAAAAATAAAGCTTTAATAAAATGAGATGAGCTTGAAACATGTCCTACCCTAATTGGTTGTGTCATGTCCGACCAAGACAAGCCATGAGTCAACTTGGGGACCCCATGGATCCACTTTGGATGGGAAATGACATAAATAAATTTTTATTTAATGTAAAAATAAAAATGACACAAACATGATATGTTTTACTAAAACAATTTTTAAGTGGGGTTATACAAGTCATATTGTTTGTTATAAATAGTCATTGGAAATATAAAAAGATTTAATACATCATAGTAATTTCTTTATAATTTTTATACATTAAATAAATTAAATTATTTATGACATCATAATGATGCAGCGATGAAATCATTATCTGATGATTTAAATAAAATGGAAAGATAATGTAAAATATATGCACTAAACATGTCCAAAACTTATTGGATGAGTGGATTTAGAAGCCTTATCACCTTATCCACGAATGATATCAATGTGGGACCTTTTAAAACCGAAAAACATTTTAAAATAAAGTAATATTTCTTACTTTCCAAAAGAGCCCATCCTCTCCTCTTATAAAAGGCCCCCACCTCTACCTCATTTCACACACTCCTCAAGCCTTTGTCTCGGCCAAAACCTGCCCATTTACTCTCTCCACATCCCTATCCTCATCCTAGAGGATTCCCTTTGGGAATAATCCTTTCAAATGAAGCCTTTAGGCTTAAATCAAAAGGAGTTAAACTTTTAAAGGTAATTCATTCTCTAATGTTCATTTGTTTTATTTTGCTTCTCCAACCCCCTAAACTCTTTTTAATTATTTATTTTGTAACAACACCAGTATATTAAATATACTAGGATGTTTTTATAATATTTATTCGAGCTACACTCTCACACAACTACATCAAATGGTTAAAGAACATACGGTTTCTGTGGATGGCGAATTTCTGCCTCCCAAAACGATGATTGTTCAACATTCTCTTAACACCTTAGAAGGTGGACATTAAGATGTCACTATATTCATATATGATATATTATATGTTTATGTTTTACTTATGATTCTGTATTTTTCATTTGTTTCTTACCTTTATGGCTTCCATTATGGGTATACGCGATATCTCCATTTTAGGAAGTGTGGACTACCGCCCCCTCAAAGTGATGTGATTCGTTAATGCCATTTGTGGGACGTATAAAGGTTGGATTTAATGTTATTATATATGATGTTATACTGGAATTATTATATACATATATATAATTATTATTTCTTTCCATTAAAGTATGATATAGAAATGAAAGTAGCGTTCATGCGTACGTACGACTTACCGTCTCCATGAACGGTGCATTTCATTTCTTATCCCCAAATGTAATGTACTATTAAAATTACATGTATATAATTGATATATATAATTAATTATATATCTAAATGATGAATATAATTCTGGAATTAAAATATAAATACCTCTCATTTAGTTTTAATTCCATTAATATGATAAAGAAATGAAAGTAGCGTTCATGCGTACGTACGGCTTACCGTCTCCATGAACGGTGGATTTCATTTATTACCTCTAAATGATTATGTAACATTATAAATACATGTATATGATGAATATATATGATATATATGTTATCCAAATCATTAATATCATTCTGGATATAACGAACCTTTGACCAAATTAACAACATGTAAGTGTAAGAAGTATATTTTTGACTTAAGAACCAAATACCGACAAAATGAAAATTATTAACTTAAATGATTACATGATGTTCATAACATGGTATAAAAGGGATAATGAACTTGAAAAAGTTTCTTAAGCAAGTAGAGATTACCTCAAGTTTATTATTCAGGAGATTAAAGAACGATCGAGTCAAGTCGGACCCGAGGTAAGGGATCCTACTCCTCTCTTTCTTTTTAAGTAAACACTTTTATGTCATTCTTTTTAAAGATCATCTTTCTTGTTATTGGGATGATATTTTATATTACACCTACTGTAATTTTTAGTTTAATGTGATGAGAGACCCTATTCTCTCTCATCAATCAATTTTGGAAGTTTTGAGTGGCGCAGTTAGGCTGCCGAATTTTCGTAAGGGATTTTTCATCTCACTTTTATTCCCGTGAGATTTATGCAACATTTGCCACAAATTACATTGAGTGGTGTATTTACTACCCATTATTCTACTATTTGTGTAATATAATTTCATTTATGAGTATTTACATCAATGATCTATTGTCCTTCCTTCATGGGGTGTATGTTTTGAAAGATACCCAAGTCGGTAAGGGAACCTTTCACCCTCCTCTTTTTTAAAAGACTTGTTTTGTTGGGTCTTTTAGTTTACATATTTTTATGTTGGGATATGTTCTCATATATCCTTATTGATGTAAATTTGATGTCCAAGTGATGAGATACACTTTTTATCTCTCATCAACTCATTTTGATGTGATGCTGTTAGGCTGTCAAGGAAACTTTTTAACCCAATTTCGATTTATTTGGGTTCAACATGTAGTCATTGAATATGTCATCCATTGAATATGTGTGAATTACATTTTATTATTTTACACATAATATCCACTTATATTGGGTGTATTTATATTTGTCACACATATTTTTGAGATTTATTTGTCCTTAATTTAAAGATACCTTCTTTATAAGGGATTTCACTACATTTGACATTTCTATTGAGGGTTCATTGTTGTTATGCACCAATTCAATCTTATATGGTGTATATACTATCATTTGGAGTATTATATCATGAATCCATTTATTCTCATGATATTATAAAGTTCTGACTAAATTTTATTCCTCAATTATTGTATTCAAGTGTCTCTAATTTTGGTAAAACCCCCTTAACAAAAATATCGTTTTAAATGTTTTAATTATTTGTTCTTATTAATATACATGTTTTCAAAATGGTTTTATGGATTTATTTATATGGATATTAATGGTTTAAAATTTTAAGCTTCAAGGTGGTATGGGACACTTTGATTCAAAAATATCTTTATTAAATGTTTTAAATGGTTTTGGAAATAGTTTCTTTTTGAAAGGATTCATTATTTCTATATAATAAAATGTTATATTGTGATTGAAATGTGGAAATGTTATGTTTCCTTTATGCATGTTTTATGTGACACATTTATGTTATGGTTCTTGGGAATTGTTATGAAAACGGGTGGTTCCGTGATAAACTAAGGGTGGGTGAGCCCGATATAGCTCTCCAATGCATTGGGTAACGCGAAGGAGTGAAATATTAAGGTTTCTCCGAAGAGATTTAGGGAATATACTGTGATGGGTATTCCAAACGTAACCAAGAGGGTTACTCCCTACATAATAATGTTATGAATGACACATGTTACCTTTTATGTCTTATGATTTCTATGATTTATTCATGATTTGATATGCCTATGTTTTATGGGTAAAGTGTGATTTCATTCTAATGTATATATGAACTCATGTTTCCATTCTATATTTTTATAATCCTTACTGAGCTTTTTATGCTCACCCCAAGTTTTTGAAATGTTTTTCACAGGTCAAGGGAAAGGTACATGATAAGATGATAGAGTCAAGGATGAGTCAATAAAGAATCCAAGTTTTATTTTAAATATGTTCTCGTTGTTGGGAAGAATGAATCCTGTCTTTTATGTAACCACTTTGTTTAAAGGTGGAATGTAATGCAAGTTTCAAGATCTAATTCTCTAAATCTATAAACCTGAAAAGATCCTCAACGTGTAATCTTGTGATAACCCAAGATTATGTAAGGTTTAAGGCTGGGGCTGTATAGTTGGTATCAGAGGTCGGTTTAGATAACTTTAGAAGTTAGGGTATTCTCTAAGCATAAGTGACATTACTATAATGGTTAGGATTTCAGAAAGAGTCTCAGTTTTAGATAAAGTGAATGAGTAAGTATATCTTATTGTTTATCATACTCATTAGTACATGATGGTTTTGTTGATATACTCACACTGACCTTTTTGGTTTTAGTAAATGGCTGGATCTAGCAGGCACCAAAGTAACAGTGGATGTGAAGGAAACTGTGACAGTTTTTTGATCAAGCAACTGAATGATATGGGAGCTGCAATGAGAACTCTTGTGATTATCCTCAACCAACTATCTGGAGTCATGATTGACCACCTAAACCTTGGAGATTTCTCTAAGACAACATATATGCAAGAAACAAATCCCTACGGAAGTACAGGTAATAATCATAAAGGTAAGTTTGTTCAAAAACCTATGTGTCAAAGATGTGGAAAGAAACACCTAGGAAAATGTTTCAAAGGGACATAAATATGCTATAGATGTGGAAATGAAGGTCATAAAGCAAGAAACTTCCATGGAAAAAGGAAGCAACCAGTTGACTCGAGGAAAGGGAAAGAAGTTCTTTCTGAGGGATTAATTGAATGTTTTAAATGTAGAGTGCATGGTCATTATGCAAACACATGTCCTATGAAGAAGTTTCATGAATGGGGTCACCAAGAGCGGACCAATATTCTTTTACCAATACCTAATACCATTCCGATTGAGGATGAAGAAACTGACAATGACCAATCAAAGGTATGTACTATTTCATGACTATTGTTTTCCTATTTTGGAATCTTAGGATATGATTCATGATTTTGTTTGTAGGAAAGAGGTATTTTGGAATAAGTTGGAAAGGAATGGATAATGGATCATGAAGAATGTTGAATGAGTAAGATGTCAACATATAAGGGATTCAAGAGTTATGGTGAAATTCTTAAGAGTATTAAGTCTCTTTTGATGATGGGGTTACATTAGAAGACTTTTTATATTATGTGTAACCCTGATGTTTAATATAGGCAAATTTTATTCAAGTAATAGTTATCTTTTCTTTTGTGGACATAGTTATAAAGAACCATTTGGGTTTATATGATCCTTACTTTTGAGGTAATTATGGGTTACTATATGTTATGATGGAAAATGAAAGGCATGAGATAAACTTGAGGTTAAAATATGTTATGATCATCTTTGAAGATTTTATCTCATTTTGGGGAGTGTTTAAAGAATTATATAGTTTTGGAAAAAGGACAACACGCAGACCGTGTGACTACCCGTCGCATCGGACAATGCTGCGGGAATCGAACCCACAACCAAAGTGCGACTGGTATTTATCGCCAACCACTGGACTACGTGAAGTCCCTGGTTAGTTTGACTGATTATTTTTAGTTATGTGATTTTATGAATTAAGAATTCATTGATTTTGGGTTATTTATGAAAATTATTAACCTATCATGGAGGATATGTGATTAGGTTAATTACTTTTCAATACGAGACTTTAGAAGCAACTGATGTTGTTTGGAGATAAATGTTACGATTTAACTTGGAAGACTATGTGACTAAATCTTTCAAATATTTGGGTTTCAATCTTATTTTGTTTTACTTTGAAGAATTTTATGGACAAATTGATTATAGAATGGTCCTCGTTGAACTTTGGGTTTTGTTGGACAAATTTTGGAGGTTAAGAATAGATTTTCTTTTTATAAAGGGTTATCCTTTTCTGGATTATCTGATCTTGTAATAACCTTTTTGGTTTTGGTTAAAGTCTAAAGACATGGGATGTATATAGTTCTATTTTTTGAATTAGGTGATTCTCTAGAAGTTGATTATAGTACTCTTAATGCGAACAAGTCTTCCTAAATACTCATCTTTTGGAGAAAACATGAGTTTGTGTAAGGAATCTAATAAAAGTTGAAAGTCAACATGAAAAGTGATTATGTTTCCTTATGAATAATTTCCTCAATAAAAAGTAACTTAAAACAAAAATGTTGTCTATTAACTTTTCCTACTGGGGAATCGAATACTATTTAACCCATCACAAGTTTGTGATTTTCTTGTGGTTAACTTTCTCCTAAATATGTTTTCTATCACTCTCCATCAGAACACGACCCTTTGTTTTTTCCTCCATGTCCATATATTCATACATTAAATCCTAGTATGGGTTAACTCGGGTGACCTCTGTGCTTATCTTTCTTTATTTTAAAGTGATTGTTTTACCGACTCTTGTTCCGATGTGGGACTTTCAAAGATGTTTCCAAGCCCAATTTTTAAAATTGCGAGGACGCAATTCCCAAAAGGGGGGAGAGATGTAACACCCCAGGTAAATAAAGAATATGACATTTTCATATTTATCCCAATTTGTGAATAAAATATTAATATGACTTTAAAGGGGACGCTATGCTCGATGGCGTACCCAACACGCAACAACGAGTTTCTTGGGAATCTTACGTTGCACTCTAATAATAAAATAATATTATTTTAAATGGTAGTTAACATGTAGCCGTTGTATTGGCGGGAATGAATAGAAATAACTAAAATATTATTATATATGTTTTTAAATGTTTTTACATTTATCCAATAGAGGATAGAGGCTTAAAATACGAAAAGAATTCAATTTTTGGTGTTTATACAATAATTTTTCACTAAAGGTTCACTTATCACCTTTTGATGGCGAACCGTCATTAAATATAGTTTTGATCACACTTTTACACTCTTTTGGACCAAATATAACTCTTCTTTAGAATCGGGACATCAAAATTTACTTTGTGTAAATTTTTGGTATCTTTCCGATAAAGTTCATTTTTTTAATGAATAGTGTAAAATGTTGTATTTTAATTCAAAACCACTTTTTAATCTAATTTATTTATATGATTAGATTATCTTTTGAATTTTTTTTAAAGTTAAATTAGAATATATTTTTACCATTAAATCCAATAGTGGTCGTTGGAATTAATTTCACTTTGATATCAGACTTAAACTAGTGTCAATCTTTTGATACTTTTTGTTTCATAAAAACATGCTATTTGCTTTGACAGTGGGAATTAATTACTAATTTAATTTATCTGACTTATATGTTTTGAATTTTGTAAAATTGACTTCATTTTTGAATTCGGATTATCAAATATAGCTTATGGTGAATTTTTGGGATTTTTCTGAAAAACCTCAATTTTTGATGAATAGTGAAACCACTAAGTGGTACTTATAAAAACTGATTTTTCCGTTTAAATGAAATATTTCCATATTTGTGTTTTTAATTTCAAAAATCCGACATACATGGTTGTAATTAAGAAGTAAAATGTGGTTCAATGGGATAAAAATAATTTTTTGGTGAATAGTAACTTATTAAGTTTTAATCGCGATTAGTGGTAATTAGTGTAGTTTAAGGTAAAAATAACGCTTTAATAAAATGAGATGAGCTTGAAACATGTCCTAACTAATTGGTTGTGTCATTGCCGACCAATACAAGCCATGGGTCAACTTGGGTACCCCATGGATCCACTTTGGTTGGGAAATGACATAAATAACTTTTTATTTAATGTAAAAATAAAAATGACACAAACATGATATGTTTTACTAAAACAATTTTTAAGTGGGGTTATACAAGTCAGATTTTTTGTTATAAATATTAATTGGAAATCTAAAAAGATTTCCTACATCATAGTAATTTCTTTATAATTTTTAGACATTAAACAAATTAAATTATTTATGACATAATAATGATGCAGCGATGAAATCATTATCTGACGATTTAAATAAAATAGAAAGATAATGTAAAATCTATGCACTAAACATGTCCACAACTTATTGGATGAGTGTATTTCGAAGCCTTATCACCTTATCCACGAATTATATCAATGTGGGACCTTTTAAAACCGAAAAACATTTTCAAATAAAGTAATATTTCTTACTTTCCAAAAGTGCCCATCCTCTCCTCTTATAAAAGGTCCCCACCTCTACATCATTTCACACACTCATCAAGCATTTGGATCGTCCAACCCCTGAACATTTACTCTCTCCACATCCCTATACTAATCATAGAGGAATCCCTTTGGGAAGAAGCCTTTCAAAAGAAGCCTTTAGGCTCAAATCAAAAGGTGTTAAACTTTTAAAGGTAATTCATTCTCTCATGCTCATTTGTTTTATTTTGCTTCTCCAACCCCCTAAACTCTTTTTATTTATTTCTTTTGTAACAACACCAGTATCTTAAATATACTAGGATGTTTTTATAAGATTTATTCGAGCTACACTCTCACAAAACTACATCAAATGGTTAAAGAACATACAGTTTCCGTGGATGGCGAATTTCTACCTCCCGAAACGATGATTGTTCAACATTCTCTTAATACCTTCAAAGGTGGCCATTAAGATGTCACTATATTCATATATGATATATTATATGTTTATGTTTTACTTATGCTTCTGTATTTTTTATTTGTGTCTTACCTTTATGGCTTCCATTATGGGTATACGCGATATCTTCATTTTAGGAAGTGCTGACTACCGCCCCCTCAAAGTGATGTGATTCGTTAATGCCATTCGTGGGACGTATAAAGGATGGATTTAATGTTATTATATATGATGTTATACTGGAATTATTATATACCTCTATATCATTATTATTTATTTCCATTAAATTATGAGATAGAAATTAAAGTAGCGTTAATGCGTACGTACGGCTTACCGTCTCCATGAACGGTGCATTTCATTTCTTATCCCCAAATGTAATGTACTATTAAAATTACATGTATATAATTGATATATATAATGAATGATATATCTAAATGATGAATATAATTCTGGAATTAAAATATAAATACCTCTCATTTAGTTTTAATTCCATTAATATGATAAAGAAATGAAAGTAGCGATCATGCGTACGTATGGCTTACCGTCTCCATGAACGGTGCATTTCATTTCTTACCTCTAAATGATTATGTAATATTATAAATACATGTATATGATGAATATATATGATATATATGTTATACAAATCATTTATATCATTCTGTATATAACGAACTTTGACCAAATTAACAACATGTAAGTGTAAGAAGTCTATTTTTGACTTAAGAACCAAATACCGACAAAATGAACATTATTAACTTAAATTATTACATGATGTTCAAAAAATGGTATAAAAGGAATAATTAACTTGAAAAAGGTTCTTAAGCAAGTAGAGATTAAATCAAGTTTATTATTCAGGAGATTAAAGAACGATCGAGTCAAGTCGGACCCGAGGTAAGGGATCCTACTCCTCTCTTTCTTTTTAAGTAAACTCTTTTATGTTATTCCTTTTAAAGATCATATTTCTTGTTATTGGGACGATCTTTTATATTACACTTACTGTAATTTTTAGTTTAATGTTATTAGAGACCCTATTCTCTCTCATCAATCCGTTTTGGAAGTTTTGAGTGGCGCCGTTAGGCTGCCGAATTTTCGTAAGGGATTTTTCATCTCACTTTTATTCCCGTGAGATTTATGCAACATTTGCCACAAATTCCATTGAGTGGTGTATGTACTTCCCATTATTCTACTATTTGTGTAATATACTTTCATTTATGAGTATTTACATCAATGATCTATTGTCCTTCCTTCATGGGGTGTATGTTTTGAAAGATACCCAAGTCGGTAAGGGAACCTTTCACCCTCCTCTTTTTTAGAAGACTTGTTTTGTTGGGTCTTTTAATTTACATATTGTTATGTTGGGATATGTTCTCATATATCCGTATTGATGTAAATTTTATGTACAGGTGATGAGATACACTTTTTATCTCTCATCAACTCATTTTTATGTGATGTCGTTAGGCTGTCAAGGGAACTTTTTAACCCAATTTCGATTTCTTTGGGTTCAACATGTAGTCATTGAATATTTCATCCATTGAATATGTGTGAATGACCTTTTATTATTTTACACTTAATATCCACTTATATTGGGTGTATTTATATTTTTCACACATATTTTTGAGATTGCTTTGTCCTTAATTTAAGGATACCTTCTTTATAAGGGATTTCATTACATTTGACATTTCTATTGAGGGTTCATTGTTGTTATGCACCAATTCACTCTTATATGGTGTATATACTGTCCTTTGGAGTATTATATCATGAATCCATTTATTCTCATGATATTATAAAGTTCTGACTAAATTTTATTCCTCAATTATTGTATTCAAGTGTCTCTAATTTTGGTAACACCCCTTTAACCAAAATATCGTTTTAAATGTTTTAATTATTTGTTCTCATTAATATCCATGTTTTTAATATGGTTTTAAGGATTTATTTATATGGATATTAATGGTTTAAAATTTTAAGCTTCAAGGTGGTATGGGACACTTTTATTCAAAAATATCTTTATTAAATGTTTTAAATGGTTTTGGAAATGGTTTCTTTTTGAATGGATTAATTATTTTAATATAATAAAATGTTATATTGTGATTGAAATGTGGAAATGTTATGTTTACTTTATGCATGTTTTATGTGACACATTTATGTTATGGTTCTTGGGCATTGTTATGAAAACGGGTGGTTCCGTGATAAACTAAGGGTGGGTGAGCCCGATATAGCTCTCCAATGCATTGGGTAACACGAAGGAGTGAAATGTTAAGGTTTCTCCGAAGAGATTTAGGGAATATACTGTGATGGGTATTCCAAACGTAACCAAGAGGGTTACTCCCTACGTAATAATGTTATGAATGACACATGTTACCTTTTATGTCTTATGATTTCTATGATTTATTCATTATTTGATATGCCTATGTTTTATGGGTAAAGTGTGATTTCATTCTAATGTATATATGAACTCATGTTTCCTTTCCATATTTTTATAAGCCTTACTGAGCTTTTTATGCTCACCCCAAGTTTTTGAAATGTTTTTCACAGGTCAAGGGAAAGGTACATGATAAGATGATAGAGTCAAGGATGAGTCAAGAAAGAATCCAAGTTTTATTTTAAATATGTTCTCATTGTTGGGAAGAATGAATACTGTCTTTTATGTAACCACTTTGTTTAAAGGTGGAATGTAATGAAAGTTTCAAGATCTAATTCTCTAAAACTCTAAACCTGAAAAGATCCTCAACGTGTAATCTTGTGATAACTCAAGATTATGTAAGGTTTAAGGCTGGGGCCTTATAATAATCCTCAACCATGTCTGAAATTCCAAATCAATACTCACATATCCAATAATCAATTTAATTAACGAACAATTTTCCTTAACCTAAAATATTTATATTGATTAAAGGATACATATTTATCAATATTTCCCCAAATAACATTAAATTTATAACATAATATGTATAAATGAAATATTATTAAAGAACTAAACATATCAATTATATGTTTCATGTATATTAAGATGAAATTAAATGTCTAATGATAATAAGATAGTGAATAATACATGGAGAAATTAATGACAAAAAAATGAATCAAGGATTTGATTGTAAATATTATCCTTGCTAAAAATTGTAATAAATAATCCAAAGGAATAATAATGATAATATCCATACAACATATAACCACTCAATTAATAATAAATGTTTTGTTTCATGGATAAATATAAATATAATAAAAATATCATCAAAAACATGTTTGTGGAAAATAACATTTTTATTTTGAAAATAACCTTTTAAAACTAAAATATCAGAAAAAATTAAAATGGGATTCCTTAGAAAAATTTTAATATTATAAAGGAATATTGAAAACATTTTATTGTTTAGAATGGCTGGAAATTTGGCTCAAACAATATAAGATAAAACAAATATTTCTTTCAATTTTTCGATAAAATCAAAAATTGAACTGTTTTCAAAATGGCATGAAAATTAATTTTAAAATTATTTTTTAAAAGTAAAAATTTAATAATTTTTTCAAAAAAAATCAATTTTAAAAGGATTTAAACATTTTTGAAATTATAGTTAAAGAATATTGTTTTGGATGAAAACATATTTCTTATCTAAGAGAGAAATAAAGTCAAATTTTATTAATAAAAATATCACAATCTTTTAAAGTTATAAAGAGTGGAAAATGGTACTTTTACTTAAAAAATAATGAATAACTAGAGAATGGGAAAATTAAATGGTTTATTGGACAACGATAAATTAATTTCCTTTTAGGGAAATTAGAATATAAATAATCTCTATTAAAATAATATTGTGAAATTAGCCTTTGAAAAAAACATAATGATTAATTGAGAATTAATATATGAATCAATTATGTGTATCAAATTTGAATAAAAAAAATTAAATGTGGATAAACAAAAAAATTTAGTAAAAATTAAATACACACATGGTCATAGAATATCGAAGTCAACAAAGAGGTAAGATAACCCAATTAATGAAACTGAGATATGAAATTCATCACCACTTGTTAATTTTCAAGGAAAATACCTTGGAGTGAAATATTTCAAATTGAAATATAAAATACCATAAATAACGAATTATTCCTGATATTGTAAATCAAAGGGATATTATTTAAATTATATAAATAAATTGTTTAATAACCTACAAATGAGACTCAATGAAAAGGAATTGAGACATAATCTATTACCCCACGATTTAATTTGGTTAAATTTGATTTAAAATATTTTTTAGTGCTTTGAGAAATTTTATTAACATATTAAATAATAATATTATCATTTATAATATCATATATGATCTTTTTATGACATCCTATCATCCATTTGTTAATTATCTTTCATTGTTTTCTTTGTTTAGAGTGATAATTTCCTTGTTTTCTCATGTTTGTTGCATCATGATAGATTGGGTTAATGTTTATATTATATTGTTCCATCATATCAAGAATAATTGTCATGAAATAAATATAAAATTTACACATGAATTATACTTATACGACTAATGAAATATGTTTCTAAAATAATGATGTATGTCAAGATCGTGGAGACAGTATGCCGTACAAATGGAAGAGTAAAATTTCCATTTTTCGATAATAATTATGGATAATATATATGAAATATGTTATATTTAAAAAATTATAATAATATAATAAATAATATATTATTTTTTAATGAATTTAAATATACCATCTTTGTGGTGTGGTGATGAAAAGAGTCTCATTGCTTCTTTATAGCGGTAGTCCACACATTAACAAATAATGCTATCATTTTTCAGTGTAAGAAATACAATGATAATTCATCTTTAAAGAATGTTTAATATTTCATTTATGTTATATAAATTCATAAATACTATCCTTATTATCTTCCATGTAATATTTTTTTTAAAAATGAATCGCATCGCTTCATGAGGTGGTAGTCCATCCTATACCTGAGGGATATTAACATATCCCATGTGTAATGGATTGTAATATATATTTATATGATATAATGACTCTATAGGTATAATTATGTTATACATATCAAATATATAATTTATATCCATTAAGATAAAAACTATGATAGGTGTTAATGGATAAATGAATCACATCGGTTCACGAGGTGGTAGTCTAACGTACACACGAATGATGATTCTCTAACACATTTGATGAAATTAGAGATGATTGTAGGTAATTACCTCAATATAATAAGATTTCATTAGATAGAATAAATTATGTTAGTTATATCATCATGTTTTAATAATAATTTATATTGGTGTATGAGTAAATAAAAAAACACTTATTGAACAATGTTACCTCTTCTTCGGGGAAACTCCATAGGTTTGCACAAAAATCCTTCCTATGAGAGATTTCTGAAAAAAATAGGGTTCTATGATCAAGTAGTAAAAGTTTTAAATTGATTTGGTTAGGAATTTTCTGAAAAAATGGTTTTTTTGAAGAATATATGAGAGGGGTGGGTTTTTATAAGCGAGGCGAGTGCAACACCTGTATTCTTTTGAAAAGAAAAAGGTGTACCCATGTATTTTACAAGCTAAAAGGGTTAGAAATGGATTATTATAGAACATTATAAATTATAGGGTATGAAAATTCCCATCTAGTATAATTTATAATATTATTCAGGTCAATTTGACAATTATATTTTTATTTTAACCCCCTATAAATCCATTTTCAATTTAACCGTGGTTATTAATCTTTATTGTTGAACTATTAATTTTTTTCAAAAATTATGTTGAAATTATTGTATAATATAAATTATTAGGATATAAAATATGGAATAAAATTTTCCAAGTTCAATTCATATATGTAAAGATATTTTATTTTAAAATTAATCTCACAAACATGACATTAAATTGGGATTTCAAATAGAAAAGTTTTAAAAAGATTACAATGATTGTACACCAAAATTAAAAATTATAATGATTTAAATGGACTAAATTGGATTAATAAATAAATAATTTAACTAATTTTTAATTTTAATAAATTATAAATATAATTAATCTTTATAAATAATTGAAATGAAAAGGCAATTTTCAATTAAAATTCATTATTTTTAAGTATTTATCAAAAAATGTAATATTACATAAAAATCAAAAAAATTAACAAAAACAAAATTTTAATATTTTTATTTCAAAAATGAAATTTATTTTTTAAAATAAATTTTCAATGTTTGGGAAAAAAATTAAAATTATTAGTGCAAAGCATAAGTAGAACATCTTAGAAAAAATATAGTTTTTTAGAAAGCATTTATTTTTATTTAAAATGATTCTTATTTTATTCCTAATAATTTTAAAAAAATATTATATATATATACATTAAAAACACACACTATTAGAAATTTAGTTATTACTATTCATACCCACTAATTTAATTAGCTGGTTTATAATGGTATATTATATTATAGTTTATTTAGACTCTTGGTTGCGTGTTATAAAAGCTACAAAAGAGATTAAATTTATTGAAATATATTTTTTGGGTTGTTTAAGCTCAGTGTTTTGTGTCACATAAATTATCACATATAATTTTATTCATCTAGACTCTTGGGGTGATAGAGATAAATCCAGAGGACATCTTTTTGGGCCAACTAATGTTTGACTCAAATCTTCTATTGGATTCATCCCCCTTTTGTTTCAACATTAGGAATCCTATATCTATATTAGTGTAAATATTTCTTCTGAAAATCCATGGTGATGAATACATTATTTAACACTTTCTATCCCATATATTCGAGTTTTTCCTTTTCTATTTTATTTTTAATGTGGGTCCCCAACTAGTCAACCTCTCTATAAAAAATATTGATGTTTACAATATCCTGATCAAGGGTTGAGAACTGAATAATTGAAAAGCATTTCTCAACCACATTTATCCATTACTCAGTAATTGGTGTGTCAAATGGATTGATAAAATAGTATTGATGTTGTTACATGGAAGACTCAATAGCAATATGCTTCTTCCTTAGTGCATTTGAGATCTCAACATGGTTTGAAATATTATTAATAGATTTAGAATATTCAGAGAGCATAGTTATGATTTTTTTTATCCAAATCACATAAAATTTGGTTGGCCTTTGGGAAAATAATCACATATCCCTTTGAAACCAATGTTAACTCAGTTTATCTAGGTTCTATCCATTTAATAAAATAAATAAAATAAAGTTATTATAATACTTACAAAATAAAAACATTGAACTTAAAATAACTAACTCATAAATAATGTGTATATACAAACTTATGAAATTCTATATATTGATATTGGTTATCCATGGTCATTTCCTCTTAGGATTTCAGACAAAAATATATTTAAATATCTCATCATGGTTCATAACACAACTAAAAAATCGGGCATTAGCGACCGCCATTGGCGGTCGCTATAGGCCTATAGAGACCGCCCAGCGACCGCCATTGGCGGTCGCTTCAGCTTCGTCGCTGTAGGCTAATAACGACTGCCAATGGCGGTCTCTATAGGTGGCCGAAATTCCAGCCTTAAGCGAACGCCTTTGGAGGCCGCTACCCTGGGAAATGTTTTTTTATAATAAAATTTCTATTGAAAGAAATATATATATGTATATATTTATTAAATAATATATATATATATATATATTAAAGAAAATATTTATATATATAATATTAATTAAAATATTTTAAATATATATATATAATATGTTTTAAATATTTTTATATATATATATAAATTAAAGAAATATATATATATAATATTAAATAAAATATTTTTCATCTTTTTAATGAAATGTACGAATTGTGTTTTTTTTCTTTCACGGTGCAAAATTAGAGATAAAATAAGGTAAAAATCATAAAAAATGGAAAAAAAATTCAAGCAGCAAAGACATCAAGATCATCATAAACAATAAATGATAAACGTGCTTCAACAATCCAAGTAGGTCCATCCATTTCAATCTTCTTCTTCAATAAACCTACAATAAGACAAAAAAACAACAAAACAAAACAAACGTAAATTGGACATAATTATTCCCTTATTATATACATATAATAAAATTAAATCTGACATCAAATCATGGTTCTATAATAATTTAAAACCCCCAATTTAAGAAATGCTATCATTTCAGGTCATTCGGAGCACGTTTTCTCCAAATTCGACCATCTCACGCAATTTTTTGTATTTTATGACACCTAAAACGCTTTTCCGGTCACCTCCATCAAAAAAAAACTCCGATGGACGTTCCGTTGGCATTAACATTTCACAAATCACAAAATGGATGTTGTTGTACGGTTTCATGGCATTCCAAGGTTGTTCAGGTGGTTTTGACCCCCCAACGCGCCATTTTAGCGCGCGTCGAGCTTCTGAAAACGACACAATCAGCCGTACCACACGCACCTCACGTACAATGGGCGTTCTGTATCCTCCTACATGTTACGAATATTATTCCTAATGTTTTCGTGTGGTTCCAGGTCATTCGGAGCACGTTTGCTCTGAATTCGACCATCTCATGCCGTTTTTGGTGTTTTATGACACAAGAAACGTGTTTCCGGTCACCGCCATCAAACAACACCTCCGATTGATGTGTAATCGGCACGATAATTTCAAAAATCACACAACAGATGTCATCGTATGGTTTCATGGCATTCTGAGGTCGTTCAGGTGGTTTTGACCCCCCCAACGCGCCATTTTAGCGCACGCCGAGCTGCTTAAAACGACACAATCGGCCGTACCACGCGCACCGCATGTCCGATGGGCATTCTGTCTCCTCCTACACACCACGAATAATATTCCTAATGTTTTCATGTGGTTTAAGGTCATTCAGAGCATGTTTTCTCCGAATTCGACCGTCTCACGCCGTTTTTTGTGTTTTATGACACCGGAAACGCGTTTCCAGTCACCGCCGTCAAACGAAACCTCTGATTGACGTGCCGTTAGCATGATCATTTCACAAATCACAGAATGTCTATTGTCATACGGTTTCATGGAATTCCGAGGTCGTTCGGGTGGTTTTGACCCCCCCAACGCGCCATTTTAGCACGCGCCAAGCTGTTGAAAACGACACAATCGGCAGTACCGTGCGCACTGCATGTTTGATGGGCGTTCTGTCTCCTCCTACACATCAATAATAATATTCCTAATGTTTTCGTGTGGTTTCAAGTCATTCGGAGCATGTTTTCTCCGAATTCCACCGTCTCATGCCGTTTTTGGTGTTTTTTGACACCGAAAACGTGTTTCCGGTCACCTCCGTCAAACGACACCTCCGATTGATGTGCCGTAGGCATGAACATTTAAAAAATCACACAAGGACTATTTTCGTACGGTTTTATGGCATTCCGAGGTCATTTGGGTAGTTTTGACCCCAACGCGCCATTTTAGCGCTCGCCAAGCTGTTGAAAATTAAAAAATCGGCCGTACTACGTGCACCGCACGTCCGATGGGCGTTCCGTCTCCTACTAAATGTCACAATTAATATTCCTAATGTTTTCGTGTGGTTCGATGTCATTCGGAGCACATTTTCTCTGAATTCGACCGTCTCACGCCGTTTTTGGTGTTTTATGACACCAGAAATGTGTTTCCGGTAACTACGGTCAAACGACACCTCTGATTGACGTGCTGTAGGCACGACCATTTCAAAATTCACACAACGGATGTTTTTGAATGGTTTCATGGAATCCCGAGGTCGTTCGGGTGGTTTTGACCCCCCAACGCGCCATTTTAGCGCGCGCCGAGCTGCTGAAAATGACACAATCGGCTGTACCGCGTGCACCACATGTACGATGGGCATTCCGTATCCTCTGACACGTCACGAATAATATTCCTAATGTTTTCGTGTGTTTTCATGTCATTCGGAGCACATTTGCTCTGAATTCGACCGTCTCACGCCGTTTTTGGTGTTTTATGACACTAGAAACGCGTTTACGGTCACCGCTGTCAAATGACGCCTCTGATTGATGTTTTGTCGGCATGACCATTTCACAAATCACACAACGGATATTGTCGTATGGTTTTATGGCATTACGAGGTCGTTCGGGTTGTTTTGACCCCCCAACGTGCCATTTTAGCGCGCGACGAGCTGCTGAAAACGACACAATCGGTCGTACCACGCACACCGCACGTCCGATGGGCGCGTCGTCTCCTCCTACACTTCACGAATAATATTCCTAATGTTTTCGTGTTGTTTCAGGTCATTCGGAGCAAGTTTTCTCCTAATTAGACCGTCTCACGCTGGTTTTGGTGTTTTATGACACCGGAAATGCATTTCCAGTCACCGTCGTCAAACAAAACCTTAAATTAAGGTGCCGTTGGCACGACCATTTCAATAATCACACAACGGATGTTGTCGCACGGTTTCATGGCATTCCAAGGTCGTTCAGGTGGTTTTGACCCCCCAACGCGCCATTTTAGCCCGCGTCGAGGTGCTGAAAACGACACAATCGGCCGTACCACGCGCACTGCATGTCCGATGGGTGCGTCGTCTCCTCCTACATGTCACGAATAATATTACTAATGTTTTTGTGTGGTTTCAAGTCATTCGGATCACATTTGCTCCGAATTAGACCGTCTCATGCTGTTTTTGGTGTTTGTGACACCGGAAACGCGTTTCCGGTCACCGCCGTCAAACGGAACCTCTGATTGACGTTCCGTCGGCATGACCATTTCACAAATAAGACAACAATCTTTGTCGTATGGTTTATTGGAATTCCTAGTTTTTTGGGTGGTTTTGACCCCCCCAACACGCCATTTTAGTGTGCGCCGAGCTGCTGAAAACGACACAATCGGGCAGGGGAGGGCTGTCCGGGGTGCGGGGAGGCTGTCCTCGGTGTGGGGGGCCTATCCGGGGTACATGGAGGGCTGTTCGGGGTGTGGGGGCTTGTCCGGGGTGCGGGGTGGGATGTTCGGGGTGCGGGGAGGCTGTCCTCGGTGTGGGGGGCATGTCCGGGGTGCGGGGAGGGCTATCCGGGGTGCAGGGAGGGTTGTCCGGGGTGCGGGGGGATGTCCGAGGTGCGGTGAGGGGCTTTACGGGGTGCAGGGAGCCTGTCCGGGGTGCGGGGAGGGCTGTCCGAGGTGCGGGGAAGGTGTCTGGGGTGAAAGGGGGCTGTCCGGGGTGCGGCGAGGGCTGTCCGAGGTGTGGGAGAGCTGTATGGGGTGCAGGGAGGGCTGTCCGGGGTGCGAGGGGCTGTCCTAGGTGCGGGGGGGCCTCTCCGGGGTGCGGGGAGAGCTGTCTGGGGAGCAGGGAGGGGTGTCCGGGGTGCGGGGGGCCTGTCTGGGGTGTGGGGAGGGCTGTCCGGGGTGCGGGGAGGATGTCCTCGGTGCAGGGGGCATGTCCGGGGTGCGGGGAGGGCTATCCGGATTGTGGGGAGGTGTGTCCGGGGTGCGGGGAACCTGTCCGGGGTGCGGGGGGGGGGGGGGGGGGCTGTCCGTGGGGCGGGGAGCCTGTCCGAGGTGCGGGGAGGGTTGTCCGGGGTGCGTGGAGGCTTTTCGGGGTGCGCGGGGGCTGTCCGGGGTGCGGGGCGGGCTGTCCGGGGTGCGGGAGGGCTGTCCGGGGTGCGGGGAGGGCTGTCCGGAGTGCGTGAAGGTTGTCCGGGGGTGCGGGAGGGTTGTCTGGGGTACTGGAAGGGCTGTCTGGAGTGTGGGGAGGGATGTCCGGTGTGCAGGGTGGCTATCCGGGGGGTTGTCCAAGGTCCAGGGAGAGCTGTCCTAGGTGCGGGGGGCATGTCCGGGGTGCGGGGAGGGCTGTCCGGAGTGCGGGAAGGGCTGCCCGGGGTGCGGGGAGGGCAGTCCAGGGTGCGCGGAGGGCTGTCCGGAGTGCGGGGAGGGCTGTCCGGGGTGTGGGGGGGGGGGGGGGGGGGGTTCTCCAGGGTGCGGGGAGGGATGTCCGGAGTGTGGGGAGGGTTGTCCAGGGTAGGCCGGGGAATACAAATAGTGAACTCAGCTCATTCTTCAAAAATAGGTTTAATGGTTTATATTAGGAATCACATGTTTTTTTAAAAAAATATTACAGAACATGAAATTCTAAACATTGAAAATTAAATGAACAAAAAATATCCAAATCAATAATCAGTTTCATGGTTACTTCTCAATTCGTGCACACAAACATTGCATGAGGCCAAAACACACATGATACCCCCAAATCACAAAAAAAAACTCACTAGAAAATGATGCGTCATGCATGTTCATCACTGACCTCCATTCGGTGGGCCAGGGGCCTACAAAAATTAAACATTAAGAATATTTTCATAACAAAAATAATTTAAATTAAGTAAATAAATACAGTATAAACCTGCATCGTATGATCCCCTGCACCATTACCTGGGCACACATATTCCTGTAGTGCTCTAACCTCAGCAGCCAATTGCACATTTTCCTCCTCGGAAGCCCGCAACCGTGCCTCAAAATCTGACTACGGTTGTGTCATCTGACCAATAGAAGGACCGACAATCGCATCGTGTGACACTACAGATTTAGGAATCCATGTTCCATAGGTCAAACTATATCCATGCCCGTCCCGAAAAATGATGCAATAAAAGATCTCATCCCTTCGCATGGGAAGCTGTCACTGGTCCTCTAGCAGATGTTCTAATCCAGCTTCAAATTGAGCCTGTGAAATATTTAAATATATATACATATATTAATATACATATTTTATGTAAGTATTGGTAATGAGTACAAGAACTTACTATCAATGTTACAGCCTCTGGATCATTGCGATGATGAGTCCTCATCTACACCGACATTTTATCAGTCGGTGCACCTTGCTCCCACAACTATATATGAATAGAATATAAACACAAAACTGTATTGATTAAAAAAATTTAAAAAATGAATAATAAATACCTCATGTCGGATCTGAGACACGTGACGAATCCCGAGCCTGTGAGGTGGTCCCTACAACGCTCGATTCTCAGAATGGCATGTAGAAACCTCCTACATTCAATTCATTAAAATATCAAACAAATCACACATTTTTGAAAATATATATACCAAAATAAATATAAAAACCACAACACCCTTAGTAGACCAATATGAAACTAAATCACGCCACTGAGCCGGGAGGACACCTCTCAGGACTTTTTCCAGAATGTCTGGGGCACCCACATTTGGTACCCAGTGGTCCCTCTTGACATTGCCTTTATAGTATTTCCACATCTTACAGCATTTGCTCATACACACTGGCCGAAATTCATCAGGACATACTTTCGAATTTTTCTATTAAGGAAAAAAATCACATATGTTATTGTGGTTAATACATAGGGAATAAAGTAAAATGGTCTTCTTACCTGAACCTCCCTCCAAAGACGATCTAATGTGTCCTGAGGGATAGAAGCCCAGTCACACCTGGTCAATGGAAATCGATGTGGATCACGTATGATATGACCCAGCTAATGAATAAATGTATGGGAATTCCATCCCACAGGATGAAATACCTCATCAAATGAAACTTCAGAAGTTGTGTCGGAATTCCATGATAATATGCCACGACCAGGGCCTCTCCTGCGAGAGGAAGAAGCAGTCGAGTCTGATCATGTTGAAAACAATTTTATATACAAATTGACAGATGTTATAAATATATATATGTGTTTATTAATTATATGAAAAATAGAGAGAATGACATTCTAACATACCTCGACATTGAGACGTAGATGCCTCAGATGGATGATGTGGATCTTCTGCCTCTTCCCCTGACATGCCTGCAGTCATGGGAAACATTAGTAAGGGGACTATCCAAAGTGTCCAAATGATAAATTGTATTGTTTTTAAAAAAATCAAACTTGTACAGTTGTTAATCAAACAAAAAGGGATTGAATATTTAGTTGTGAATTAATTTTAAAAAATCAGAAAGTTCACAAAACAGATATACAAATTATGTACAAAACCAATCAATGCATAGCCAAATTTCAAATTGAATTAATAAAAAATCAGGCATCACATGAACCAAATGAAGAATACCTCAATGGGAATATTCACCGACAATAAAATTAATATAACATGAGTTAAATCACCCTAAATATTTATAACTAAATAAACTTCCAAAAGTGAGGATTAAAACTTACAAGGATTTATAAAATGTTTAGATAATTTATGATATCTTAGGCTGAATAGTGGGAAAACAATTATACCTTTCATTAAGCATGAAAATCGACCGTTTCTCCTTCAACAGCTGCTCTGAACCAATAAATATCTTCTTCACGTTGAACTACGGTATGTTGATCGAGCTGCTGGGAAACAAAAGGAACAGTCTCGGGTTCGTTTTGTTCAAATACAAACACTCCTCGCCGAGACATTTTGACAACAACTTGCCAACTTGGATTCTAAGGCAAAGTAACGAAGAATACTTGTTCCACTTGTGATGTCAAAATTAAAGGTTCATTATCAACTCGTTCATTTCTGTATAACATATAGTTAAAATTCACCAATGAAAACTGATATTGATCGACTTTACATCCACGCACTGGATCAACCCAATTACACTTTAACAATATGTACTTTAACCCGTGTGTGTATACAACTTCAATGATGTCTATCAATTGACCATAGTAATAACCATAATCGACAAATGGACAACCGATGCCACTGTTTTGTGTTGCTCGTTTGTCATGAACATATTTAATGTGAAATCGAAAACCATTGGTATCTATAGATTTATAACAACAAGCCATTATAGATGGAACCTCAGCCAGTTGGATAAATTCTTCAGTTAGTGTGGGGTCCCCTAACTCCATCATCTTATGAATCTACATAATTCATAGAATTCAATAATGATATATGAAGAAAGAAATTAGTATAATACTTCAATCATAATGAAAATCAATTTATACGTACATAATCCTTGAACCAATCATGAAATGACGCATAATGAGACTGTTGAATTTGCAACCCAGTCGCACGATACATCTCTTCTTTTATCTCATTAATGTGTTTTCTGCAAATGATAACACAATGTTTAAATGATCAACATATGCAAACAAAACATGTAAAAGTTAAACAATAAAAGTTATAAGATACTTACTGCATTAATTGTGCAACTGATGGAGTATTGAACAAGATATATTGAGGCACTTGTATCCACTCGATGTTGTCCATATCATATGTGGTTCCTTCTCCCACTGGACTATCCTGCATCCAAGAGGGATTATCTAATTTTGTTTCAACATCCATAAGATATTCGGCATAAAAAGTAGTACACTCATCCATCAAATAACCATTGGCTATTCATGCCTCTGGACGAGCTCTGTGGAGGACAAATCGTTTCAATGTACTCAAATACCGCTCAATAGGATACATCCACCTGAATTGCACTGGACCAGCAGCCATTACTTCATCAGTTAGGTGAACTGTCAAGTGGACCATAACATCGAAAAATGATGGGGGAAATAGTTTCTAAAAGTGACAAAGCATATGTACAATTAGGTCCTGTAAACTTTTTAAATCACTCATTCGTTGATTTCTTAAACAAAGATGTCTAAAAAAATTACTCATCTCAATCAACGGCTGAACAACATTGGGGATAAACAATCACAAATTGTGATTGGAATCAACTACTGAAGTAGTATGTGATTGTCATGACTTTTCAACCCTTTCAATGTATTTCTCCTCAGATTCACACACTTTGAATCATTAGAATAGAAACCATCAGGCACCTTGAGCATCTTCAAAATGGAATGAAATATCTCTTTCTCCTTTGTAGTCAGCGTATAATGTGCAGCAGGGATATATGCCTTGTTTCCCTCAGCTAACTATAAATGCAACTGTTTCCTTAAACCCATTTTTTCCAAATCACGGCATGCATTAACATGGTTATTTGATTTCCCACTGACACCTAAAATTGTCCACAATATGTTATCACAATCATTTTTTTCAATGTTCATGACATCAAAATTATGCCTCAGCATGTTAGTTTTCCAATACGGAAGTCTATAAAAATACTTTTCTTTTTCCAATTGAGACTGTGCTGCCTACCTGCAGCTCGAATATTAGGTACTGGAGGAGCCACCAAATCCTGAATTTCATATACCATGCGGATGTTTTCTTCCTCAATCTGCGATAACATTTCGACTCCTGTCATGATCTTTGGTGCTAGGTTGAACTCTCTAGAACCATCAAATGCCACTCCTTCCTTTCTGAACCTGTGTTGAGGGAGGAGAAAACGTCTGTGACCCATATATTTCCATTTTTTGAAATGCTTAATCCATACAGATTTTTTACTTTTTTTGAAACAAGGGAAAGCAAATTCACCTTTAGTACTCTAGCCTGATAAATTTGCATAAGCTGGGAAGTCATTGATTGTCTACAATAAAGCAGCCTGCAGTTTGAACATTCCATTTGTTTCACAGTCATAAGTCATCACACCATCGCCCCAAAATTCATTCTACTCATCAATCAATTGCTGAAGGTAAACATCAATCTTATCCCCTGGACTTTTAGGTCCATCAATAAGAGTGGAAAGTAATATAAATTGTTGCTTCATACAAATCCATAGATGAATATTATACGGAACCAACACCACGGGCCATGTGCTATGAGTTTCACCAACCATAGGCTTGAATGGATTGAAACCATCTGCGGCCAATCCCAATCGGACATTACGAACATCTTTGGAACAGTAGAGATGTCTCTTATCAAAATCCTTCCATGCATGAGAGTCTGTCGGGCGGGTTAACATATCAATTTCATGAACTCTTTCTGCATTCCATCTCATTAAATTATAAAATTTAGATGACATAAAAAATCTTTTCAACCTTGGTTTAAGGGGAAAGTAATGCATTTGCTTTATGGAAATCGGTTTCCCCTATATCACAATCTGACATTGATGAGTCAGATTTCCCTTTTTCTCTTTCCACCTGGAAGCACCACAAACCGTACAAATATCCAAATGGGCAGTTTCTGTTCTAAACAACATACAGTTGTTTGCACATGCATATATGGTCTCATATGTAAAACCTAAGTTCTCTGTCAGCTTAGGAGCATGGTAATACGACTCTGGAATCTTAGCGTCGAAAGGAAGAACCTTTTTCAATAACACCAAAAGCATGTCTAATGATGTGTCTGACCAATGATTCAAAGTCTTATAATGCAACAACTCCACGATAAACCACAATTTATTGTAAGAAGTACATCCATGATATAATTCTATTTTTGCATCATCAATTGCTTCATAAAACCTCCTCGAATCACGATCTGCAGTAGAGTGAATATTTATCTCACCGGTCTCAAGATTCTGGATGTCAATGCCTTCAGGATCCAACCCACGTACCATTTCAGTAATAATTTCTTACTTTGGATCATTCATCCTTGCATTAACATCCATCTGAACTGCATTCTTATTTTCACAACGAACATATTCTTCTCCATGACGAGTCCAACTCTTATAATTTTTCAGAAATCCATTAATGAATAGGTTCTCCCTCACAGTATCTCATGTGAATTGATATCTGTTAGCACATTTTCTACATGGACAACTAATATATTTACTTTCAAATCCTCTAGTGAAGTCAACAAACTGCATAATTCCATTTAAATACTCTCTAGACGTTCGATTTGGAAGATCAATCCAACTCGTATCCATAATAAGATCCCTATTACAAAAAATTTACACAAGACTTATTACATTTTCATTTTTCATATCAAATATATTTAAATTAAATACTAATTAATTGTTTGTGAACCATTTATAAAATAATAATATAAGTGAAAGCCCATGTCATACATGATTGTGCTACAAACCTGGAAGGGAGGGGAGCCAAAAGAGGTGCTGCGAGGGAGAGGAGAGGCAGTGGTGGGGAGCCGGAGCCAGAGCTGGTGCGGTGAGGGAAGGTATAGTGAAGGAGGGGATGGGTGGCGGTTGTGCGGCGTTGGAGAGGACGAAGAAGGAGGGGACGTGGGTTAGCGGGGTACGGGGGGTGGGGGGTGTTCGGGGTGCTGGGGGGAGGGACGAGGGGGAAGAGGGCCGAGGAAGGAGGTCGGAGGTCTACCGGAGGGATTACGGAGGGCTACCCGAGGGCGGTCGGGCTGCCGGAGGCGGGTGGCTGGAGGCTCAAGGGTAGAGGGAGGCTGGAGGGCGGCCGGAGGGCGGAGGGTGGCCGAAGGGCGGAGGGCGGCCGGAGGGTGGAGGGCGGCCGGAGCCAGAGGGTAGAGGCGGAGGAATCCCGGAGGAGATGGAGGGCAGGGTGGAGGGCGACCGGAGGGCAGAGGGTGGTCGATGGGCGGCCGGAGGAGGGCGGCCGGAGGGCAGCCGGAGGGCGGCCGGAGGGCGGCCGGAGGGCGGACAGAGGGCGGAGGGCGGCCAGAGGGTTTCCAGTGGAGTGCGGGGCCGGTGGAGGGCGGGGCCGGAGGAGGGCGGCCGGCCAGAGGGTCGTGTGGCGGAGGGCGGGGCGGTGGAGGGCGGGGTGGCGGAGGGAATGGAGACTGGGAGGGCGAGGCGACGGGGAGGACGCGCGGAGATGAGGAGGGTGCGGGCAACGGGGAGGGGGGAAGGGTTCGGGGGGTGCTTCGCGAGAGGAGGGAGGGTTTGAGGGGGAGTGGAAGCCTTTTTTTAGGGAAACATAGCGACCGCCAGTGGCCGTCGATATTGATTACCTATAGCGACAGCCAGTGGCGGTCGCTATAGGTAAAGGGGCCCAAAAGCCAATATTTCTAGTAGTGTAAGGATTATGTGAATTAACTAAATAATATCCCCTATAAGTTTCAAACTAGGTGAGTAGTTTAGACTCCTTTTCATGCATCAAGTGAATATTTAGTTAATAACCATGTATCATTGACATACACTTATTTATATTAATATATCTATGTCATTTCTAGAAAAGTACACAATCTCTATTTTTTAAAAATTTATAGATTTTATTTTATACTTGGATTATCTCTTGGAATTTCACAAAATTAATTCCATATTAATCCCCATATTATTAACTAATCCTTACACTAATATAAACTGAGGCATCTCAATTAAAATATATCTTTATTTTATGTCACTTTTTATGATAAAAATAAAAACTCATAAAAAATCTCACATTCCTAATAACCAAATGTTTAGTATATTTGGTGATTGATTACATCATAAACTTATTTTAAAACTCATGTGTATATTTCTCCATAATTGTACAATATTATATCCTACTGTATAATAGTCATCTGTTATACTCATCTATTTAACCTAGGGAATTGAAACATAATAAAATAATAACATCAAACACTCATTAAGGAAAAATATTTCAATATTTCATCAAGGTTTAGATAATAAATATGTGAAAATGTGGTCATTTGAGAAATATAAAAATAAAATAAAATGTAATAACCAGATTTTTCCATATGTCTTGATAGGGGTATGTTTAATCTCAAATGAAAAAATATATACCATGTAATATGTGTGTGAGATAATAAACATGATCCATGGATTATAATCAAATCCATATGACTTAGAATTGTGTCATGTTATTGAAAAATATCATAATAAGAAATTATGTTAGAAATAAAATAATAAGGAAATCATAGAACTATGATAAAATTAAATCATTCTCACACATTAAGTGGTGAAAAAAAATTCAATGCATCATGTTGTGTAAAAACAAGATTTATATACATGATTCTGGCAACAAACAAAATGTTTGTGCATAACATCATTATCTCATGAGATATAAATACATAACAAATTCATTGGACAAAAATACTGAACCCCACTGATTAAAATATATACATATTCATTCCATAACATATCAATCAATCACCATTCCATAATAACAAGTGAAATGAGAATGGTTTTCATATTATTTCAAAATAGTATTTCATAGCATGATATCAAAAGTAATTCAGTTGAAACCAAAAATTAAATCACTCAAAAAATATATGTTATAAAGTTATTTGAAGTTTTAATGGAAAAAACATATATCTATTTTAGTTACATCTATTATATTTAAAAGTGAAAATACATGAAAAATCATAAAAACAATATTCAAAGAAAAAATTTAATCATTTATTTAAAATGGAAGTTATGAGAGGCCTTCATTAATCATTTTGATGATTAATAACATGAAAAATTATTAAAAATACCAAATTAAAATGAATTCAAAAAATAGATATATCAATATGTAAAAAGGGTTTCCAAGTAAAAATATGGAGTATAATATAAATAAATATGGTCATAAAAAGAAAAAACATTTCAATGTTAAAAATGACTTTATTAAAGCTCATATTAGAAAAAAAGTGATTTATATTACTTTTAAAAAGTTGTAAAGATAAATTTTAATATCAATAGTAATAAAACATAATTTTATTTTAAATTAGGAATATAGAAAAAAATGAAAACTAAATATGGATATTGAATAAAAATATCTCATTTGAAGGGGATTTGAATTATTTTTATCCTCCCTAAAATTTACAAAGAATGAAATTCATCAGAGTTGATGTATTAGATTATGAAAATGTGATTAAATTAGCTATATTTATAAAATTCAATATAATATCATTAATGTATATATGAAAACAATAATTTAAAATATTTGTCAAAGATAAACAATTATGACTAAAAAAGAGGTCGAGTTAAGAAAATATGTTACCTTGGATTCCTTCTCGGTCAGACACATTATAACTTCTTTTATAATAACATTATAATTCTTATTCATTTTTTGAGGAACCTATATCATAAATTTTTAACACTTTAATAATATTTTATGATTATATATTACATAATTTTTACTTTTATATATTATTGTTCTTACTGTTTATGAGTAATCATTGATCTTAAACATTATAATTTATTATGAAATAACTGCTCAACTTTTCACTCTTTGTTTATAAGTAATTTATCTCTAGAATGGTAAAGGTACTATAAATATTATATCCATAATGTTTTATGTAGTTACATGTTTATCCAATGATTCATTTATGTATGATTACTAATGAGAAAACATAAAACATGTTTATTTTGGTATCTTTTACCATAAAAATTTGATTATTAATATTGAGTTTAAATATTGATTTTAATATTCCAAAAAAAAATATCTTAATATATTATATTACCATAAATTATGTTTTTATAACCATTTATGATAAAATTTCATATTTTCATTTATTTAGATTGTTAAACTGACCAAAACATATATATTCTATAATTTGTTGGAAAAATATGAGCATGGAATTATTTTATTAGTGTGTTATCATTATAGAATTTAGAGAATATAAAAAACTCATCATTAATATATATTATTTATTATATTTAATAATTATTAATAATTAATGATATAATCATTATAACATTGTTTAAATATGTGGTTAAATCAACCCAAATGTGAGTTCATTATAATAAATGAATAAGTATTACTAGGATATTAACAATGAAAATATTAATTTTCAAAAATATTATAGATCTCAAAAAAAACATAAAATAAATGGTTATATAATATTTAAGAATATGTAAATTATTAAGAAATAAAATAACGATTAAATTGGTAAAACTACATATGAAGAATAAATAATCGTCCCCTATAACCCTTAAATATTTAGAATTGATTTGGGAATCATTTAAGAACCAAAATATCAAGTGTGTGGGTTAAGATTATTTATGATGGGAAAGGTGTAGAGGATAGGTTACCTTTAAATTTTATATACTTATATGAAGAGATAGAGTAAGTATCATGTTATATGTAAAGAGATTTGTGTCTTTATAAATACAATTTCTTAATATAAAAAATGAAATTCATATTCAAGCCAAATGGATAAAAATTTATAATAAGGGAAGATAAGATGATATTTGATAATTCCAACTATTCATTTACAGATATGTTTTTTTAAATTTAATAGTCTTATTCCATTATTTATAACTGTATCTATTTTTATCCTTAATCATTTCAAAAAAATTTAACCTATGTAAATTATTTTTAGGGGTAAAGAGGAAATTTGTCATTTAACCTAGTTTGAACAGGATGATTTTAAACATGATATAAATTTAAATTTATTCAATTAATAATTGTGATAATGAATAGTTCTAACAGAATAGATTTATAATTCATTAGAATAATTTTTTAGACGAAAAAAAATAATGTATGAAAATGAGTTTAGGATAAAAATTAGAAGGTTACAAATTTTAATAGAATTAATTGTTTTATTTTTAACCAAAATAGTGTCATACATAATTAAAATCAAGATAACTAAATTATTCTTTGTCGATACATAATTAATTTATGTAGATAAAAATAGTTTTTATAGAATTAAAAATAACATATGTTCAAAAAATTCAATCACGAGTTTCCAAATTCCACATAATTGTAGTAAATTATTTATTATACTCCTAAAACACATATTTAGTTGATCCAAATGTTTAGTATATTTCAAATTAATTATTTTATCCTAATGAAAACATATAATTTATTGTATTTTTAAAAATTGTATTTTTTTACTATTATCCTAAAATAAATAATTTTATTAAGACTCTAGAAAATCAACCTAGGTTAATATTGATAATATGAGTTGCTATATAAATTTTATTTTAGAAAAATTAATTTATAAAATCTATGGAAATTAAGATTTCATATAAAAAATCATAATGGGAAAAAAATGTATATGATGAATTTTTTATCAGTACGCCTTTTTAAATGGCTAATGTAATAAAATTGTTAATTTATAAAGAATTAGATTTTTATATCATCCAATCTCCTAATTAAAAAACACCTTATAAACCCTAAAAATCTTAGGATAAGATAAGTGGTGATATCTATCTTCAATTGTGGTTCATCTCGAAAAGATTTCATAGTGATTTCTACAATATAAAAATTTTCTCGCTGAGGATTTTTCTCTGGCAATACTTATAGAAGTTTACCTTAGAGTTGCTGTAGGGAGATCCCTTGCAATTATACTTCACATATAATCTAAAAATATGATATTCATAAGTAATAATCATTTTTGTTGATTATATTGGTTCTCCATTCTTTATAAATTTCATAATTCGTTTATCTCTATTTATACATACTAATTAAATAGTTATCTTATAACAGTCATATTAAATAATATCATTTTATTATTATACCACATTTAATTTTAGTTTGGTTTTGGGTATCAAAAAATATAGTAAAATGAATATTAATTTTAGAAAAATTATTTGATAAAATCATGGGTTGTCATAGAATAGGTTACCCATAAACTAGTGGGTTGTAGATATATAAAAATATCTAATAATATATCAATAACCATGTGAGGTCTGAAAAATCCCAAATAAAATATATCAATGTTTTTAATGAAACATAAACCTATGGTTTTGGTTTTCATAATTTTATATATTAAATCATCCTCCATTAGTATTATATAACATTTTGAAAATAGATGGATGGGTATTCTATCAACGAAGAGGATAAGAAACAAATAATCAAAATATAACTAGAAACCAAAGAATATATGGTGGAACAAATAAGTATAGGACTGAACATTAATGAATTAAAACTATATAAAACTGATTACTTATTTTTAACCCTCTATTATAAGAACATAAATTTGATATGTTCAACATTTTATGTTAAATAAAGTGATTAATCAAATATAGAATTGGTTTGTTTTAATTTCAGTATTATACATTTTCATTTATATTAAAAATTGAGTTATAAATTTTTGGGGAAATACATAATTTTACTGTCTGAATCCATATATGAAATAGATGAATATAGTATCCTTCGGCATATAATTCCTTTTCCATGAAAAAATGGTTACAAAAATTTCCTTCTATTTCAATAACTATATGTTACTTTATACCTAACCTATCAGGATATGTTGTTTTTTAAATATTCCAAATCCTAGACTGATCCAAAGATTAAATCAACATAAATAATCCAAAATCTTGAATATGATATAGATCTATATAGGCTCCTTGGAATTATATTTGTCAATGAGCCCAAAATAAAATTTTGGTTATCTTAGAAGTTGTGTCATCTTCATTCATGATAGGTATTTCACAAAATCATCTAACATTGGGAGAATTATTGAACTATGAAAGGAGTTTTTCTCATATCAATGGTGACATAGTGATGATAGCATTATTATTTCAAAACTAACCAAAAACCATTTTTTTTATTTTAATAAAATTTTATAGGATCTTATTAAAATTACAAGGTGGCTACATTGGTAAAATTATCTTGAATATAAACTTATTGGGATACATCCTCATAAGAAGATTTTAATCTATAATATCATGGTCCTCATCACATAAACATAAACTTTACAATACATCTATATGAGAAACAATTTTCCTAATTTTACATCAATCCACAAAATCCTTATCACATTACATCAAACTCTACTATATTATTTTTTGAGAGACATGAATCTAGACTACATAGTAAATGATCCTAAGAGAATGAAATAATTTTGAATTAACTATGTCAATATTGTATGAATTTAAAATTCATGGATTTAAATCCTTGTCACATTATTTTAAACTACATGACATAGGTTCATTTTGTGTGACTTCTTTTCTAATTTATATTTCATCCAGATCAATATAGAATGTATCTAGTGTTTGGGATTACCATATAAGGTTGATTTTAGCTCCTCACCCATGCACTATAGAAGACTATCTCACTCTATCCTACCATTATGTCCGCATCCAAAATTGTGTCACTCCAACTAACGCCCGGACACCTAACCATTTCATAAATAATTCACTACACATGATTCATATTTGCGTTTAAAAATTTAATTCCACTATAAGTTTGTATGATTCAGATTTAAATTATGACCATATTATAATAAATATGAATGAATCATTTTCTATACTTACAAGATACATAGTGACATCTGGAATAGTTATTCTCATCCCATTACAAAATTTCAATTTCATCCTAATGATTTAGTATAATATTATATCATGGAGACCTCTACTTTTTTTGACTCCCAATCAAAATAATAAATTTACCACTCCCATCATATGAGCTAGATCTACACAACGACCTTATATAATGTATGTGTGGTTTGATTCCCATAACATTGTATATTTACTAACCCCCAAATTTCTAAAATTGGGTCAACTGAAAAAATAAAAAATATCACTGCCTTGTCTTAATTACTAACCCATCACTCATTCGGGTCAGATATTTTCAATGCTCAGGAGGAAAAAAAATATTCTAGCAATTCACATTGAATTATATCTTGGTAAAACTGACCAATTTTATTTCCATGATATATTAAGCTACACAGCATTTTATCCAGAATGTATTATGTGAAACTACATGGTTAATGTTAACCCTATTAGGAAATCATTCATGGTACCAGTAGTCACTGAATTTCCCCTTGTTTCTCACATCGATCATTACTCCGACGAGCTTAGAGGTACATTTTCATCAATTTTATTATCATGATCAAGAACCAAAAGTAGAGAGAACAAATTCCTTATTGTAATAATATAATCATCATAAAATATGTTCATGTCACATGGTGTTAAAATATATGGTGTGACTTCATTTTTTGTGGATGTTAAATTTCACAAAATTCTATCTTATTTTAATAACATTTTCCTAATAAATCACATATATTTCATCTTATAATACCATAATCTACTTATACTTTCCTACAATACATAACCTAGTTTCCTTATATAATATCTATATTGGTGTATGATCTATACTAGTATGTTGGTATCACTAATCACCCCATGGAAGAATGTAAAACCCTCTCTATAATTCAACTTCCCTAGTAATGTTAGGTTCATCCATTCATGGCTTAAGGTTACATAATAATAATTTAACCCCTCTAACTTATTATCTAGATCAATGTGAGAAGTTTCCATTATAAATATCTTCAAACCTACACTGGGCAGTAATTACCTCACATTCAATAATATATTCTTTGTACTGGTCCTTCCAAATCACTATGTTACTTCCCCCCAATAAACTCCAAACTGCGCACTATGCCTAAAAATTCCCCATATGATGTAGTCTCAGTATAAGTATTGGGTTTCTTCTTATCCTTATAAGGATTCCTAGTAACCCTAATATGTTATGAGATGTTATATTTCTCTTTCACGTGATCTAGATTTAAACAGACCCCTTCACACACATGTCCTTATCATATAAACAAAAATTTCAAGGAATTTCATTCCTAATCACATGAATTTAAACAACATGACACAATTACTTACTACCCGAATGTATAATTCATATTTAACATCCTTGTCAGATAATGGTAAACCACAATGAATAGGTCCTAGTTGTATAACATAAAACTAAGTGAGACTTTGCTCCACCCTGTATGACCATAAAACTATATTGACTGTCTCACCTTATTAAGCCTAATCAGCAACTAACATGAGGTTTATACCCTTGTGATAACTCTTTGCACATGATTATTTACACTTATTATCAAGTGCGGAATTATTGAAAATTACCCATTCTTCCATAAATATGAGCAATATTTATGCATGTATTTTCTATTAATTACTACATATGGAGTGATTTATACTACCCCAAGATATATAATGACACCTGGATCCCTTATTAAAGTCTCATTCTTAATTTTTGTGTATTCATTTCATGAAATTAAACATCGATACAATAGGTCCACATTACGTCACCTTAAACATTGGAAGACCCATGACCTTATCGCAGAATGTTAAACTACATGGCTTAAGGACTTCTTATAGAGTATGTAACACAATTAAAAAAATTTCTGGTGAATTTTATGTTATATTTCCCCACACATATAATGAGTTCAATACAAAGTGGTCTAACCTTTAGGGTGCTTGAAACCTTATTGAATATATATTCCTCATGAATAAACATAATATATTTGATATATAATTAATTAAAAACTATCATGATTTGAGACATAATAATCCCCTTTATATTCCAAAAACATGATTCATTCCTCTCGATTTCCCCATTTAACGAAATATTGGTAATAAGGATTGATTGATCCAAAGGGACCCCACTAGGATTTAATTATTATGAAATAAGTTTCCTTTAAGCCTAGAAAGTAAACCCCGATGAGGTGTTTTTGTCCTAGAGGGAAGCCCCCATAAAACCATGATCTATTTCCAAATAGTGACAACTAGTTTCCAATATTTCTAATGATCAACCTTCTGCCACCAATATCAATTTCCAATTGAAAAACATACATTTAAGTGGTGATTTACCTTTTATTTAAAGTAATTATTCAAGTGAATTAAAATACACTCAATGTTACAAATCTATTAATTGTACAAGTTTTCAATGAATGAATAAGACATATTATTCCTGTTCCATTTCATTTTATAGTGTGAATATCTTATGATGATTTGAATTACCTGATTGGGTTATTGCCCTCTAAAAACCCAAATTATTTAGTGGTGATTCTCCAATAAGTTAATTTCTTTTACACACATAAGCCTTTTAGCATGAACCTAAACCACATGATGCATCTATCCATAAATTATGAATTCTAACTATGTGTTTCATGAGATGAGGTCTTATTATTTTGTGATTTTGTGATATTCATTCATCTTTGTAATTCTTCATCAATGTTATATAAATATTTACTCACATGTTTTTTAATTTTTCATCAACTAATCATTAGAAACCTTTCATCAAAATTTTTCATCATGAAACTACTCTAATATTCATTCAAAGCTGAATGACCAAAAATTTCGTCCACTTATGATCCTGGTCTAGGACATTAAATTTAATTTCATATATCCATTATCCCATAACAATTAAATATATGAAATATATTCTATCTCAAATGAATTTAAAATGTATGAAGTAGTGCAGAATATATTGAGTTAAAAAACAAGGAAGCCACCATTCCATGTAACAAAAATGAAAAATTAAATTCCCCGCACCTATGAATAGTCATGATCTATATATAAGATTATTTTATTCCCATTGTTATTCAATGATTATATATATAATAGAAAACTCCCACGTCATGGTTCACCTAACATATGATAGAAAATTACTCCTACATACAAGAACTAAAGGTGACTTAATTCTCATTCCATGTGATACTTACTGAATTCTGAATCACTTATCTTAGGCTTGGTTGAAAATTAAAATGAAACCCCACTTTTTCATAGTGTCTGGACTTCATCATTCTTAGTGTGTTTACTTTGAATAGTTCAATACTGATATGAATCAAAATCATTTTGTGAATGCGATAGATCTTAAAAAATCCCTCATATAATGTTCTTTTTCATACAATTCAAAACTACATAGAATCTTTTTCATTGACATATTACCTTAAACTAAACAATAATAGCCCACCTTTTATGAACTTATACTACATGGAGTATCCTATCTAGTATTGTTAAATTTACTTACCTGATGTTCAGGTCCATGTGAAGGCACCCGATACAATGGTACACTGTAAAAATGATCTACAATAAAATTCCCCAATATTGAAAATATATATTAGAGTTTTTGGATTCCTTACATTTCCATCTACTAACTTTCCCCAACTCTTGAAAAAATCATTATCTTGGTATTATACAACGAGCCCCTCTGGATTCAAATTATATCTAAAAAAATAACATTTTATTGAATATGAGGTAGACTGATTTTGGAAATAATGTTATTAAAATGTTATGTGGATTGTTTATTATCGTTTTTGGTTATATAGTGACATTGTGATCTCTTATGCTAAGCCCAATAAAAAAATAGAAAAAGTATCATTCCCTTCAAAATTTGGTGTTGTGTTAAAGTTATAAGACCTCAAAATCTTTCCCATAATTGTAACATGCTAAAATTATGAAATAATATAATTTTTTTAATAACATCTATGAAATTCAACACAAAGCATTGAAAGGAATGTAACCTCTCAAGAAATTACAATAAATTTATTATTTTAAATAATTTTAGTCTATTTTATAGCTTGCAATACACATAACACTGAGTTTTCTTACGTTAAACACAAAAGTTTTCTTAGATTTCCCTATATATATAACCTCTAATTTGGCCGGCGTTACACGAAACAATGACTTTCTTAGATTTCTTACATTCTATGTAAGACCTAGTTTTACCAGATACTATTAATATACTATATAAAATTACAATTACTTCCTAGTTGTGAAATTTTCAGTTATAAATTGGATTACCGAAATTATAAAAATATATGATTTAAATAAATATAAAATTAATTCATTTCTTATAAACTAATTTCAAATAAAAATTAAAAACAATTATTGTAAGGAAAATGTTTTTATGAAAAAACTATTTCTATGTGCCCAAAAGATTTTTTTATTAACAAAGTAAAATAATATGTTTTGGTGAATGAAATTAATGATATATATATATAGTATACAATATCATTTATTTTTTAAATTCATCAAATATGTTTGATAGGTATAAGATAAGAACAAAACCATTTTTTACATAAAAAATTCATTTTTCTAAATGTTGTTTTTCTACCTCTTAATATAGCACCCATGTTAGAAATAGATTTTGGAACTTATATAAATTTTTTTTGAAAAAATAAACTTAATTTTGGAAATATTAATTACAAAATTATCTTTGGAATAACTTTACATATTTTTTTATAAAGATTTTTTTAATGAATAGTGAAAATACTAAATTTCATTTATAACTGAATTTTCATATAAATAATTTACAATGATAAATAATATTTTGAATTATTTTTAATATATTAATAGATATATTTTATATCTGTAAATAAAATTTAGGTTATTGGGGAATATTTATATTTAAATTAGATATAAAATCTTAGTGAACTTTTGAACATTTTTACTTAAAAAAACTCACTTTCCCATCCAATATATGAGAATAATTTTAAATTAATTTCATCCAATTATGTGACTGAATTTTTTTAAAAAAAATTCTATATTTGGAGTCAAAATAATTTTTTTATTTTAAACATAATTTTTTTTGATAAAAAATTGTGAAATTGATGAATATTTATTATAACGATTAAGCTGAAAATGAGTTTACATTTTCATTAAATATTATTTTTAAGGGAATAAATGACCTAAAACTTCTAAAAACACATTTTATGGACATATATTGAAAATATCCCTTATTTTATTGAATTTTCATCAATACATTATGAAATTTATTTAAGGGAGAGCTCCCAATAATGGTTACCTTTTTATACAAACAAAAAATTCCACTCCTCCTTCACAATAAAAATTCACTTATCCCCTCCCTTCATAAAACCTAAAAATCCATTTGGATCAACCAATTCTAGAGACAATAAAATAAAAACATTTAGACCCTCATCATAGAATCATCACTTGGGGTATAAATCCAACCAAAGAAGGATTTTGGAATAAACAAAAAAAAAAAGTTTCCCAAAGAAGAGGTTATGTTCTTCAATGATTATTTTTGTTTAATTTCATCCTATATTCATTAAATTACTATAATATAATGATTATATAATACAAGAAATATCATAAATATAATTATTATTGTTTATTCATTTATTTTTAAATACAAATTCACACATTTCTATTAAATGGGATACACAATCATCATTCATGTGTAAGGTGGACTAGCACATTAGTAACTGATGTTGTTACTTCATCCATTAACACCTTTAAAGGATATGAATAATGATGGATTTATAGTTTATATATTATATATATGATATTTATAATTTATTTAATCTTTTTAAATTATTATTTAAAAAATACGGCCATGCTTTTTATTTTGTGGGAATACGGTGACATTGTTTGTGGATGTTTGGATTACAACATCATCAAAGAGATGTGATACATTCACATTTTACATTGACTGTATTATTGATGGTTTTAATAGACATATGTAACATATATGAAATAAATATTATACTGAAAATATAATTTATTTACGTACATTATTTAATTTTCATTCTTTTAATATGATAAAAAAATGGAAACAACATTCATGTGTACGTATGATCTAACACCTCCATGAATGGTGTATTTCATTTCCTATCACTAAAAATTATAAATTATGATCAATACATATATAATAAATATATGTTATATTAAATCCATGTTCTATATTCTGTAAATGATTAAATGATGATCAATTTAACAAGAAAAAACAAAATAAAAGATCAACACATACTAAAAAACATGGAAATTAACACTCGAAATAATCAATATAATGAAAGATTCTTCACAAAATGGAGATAATATGTTATAAAAATATCATATATGATAGTATAAACCTTATTATGGTTATTTAATATGTTATTAACATGATTGAATCCATTTTAAAAGGTGTTAGTGAATGTTTAACCAAAGGGAAATATAAGTTAAGGGATTTTCATCTCATTTTTACATGTGTGAGATAAATCATATATTCACCTCTTACTTATTTTGTGTGGAGAAACTAATTTCTATATTGATATATTATAGAATTAATTATTGTATATTTATGGTATTTAAATGATTCATTTCACAATTATTACTTTTTTGGATTTCAATTCAAATGTTACCATAATAGTATGGGGATATCAAGTCTCACTTTTATATTCATGATAAGTATTCCATATTAATTATTCATTTCTTTTCTATGGTGTATATACTACCATTTGAAATTTTATATCAAGATTCTCTTTATTCTCATTATGTTATATTTTTATTTAATTCAATTATTTTATGGAAATTATTATTCAAATAATCCCAAGTAGTATGGGCCACTTCGTATTGTTTAAAAATTATTTTCCTAAATAATGTTTTAAATGATATTTTAGTTGTATTTATATTCATCATTAACAGTAACCCTTATTATAACTGTAATGGGTATACTTCTTATTTGTACCATACTTATTTTTCCTATCGATGGTTAATTATTATTTTGAAAAAGGATAAAATTTACCTTCACTTCATTAATTAATTTTTGTATTCCCCATGAAATATTCACATGACTTTAATTTATGCTAATTATCCATTTTTTTTCATGGATATTATTATTTATTAAACCATATCACACAGAAATATGTGTGTGTGTGTTGTTTTACTTTGATATTTATTTATTTTTTGACTGGAGAAATATTGATAAATCCATATTCATTACTCAATACTTATATTTGATAAGGTATCTTGTTTATTAATTAAAACATATATTCGATCTATGGGGACTACGTTTGATATGAATACCAGGGGTTGGGGACTTCTTATGTAATTCCCTTCAATGCATTAGCAGTTTAAAAAGATGAAATCTGTTACTAAAAACTCTTTTGTGTTTGTTACCAAGAAAAATTGGATAGGTTTATACCCCTAGGCTTAAACATTCTTGAGAATAGGTCATGCCAGTATAGTGGTTCAGGTGAAAAATACATAAAATCGAAAAATTATGAATTGCCTTCATTTCAGTTAATATTATCTAGAGTACATTCACTATAGTCAAATCTATGGATTCAATTTATTATCAGTTTATTGAATGAATGTAATGTGTCTTCATTTATTTACCATTCCAAAAACATTTAGAGATTTACTTCTCAGTTTTTGGATCACATGGAATGTGTGATTAGTTTTTATCTATACGATATTAAAGACTATAAATGATTCATTATTGATTCCAGTTCACATAACCCTTACTGATCATTTGAGATAAACCTTATTCTGTTCCATTTCCCTAGTATTCCATTAAGTATACATTAAAATATATAAAAGGATATACTAGATGGAATAAATTTATTATTCTCGAAGAAAAAAATTGTTGTCATTTTGGTATTCACTTATAACACCACACTCATGTATGTATCTATTTAATCAAGAATACTTAACCATAGAAACTAGAATTAGGAAAACATAGATTAGAAAACACAACCCTATGATATAATTTGAGGATAAGTATAGAATTAAATATTAATGTTTTGGTAAGGTGGAGATTATATGGCCTTTGATTACCAGGTCTGGATTATATCATGGGTTTATGAGTTTATGATTGAAGATAAAGTCAAAGAAAAAATTAACTCCTAGGATTTATGTAATGAGATTCTACAAATATTAAGGACATATTAAAGAAATTTAAGGAACAAATAAATTTTACTGGAGGAATTATTTGAGGAATAATACCTTTTCATTTTATAGATGTAATTTTAATGGTATTTATGAACTTTAGGGATGATATAAAATTATGTTTGTTAGACTTTGTAAAAAAGATAGGATGTATTGAAAACCATAATTAAAAGATTATTTAATGATTAACTATATTTCAAGGATGTCTATAGTACTTTTTGGGAATGTTATAGGAATTATAATAATGTAGTTTGAAAATTGGAAAACTCGCATGTAGGCTGACAACATGAATTATTTGGATAGGTAGTGGGGCACGATAACATGTTTGAATTATGAAAAGGGTTTCAATTATACCAAAAGACTTCGTTTTGTCCTAGTTAATAGGAGATTTTTTTTCAAAAAAAATTGATGGATAAAAATTGATAATGAATCGGTGGATTTTTTTTAGGTTTATAGATTAGTTAATTATATTTGAAAACTTGTTCTAACCATATTAGTTTTAGAAAATAATTAGAGATAGATGGAAATACTTATCACTCATTCATATACCTTACAATCCATTAAAATTGAATTTTATTGTTTCAATCATAAGATAATTTTCTGTATTCATTAATTATAGTAAAGTGATAAATTTTAAAATGATCAAAGCACAACCACAAAAGGAAGTTAAATTTAAAAAAAATATTTCAAGTAATTTTATTATCTAATATTCATTAGAAGTAAAATAATTAATTACGATTAGAAATATGATATTGACATATAATTCTATCCTAATACCTTATCTTTTTTTAACTGATGGCCTTTTAAATCATCACATATTTTTGGCTTTGATACCCTCAAAATTATATTGATTATTCACTTTTTTCCGAACAATGACCTCAAATATTAACTATAAATTCGTATGTTTTCCTTTATCTCAATATCTTTAGTTGAAAATAATTTTTTTCTACTAAGAAACCCAGTTATATGATATTCCTCATGACCTTTGTACATCTTATTATCCTTTATTAATAGGGTATTTTATTATCTATTTTATTATTTGGGTTTTTGAACAAAGTAATTTTTAAATATAAACCCCTTGATTACCAAGATCATGATTAAATTAAAGGGATGAAATTTAATTAAGGTATTTAAAATGTAACGCGCTGAAATTATGAAATAATTAAATTTCATTCAATTTAATGTATGATATTCAACACCATGTTTATAATGGAATATAAACTTTCAAGACTCGATGATATATTTATTTTTATAAATAATTTCAATCTATTCAATAGCTTGAAATGTATGAAAAACTGAGTTGTCTTAAGTTACACTCTACATTATGATTATCATTATCTATAAAAAATCTTTAATTTATCATGAATTAAAAAAAACTACTTTATTCGATTTATTTCATTACATTCATGCTGATGTTTTACTAGATACTATTACTATTATTATTTAAAATTAAAATTATGTTTTAGTGATTAATATGTAGTTATAAAAAAGATTAATTAAATTATAAAAATATATAGTTTAAAAAAATATAAAATGAATTAATTGGTTATCAATTAATTAGAAATGGGAGTAAAAAACTATATAATGTTAGAGAATTTTTTTATATAAAAAATATTTTCATGCACCCAAAGGAGTTTTATCTTAATAATTTAAATTAGTTTCTATTAGTGAATGATATTAATTAAATGTCTAAATTATATATTCCATAAATTATTTTTTATATTCATACAATATTTTTGATAGGCATACGATTAGAAAAAATCTAATTTTGTGCATAAAAAATATTTTTTAAAGATGAGTTTTCTGCCTTTTAATTGCGCACCCATTTTAAAAATAAATTTTATAAATTTTTAAATTTTATATGTAATAAATAAACATATATTTTAGAATATTAATATAAAAATTAACATCGGGTGAATTTTTTTTATTTTTTTATGAAGTTTAATTTTTTGATGAATAGTGAAAAATACTGAATTATTTGAAAACAGAATTTTCATCCAAATAATTTATTATGTTAAATTATATTTTTGATTTATTTTAAAGTATTATTATATAAATTTTACATATATTTATATAATTTACGTAATGTTGATCATCCTTATACTGAATTTAGATATAAAAACATAGTGAATTTATGAACATTTTCACTTAAAACCCCCCACTTTCTCATCCCGTATATGGGAATAATTTTATATTATTTTTATCCACTTATGTGATTGTAATTTTTAAACATTGATTAAATATTATTAATAATAATAATTTATCTTAATTTCATATTATTTTTTTACAATAAATATTAATGAAAGTAGTTAAAATTAATTACAGTGATTAAGTTGAAAATGAGTATACTTAGTGGCTAAACATTACTATTAAGGGGAAAAATGACAAAGAAACTTTTCCAAAGCCCATTTTATTGAATTATTGAGACAATATACCATATTTTAAAAAATAAAATTTATTATTGGAGGCACATGATGTAAGGGGTACATCCCAAGAGTGTTTACCTTTTATATTTACTAGAATATCACACCTCATTGTATATAAAAAGGCACTCGACCCTCACTTCGCCACACAAATCAAGATATCCTCCATTACCCAAACTGGGAAAAATTTATTTCCAAAAATCCCTACCCTAATCATAGAATCCTTAATTTTTACAAGAATCTAATTATGGATGGATTCTGGTATAAACCAAAATAAGTTTCACAAAGAAGAGTTAATGATCTTCAAAAAATACATTTCATTTATTTATTTATCAACATATTAAATTATTATTATATCATGACTTTATAATATCCTATGTATAATAATAATAATTATATTATTCATGATATTATTCCTTCAAACAACTTCACACACTCACATCAACTGGTATATATAATCATCGTTCGTGTGTATGGAGGACTATCTCCACGTGAACAAATGTCGTTTATTCTTCCATTACCACCTTTCATGTTTTGGAATAATGATATATTTATAGAATATATATTATAAATAGATTATTAATAATGTATTTATTCTTTTTGAATTATTATATAACACAAAACATCATGCATTCAATTTCTTGAAAAAAGATAACATCGTATGTGGATGTGTGGGATATAGTGTAAAGACATAGAATTCCCATGGAAATGCTTTTTTCATAAATACATTAGAATTTTATGAGTCTGAAAAATCTGACGGTGTGTGATTCCAAGGCCCAGTGTTCCCGGAATCAATTTCAGAAGATTTTTTCAGGTACGTTCCGTAAACATACGAGCGAGATTTTATAACCATTGAACCGGTGATCAGAACTAAAATATGAGGGCACCGTTGAACTCACAGTTCCATAATTCTCTTAAGAATACATTCACTTCGACGGTAGTGAGTCGAGAATAAATGATAAATTTTGGGGTTTCGTGGAAAGTAATAAAATAAAGTGTGCTTCAGTTTATTTTATTTGAGCTGCCGTGTGGGAGATTGGTGGTTCAAACCTCCTCATGGAAGTTGGATGTGGGACCCCCACATGTTAACCTCCCATGAGAGGTTTTGGTGGTGGGCCCCACCCAAACATAACCTCCTGTGAGAGGTTACTATGTGGGGACCACATGGGGTTTAACCCACCAATTTATGGAGGAGAGTAAAACCTCTCAACTCTCCCTCATTAATGAGGGAGAGCCTCTTCACCTCTGCTAATTAATTCCTTGTGGAAACCCATTCAATTAATTAAGCGGAGCCTACCTATTTAATTAGTCCAATTTGAATATCGTGCCAACAAATTAATAGGATATTTCAATCTATTATTTAGTTGGAATATTAAATTTGGTGGCAGCTTAAGGGGAGGATTATTGGGAGAAAGCTTTCAACGAAGAATGAATAACTCCGACCTTCATCGACTTCTTCCTCAAAACTTCAACCGTCGTCAGACATCTCCGACGACTGACTTATACATTGTCGCAAGTGAGCTAACGCATCTTGGGTTTGGAAGTGTGTGGTAGACGCAGCGAACGACGATCATCTTTGTATAAATTCCACGACTCCATCAACAAACAACGATCAATGGTAGGGGTTGTTTTGATTAACCTTCATCTTCTTCTTTTTTGTTCAGATTGCAAAGAAATCGAATTGTGGTAGTAAACCAATGGTTGTTCATATTTCTTATTATTTGATGAACCAATTGATACCACCCTAAAGGTGGAGGGTGCGGGCCAAACCATCATGGCCTGACCCCTCCGCCGATCATGATTATGATGAAATTCGGCATGGAAATGAGGCAATGGAATGATGAAGGGAGTGATGACAATGTTCGCACTACCCACAACCTCCGCGAACCGTGCTGCCCTTGCAGCACTCTGGTGCTACCAGTCGAACACCGTCGGCCCATGTCGGCCCGATCCAGGCCAAACTAGCCAGCCCGGCCTCCTGCCGGCCTCCGCGCGCTCCCCACATGCCTCCCCGACCGGCCCACATTTCCACCTCCGCGCGCTCCCAATGCACATCTCCGAACCAGCCCCCCTGTCGGCCTCCGCCTGCCCTGATTGCCTCCCCGAGCTGGCGTCTCGACTCCCTTGGTCCACCTGGCTGAGCCGGTGTCCCGACCTCCTCATGGCCTCTCAGCTGAGCCGTTGTCCCGGTTCCCTCGAAGTGCCCTGGCCAAACCGGCCCGACTGCGCCATCCAGGACAAGCCGCATCGGGCCACGCCCTCACAACACCTTGGACCGAAACGGACCGGAGCCCTGGCCGAACCGCCCTCACATCCGGGTAGGCTTGGGCCAGCTGGCTGGGCTGAAACTAACAGGTAGTCCCGCTCAATGGGCCATGCCATACCCAACAGGTCTGACCGGGTCGACCCAGACATGGTCGGCCCAGAATGAGTTGGGCCGAGTTGGTCCGACTGGGTCGGACCAAACCCAGGCCCACCACGACCCCTTTACTATCATTGACCATATCATTGGAACAGGACGATTGTTTGACGAAACGTCAGCGGTGCAAGTTTTATGGCAGCACGATGGTCCCTTTGAGTATACCCCACTAGATTTCAGGGTAAAGTTGAGATACAGTCAGGTTGGATCGAGCACAAATCAAAATCGGACCTCGGGACTTAAAAGCTAATAACTCACAATCTGGGCATCCAATTGACGTGTCGTCTATTATGTTGAGTCCCCTATGATGAGATGGACATTTGAGATACTTCTACATGGGACTTCGTGAGAGTTGGAGAATCGACCTGTAGTTCGTGGAGTGGATCCTCCCGGAGATGAGTGAACATAGTGCGGAGACCTAGTAGCTAGTGTAGACCTGATGACTGCTGACTGATTCGACTCGGAGTGATTCGACTAGCACAATGGGGAGTGCCTCTGTGTGAGTGCGGAAGACCCATGGTGGGGAGTGCCTCTGTGTGAGCACGACAGACCCACAGTGGGGAGCGCCTCTATGTCAGCGCGGCAGACCCACGGTGGGGAGTACCTCTGTGTGAGCATGGCAGACCCACATTACATGACAGGAGGAGTATCTCAGTATCCCAAGGATAGTGGGAAGTGCCTATGTGTAAGTGCGGCATGCCCACTCTACTCGATGGTTGAGGAGTTCTTCAGCATCCGAGGTTTCGATAGTGTGACTGGGGATGTTACTTGATACTAACCCTATACTAAAATACCGGTTTGAGATGAGTCAGTAAATTTTGTCTTTACCTCATGATTGAGATGGATTACTTGATAACTTCGGTATATGTATGGTCATATACATAAGTGGGGTTATCTGTTGAATTCATACTTTGTGGTTTATTCTTGTTGGATTTTGTGAGACCTTGAGGGTCTTGGGGTCCCTACTGAGTATCTTCATACACATCCTTGCATGGGATATGCCCACACTTCATTGTGTTGGATGTAGACGACGGACAACACTAAGAGAGGCTGAGTGTACTACGACTGGATGGCACCCAGAGGTGGACCTCATGACGATTCGGTACCCGGAAGAGATTGACGGACGTGGAGTGCTGATGAGGTTATCTATACCTACCCTTCAGGTAGGATCCATGATGGATGATCCAGGAGCTGCTTTTCATCTTTCATTTGTTTTTTACCTTTTAAGTTGTACTTGTACTTTAATGTTTAGAATGTATTTCCGGACCCATTTTTACTCTTCAGCACTCCTTTGTATACAGTTTTACTTAGTGTTTTGCTTCCAGCTTGTACTCTATTATGTGTGTTTATGGTTATAAAGGCAATTCCTTCTCTGTTTTAGGGATTTATTCCTCTGGTGCTAATTTCAATCCCCTGGCCTATGGAAGGCGGGCATGGGGTAGTCACAACACGGGCCCCATAGGATGGGTCGTGACAAGTTGGTATGAGAGGAGTCAGTTCTATCGCAGAACGTAGGACTCTGATATTTTTTCTGTGAAAAAATAGTGTTAAGGGTACTGAGTGTGGTTCTCAGTTCAGGGAGTCCAGTGTTAGTGTGATGGCCGATGTATCCATACACCAGGACCCGAACAACTGATTTCCGACTTAGTGCATGAAAACATTGATTGCATGATTGTTTTCTAAAGTTTTTTTTATGTGTGCTCTACCAAGTCAGATCACCATGTATAATCTCTGATTGTGCCTCATCTGTTTCTCAGGATGCCTACCCACGGACGAACAATGAGATTCCCACGAATTTTATACACAGATAGCCCACCGAATGATGAGGCCTCGGTGTAGGGCCATTTTATAGTGGAGGCACCAGCGATACCACTCCCCGTTGGACCACCATGCCACCAGCCCCAGCAGAAGATGATGCACACCACTTGAGCGAGTTGCACGAGTTCCAGCGCCATAGGCCACCTAGGTTCAGGGGATAAATAGACCCATAAGTGGCTATGGATTGGATGGAGTCTATGGTGAGAGTCTTCAGGCTGGTGGGGACACCAACAGATATTATGGTGATCCTTATCGCGAGTCTCCTTCAGGCAGCAGCAGGAAGATGGTGGAGCCTGATGCTCTAGGTGCATAATGATATGATGATACCATGGATAGACTACGAGAGCCTGTTTTAGGCGGAGTTTACCCCAGCCACCATGCGTGTAGTACGGACACAAGAGCAACATCATCTCCAGCAGGGCAGCATGACAGAGGCATAATACTCAGCGAGGTTCACCGACCTCTCGCGCTACTCCACAGATATGGTATGAGACCCATTCTTTAGGGCCCAGACCTTCGATCAGGGGATCATGGGAGATATCAGAGATTCGATGATCTCTCACAGAATCCCGACACATGCAAGGGTGTTGGAGCGAGATCTCTTAGTGGAGATTTTCCTTGCTGAGTAGTCTACAATAGTGAGACCCACCACTAGTCGACACATAGCAGAGTCTTCTGCAGCTGGTAGCAGATAGATGACGCAGAGGTCCAGGAGGACCAGACCCACGGATGGACGACCGAATAATTCAGGATATGTTGTATGGGACACCTGGGGAAGAGACACACATGCCAAGAGTGGGAAGTGTTACTCATGTAGCGGCCATGGTCACATGGCTCGTGACTGTCTGACCCGCCATTCGGATGATCCGCAGACAGTCGAAGGACCGCCCAGGTAGAGATACAGATTTGATCGAGGCAGTTCACATGGAGTAGGCAGATGTGGCAGAGGATATGATCATACAGCTAGTAGTGGGGAACGTTTCAAGGTGTTACCACCACCACCACCAGGAGGTCCACCACGACCACAGGGAGCAGGTGGACAAAAGAGAGCTTAGCTTCAGTCTGTTGAGGCATACGATCACGGCACTGCGGATATGATTTGGGGTACGATCTATGTCTACTGCACCATAGCTGCAGTTCTTATAGACACAGGTGGAAGTCCCTATTTCATTGCCACTACCCTAGTTCGGAGCTCATAGACTCTGATGGTTCCATTGGCTCGATCATTACGGCTAGAGACTTCTACATGAGCAGACTTGATGATTACGAACTGGTGCCACAAGTGTGAGCTTACTCTAGGAGGTGAGATCTTTAGCTAGGATCTCCTCATAGCAGCGTCGAGTCCTTACGATGTCATCTTGGGTATGGACTGGTTACCTACAGTCCATGCTCAGATTGACGGTTTTAGGTGCAAAGTACAGTGTGTTCCCACGGATGGGATCAGGGTTACCTTCACCGGTGAGAAGGGAGCCTTTTCAGCACATGACAGACTTACTCGGAGGAGGGTCCAGCCGATCACTCATCATTTGGTCTGCCTTACCCTCAAAACATAGTATGTGGAGAGCCTGAGCTATCCTGTAGTGGTGGACCAATATGCAGTTGTTTTCCTGAACGATGTTCCAGGACTACCTCCTCACGGAGAGGTGGACTTATAAATTTACATGTACCCTGGGATGGCACCGATATCTACACCAGCATATCGAATGGCTCCCACTATGCTTCGTGAGCTGCGAGTACAGCTAGATGACATGCAGGGGAAATGATTCATCTGACATAGTGTTTCTCTCTAGGCAGCCCAAATTCTATTCTCCAAGAAGGTGGATCGGAGCTTGATACTTTGTGTCGACTATCGTCACCTAAACTAGGTGACCGTGAAGAATATGTACCCACTCTTGAAGATTGACGACCTCTTTGATCAGATGAAGGGAGCACGATGGTTCTCAAAGATAGACCACAGATCAGGCTATCACCAGCTCAAAGTTCAAGATGAGGATGTATAACAGATAGCTATTAGATGTCAGTATGGCCACTAAGAGTTCTTTTTTATGCCTTCTGGTGTAAACAAAGCTTCAGTAGTGTTCGTGGGACTCATGAACAGGTTCGTTCAGCCATGCCTCGATCGCTTTGTCATAGTCTTCATCAAGGACATTCTGATCTACTCAACTATAGAGGAGGAGCATTCCTACCATTTGCGGGTAGTACTGAACACACTCCGAGAGCACCATATTTATCGTAATCTCTCAAAGTTCTAGTTTTGGATCTGAGAGGTTCACTTTTTGGGACATGTCTTCTCAGAGGCTGGAGTTGTAGTAGATTCAGTCCAGATTGAGGCAGTACTAGCTTGGGAGCCACCCATGAGTGTGAAGGAGGTATGAGGTTTCCTGGGATTGGCTGGTTATTACCGGAGGTTCGTTCTAGACTTCTTCCGAGTTGCAGCACCTCTATCATCCTTGACGAATTAGGGACAATCCTTTGTGTGGTTGGAGAGATGCTCGCAGAGCTTTTAGGAGCCGAGGAAGTGGATGACTAGTGCCCCCATCTTGAGGTTTCTAGAGTAAGGCATAGGGTACGTAGTCTACTATGACACATGAGGGACCAGAATCAGGTGTGTCCTAATGTAGGAGTGATTAGTGATCACGTATGGTTCTCAACAGCTGAGACAACATGAGTAGAACTATGCTACCCATGACCTAGAGTTAGAATCACCGGTATTCTCCTTGAAGGTGTGGCGACCCTATCTAATGGGTGAACATTTTACCGTGTACTCTGATCAAAAGAATCTTAGTTATACCTTCTCTTAGAAGGACCTGAACCTGAGATAGCTGTGATGGGTTGAGTTCTTCCAAGATTATGACTTCAAGATAGTCTATACTTTTGGAAAGGGGAACGTTGTAGCAGATGCACTCAGCAAGAGATCTGGTATACAACTACTAGGCGAGGCTACGGAGCAGTTGACTGCCTTACAGATATCCTTTGTGGATAGAGACGGAGCATCCTTTCTATAGTATCTTACATTCACTCCCCCACTTCTTCAGCGAGTCAGGGAGGCACAACATGGGGACGCTGACTGCGAGACATGACGTGCTCAGATATCCATAGGGCATTCACCTGATGGATTTTCTGAAGGTGCCAAGCACGCCATCCTCTTCAAAGGATGCACTATGGTTCCAATGTCACTTCAGGAGGAAGTGTTGAGGGAGTTCCACACATCCCCTCAAGTGGTACATCCATCAGTGGCGAAGATGTACCGGGACCTTCGACGACAGCACTGGTGGCTAGGTATGAAGAAGGCAGTAGCAGAGTTTGTCTCTCGATCCCTAACTTGTCAGCAAGTAAAGGCGGGGCATTGGCTGCTAGCAGGATTGGTTTAGCCTTTAGAGGTCCCATAGTGAAAGTGGGATGGGATATCTAGGGACTTCATGATGGGTCTTCCATGTACACCCAAGGGTCACGACTCAATTTGGGTGATCATTGACCGACTCACCAAGTCGGCCCACTTCCTACCAATCAGAGAGCATGGTTTAGTAGAGATCTTGGGATGCCTCTACGTGCGTGAGATTTTTCATACATGGTGTACCTTCATCTTTTGTCTCTGATCGTGATGCACAGTTTAATTCTTAGCTATGGAAGGGGTTGTAGGAGGCTTTTGGGATGTATCTTCGTTTGAGCACCGCCTTCCATCCTCAGACGGATGGTCAGACTAAGCAGAACGTTTAGACCCTCGAGGACATCCTACATGCCTGTGTCATAGAAATCAGTCACTACAGGGAGGATCACTTAACTTGGGCAGAGCTTGCATACAACAAAATGTGTCACTCCACTATCGAGATGGAACCTTTCGAGGAATTATACAGGCGACCTTGCAGATCACCCTTGTACTAGACTGACATTGGGGAGTCAGCACTAGTGGGACCAGAGATGGTGCGAGCTACGACAGAAAAGGTGTAGATCATCCAGGAGAGGATGGAGACTGCACAAAGCATGTAGAATTAGTATGATGACAAAAGATAGAGACCCCTAGAGTTCGAGGATAGCGGCCACATCTTTCTACGGGTCTCACCTCAACGAGGTCTACGGAGATTTGGTCGAGGCGGTAAGTCATCTCCGAGATTCATTGATCCTTTTCAGGTCCTCAGCAGAGTTGTAGAGGTGTCTTACCACTTATCTATTCCACCATAGTTTCACCGGGTGCACGAAGTCTTCCACTTATCCCAGTTGAGGAGATACGTGCACAACCCTTCTCACATCATCGACCCTAGAGAGCTAGACATCGATGAAAGGGAAACTTTTACGGAGGTTCTAGTGGAGATTGATTATTGATTGGAGAGGGTCCTACGTGGATGATCAATACCTCTGGTGTTCATTCACTGGAAGCATGGGAACCTCCAATTGAGCACATGGGAGCGGGGGGCTCAGATGTGTGCTCTGTACCCCCACTTGTTCCCTTAGTTCGAGTTGTATCTTACGGGGACGTAAATCACTGAGGTGGGGAGAATGTAAAGACTCAAAATTCCCATGTAAATTTTTTTCATAAATACATGGAAATTTTATGAGTCTTTTAAATCTAAGGGCACATGATTTCAAGTCCCGATGTGGTTGGAATCAATTTCTGATATTTTTTTCAGGTATGTTTAGTAAACGTGTGAGCGAGATTTTATAACTTTTTAACTGGTGCTCGGAACATAAATATGAGGGAACTGTTGAAATTCTAGTGCCGTTATTCACTTATGAATAATTTTATTTCGATATTAGTGATTCGAGAACAAAAGATAAATTTTGGGTTTTTATGGAATGTAATAAAATAAAGTGAGCTTCGCTTTATTTTATTTGAGATTCCATGTGGTTGATTGGTGGTTAAAACCTCCACCTAGATGTTGGAGGTGGGACTACCACACCTTAACCTCCAATTAGAGGTTATGGTGGTAGATCCCACCCAAACATAACCTCCCGCGAGAGTTTAGAACATAGAAACCACAAGGGGCTTAACCACCCTATTGATGGAGGAGATTAAAACTTATCAACTCTCTCTCATTAATAAGGGGGAGCCTCTTATCCTCCACTAATTAATTCCTTGTTCCAACCCTTGAATTAATTAAAGGGAGCCTACTTAATTAATTAGACAAATTTGAATATCGTTCCAAAAAATTAATAGGATATTTCAATATATTATTTGGATGGAATATTCATTTTGGTTGCAGCTTGAAGGATGGATTATTGGGATAAAGCTCCCAAAAAAGAACGAAGAATGAAGAACGAAGAACAAAGAACACCGACCTTCATCGACTTCTTCCTCAAATCTTCAACCGTCATCAGATATCTTCGACGACTGACTTTTGCATCATTGTCAACGAGCCGATGTAGCTCATGTTCTGAAATGTGTGGTAGACGCGACGAATGATGACCATCTTCATCAACTTTCTGCGACTCCATCAATGAACGATGAACTACGATCAAAGGTGGGGGGTTTATTTTGTGTAACCTTCCTTTTATTTTTTTCTTCGGATTGGAATGTAATTGAAGCATGGTTTTAAAACAATGGTTGTTTATATTTATTATTCTTTGATGAACCAATTGATACCACCCTAAACACGGAGTGTGCGGGCTAAACCAACATAGTCGGACCTCTCCATTGATCTAGTTTATGATGAAATTCGGCATGGCAATGAGGCAACCGAATGATGAAGGTGATGATGACAAAGGCCACACTACCTACAGGCTCTGCGAACCGCGCCACCCCCGCGACACTCCGATGCTCCTGGACAAACACCGTTGGACCATGCCGGCCCACCTGACGACCTCCGCGTGCATCCTGTGCTCCTCCTCGAGCCGCCCATCCTGCGGCCTCCGCGCGCCCTCTGCGCCTCCCCGAGCTGGCATTCCGGCTCCCTCGCGGCCACCCGGTCGAGCCGGTGGCCTGACCTCCTCATCGCCTCCCAATGGAGCCGGTGTCCTGGCCCCCTCACAGTGCCCAAACCAAACCGGCCTGACCGCGCACTCTGGTCAGAGCCGCGCTGGGTCATGCCCTCATGACGCTCTGAGTCGAACCGCCCCCACAGCCTACTGGGCTGGGCCCAGCGTGCGGGGCCGAACCTAATAGGATGGCCCACTCAATGGGTTGGGCCGTACCCAATAGTTCTGAACAGGTAGACCTAGACTGGTTCGTCCCATACTGGGTTGGGTCGAGTCGGTTTGACCAGGTCAGACCAGACTCGAGCCCACCACAACCCCTTTACAATCTTTGGACATATCTTTGGCATCGGATGACCGTTTGACGGACTGTTAGTGGCGGTGGTTGTCTTGGAGCACAACGGTCCCTTTGAATATACCCCACCAGAGATCAGGGTAAAGTTGAGATATGGTCCGGTTGGATTGCACATGAATCCAACTGGGCCCTCAGGACTAAAAGTATAATAATTCACAGACTGAGCATCCGATTGACGCACCGTCTGTTGCGTTGTGTTCCCTATGATGAGGCAGGACATTGAGGTACATCTCTGTGGGACTTCGAGACTGTTGGAGAATCGACCTGCAGTTCATGGAGCCGATCCTCTTGGAGACAACTGAGAATAGTGTGAAGACAAAGTAGATGGCTGAGACCTGATGACTACTGACCGATTCAACTCGGAGTTATTCGACTAGCCCAGTGGGGAGTGCCTCTGTGTGAGCGTGGTAGACCCACAGTACTCCATAGGAAAAGTACCTCAGCAAGCTACAATGGGGAGCGCCTCTGTGTGAGCGTAGTAGACCCACGGTGGGGAGCGCCTCTGTGTGAGAACGACAGACCCATGGTACTCGATAGGAGGATTACATCAGTAGCCTAGGGTTAGTGGGAAGAGAATCTGTGTGAGTTTGGAAAACCCACTATACTCGATATAGGAGGATTTCTCCAGAAGCCATGGTTTGAACAGTGTGACTGGGGATGTTACTTGATACTACCCCTAGAATAAAATCTTTGTTTGATCTTAGTCAGTTACTTTTGTGTTTACCTCATGATTGAGATGGAATACTTAATAACATAGGTATATGTATGGGAATATACCAATGTTGGGTTATCTATTGATTTCATACTTTGTGGTTTATCCTCGTTGGATTTTGTGAGACCTTGATGGTCTCAGGGTGCCTACTGAGAATCGTCATACTCACCCATGCATGGGCTATGCCCGCACCTTGTTGTATGGGATGCAGGCAGTGGACAACTCTGACCGAGGCTAGCTGTACTAGAACTAGACATCTCCTAGAGGTGGACCTCGTGACGAGTCAGTACCCGGAGGAGATTGACAGACATGGAGTGCTGAGGAGGCTATTTGTACCTACCCTTTAGTTAGGATCCATGGTGGACGATCCAGGAGCTTCTTTTCATCTTTCAGCTATTTTTCCCTTTTCTGTTTTATTTTTACTTTAATGTTGGGCTTGTATTTCCGGCCACCTTTTTACTTTTCAGCACTCCTTTGTATACAGTTTGACTTTGTCTTTTTCTTCCATCTTGTTCTATATTTTGTGTGTTTACGGTTAGAAAGGCAATGCCTTCCCAGTTTTAGCGATTTATACCTTTGCTGCTAGTCACTGGCCCCTGGCCTATAAAAGGCAGGCTTGGGGTAGTCACGGCATGGGTCCCAAGGGACGGGTCATGACATACCGCCTCTTCAAAGAATTGTGATGCATTCACAATTTACATGGAAAGTATTAAGGATGGGTTTAATAGACATGTGCGACCCTTGTGAAATAAATAATATAATATAATTATAATATACATATATATTATTTATATTTCATTATTTTAGAGCGACATGAAAATGGAAACGGTGCTCAGGCGTACGTATGACCTACCGTATCAATGAACGATGTATTTCATTTCCTATCATCAAGCCTTATGAATTACTGTAAATAAATATACACTGAAAATATAAGGTATTTAAATCATGTTTTCCATTTTTTATATGATTAAATCATGATCCATGTAATATGAAAAAAATAGCAAGTTAAAATATACTTGAAAAACTAGTAAAATAACACCCAAAACAATGAGAATAATGAATGATTATTAAAAAATTAGGGATAAGATTTTATAAAAAGATCATATATGATATAATAAACATGATTATAGTTTTGTAATATGTTGTTTATGTGATTAATAAAATTATACATGATTTTAATGAATGTTCAACTAAGGGGTAACATAAGGTAATGTATTTTTATTTCACTTCTTTCATATGTGACATAAATGTCATATTCACCGTTTACTCCACTTATGTGGTGTATATACTTACTAAATTGATTTCTTATTTAATTATTTATTGTATATTCATGTTATTTAAATATTTAATTTGGGAATTATTACTTATGGTGTTTTTGATTCAAATTTTACCATAATAGTAATGGGATTTTGAGTCTCACTTTTATTTCAGTGTGACTTATTTTATATTCACCAATTTATTTTCGGTGTCATGTAGACAATATATTATGAAATTTATATCATTAATAACCTTATTATAATAATATTTTTAGTTTTATTTAATTTTATTCCTTCATGGGACATAGGATTATAATTTTTTTAAGTGGTATGGGACACTTTAGAATGTGTAAAGATTGTATTCCTCAAATTTTTTTAATGATCCTTTAGTGGTATTTTTATTCTTCAACAAAAACAACCATTATTCAAAAGATAAGGGGTATACATATTATTGATACCATATTTATTCTTCCCTGGGATTTTTAGGATCATTTTTACTAGGGAAATTATTTACATTCACTCCATTAATTCATTTTTATAGTCCCATTGATATATTCACATGAAATTAAATTTCCCCAAATTATCAATATCATTATCTTATATATCATTATTTCATAAACCAAATCTAATTTATATAATTTTTTTTATCTTTGAGTGTAATTTGATTGACTTAGTAAATATTTCTAAATCAATATCTTTTAGTTAATATGGATATTTTATAAGGTATATTTTATATTAATTTAATTGATTATTCGACATATGAGGAATGATTTGGACATTCCTAACATGGATTGGGGACCGATTAAGGTAATCCCCTTGATTCATTGGTAGTCTCGTGAGATAAAATTCATGGGATAAAACAATTCTCATTTTCTTTCTCTGAAAAGTTATACGAGCCTCTACCCATAGACATAACATGTATTGAGAATAGGTCTTGATAGTATAGTTGTTCATGTATCAGATACATGATGTCTGATAATTAATAATTTCCATCATTTTAGTGATTATTATCTATATTATTTTCACTATATAAAAATATATGTATTAATTTCATTATCATTTTACTAATTAAATGGGATATGTCTCCACTTATTCCACTTATATACTATTCATGCATTTACTTATAAGTTTATTTATTAAATGAAAGGTTTTTTCTGTTATTTATCATTCCATGTTGATTATTCTCATTGTTATATTATTAATTCCATTGTAGTAAACCCTTACTGGTAATTTGATGTCACATTTATTATGTTTCCTTTCCCCATGATTCCCTAAAGTGTACAAAGAAATATATAAAATGATATACTAGATAGAATGAAATCAATAATCTAGAAAAAATATTATGTTATAATTTGTTTATTCTTTCATATAATAAACTCGTGTTTGAATCTAGTTTACCAAGACTACTAAATTGTTCATTCCTTTGGGACGTGATTTCCTCATATCATATGGATATATAATTATAGTATGACATCAGATTCGGTGTTTTTGGGGTCAGGTCGCTAAGTAATGGTCTAAATTTCAAGGCATGTAACTACAAATCAAAATAAACATACATTATTATAAGTTTTAAAAAAGAAAAATGTTGAGGAAGGAAATATATAATAATCCACTTAAAAACCCATTCCCTTTCATTATTTATGGAAAAAGATGAGCCTAGAATGAAAAATTAATACCGCTTATGGGATCCACTATATGTCCAAGAAATATTTATCAATATGGTCTTTATAACTCCTTTGTATAATAAAATGATTAAGTTGATCTTAATTTCCCCCATAATGTGTTTTTAAATTGTGTCATGGTTATATTTTCATTCACTACAGTATTATCTCATCACATTGAGTAGATCATCCATTTATGTGATCATTTACTCAAGGATTAAATTATATATATATATATATTACCAAATAATTTATTGAATATATGGTTTCCTAACATTTAGGGTGCCCGAAACAATCTAGAAAATTCATTCTCTACGAACCTAATATATATCATTGATTTCATAATCATTACTAACCCAATTATTTTATTGGGGATACTTCTTTTGGAATCTCAATACATTGAGTGAATCATCTTGGTTTTCCCTTTCATATAAATATTGTAAATAATTATAGATTAATATAAAATGAATCCGCTGGGATTTTGTGGTGAACAGTGTGGTTTCTTCTCTGCAAGTGAAGTAACCCCTATGGGATTTTTAAGTCCTAGAGGAAGGTAGACCATTATCCATATGATCGATTTCCATAAGGCATGGAACTATTTCCCCTCATTACTAATGGAAAAACTATTGATGTGGATTAAAATAACCTTGATGACTCATATTCATGTATCATGCCTACTCTCAATACATGAATATTACATCTTATTATTGTGTTATTTTGTATCTTGGTTTTCTTCTCCTTTGAAATAAATGATCCTTGAGTTGAGATACTCCTCTCGAAAAAATACTATAAGAAGGGGTCCTTATCACATTAAATGAAATCTAATGACATATTGGTTCAAACTTCATGTCTTAAAATTGAATACCCCTATTCTGGTGTCGTATATATTAGCAACAAGACTTTCATTCATCATTGTTTTTTCTTCCCTTTCTAGATATTATTTCCCAAAAATTATTTCTAATATATGAAACTATAAACTTTATAAATTTTTATTTGAAATTATTTCAACTTAAACATCAACTACCATTGGCCTTTATTGCATGACCTCAAACTACAGGACAAGATAGTGCATGTTTTATGTCTATAAATAGAATATTACTTTTTAGTGTGGTATATATTATCAATGGTAACTTCATTCACATTGGGATATTTCTTACCCTTTCTATATTGATACTTCTACACTTTGGTCAATCCTATGTGATGGTAAACTAAAGTAGTATTTGGTTGAATTTGTTTAACCTTAAACATAAACTCTCATTAGTCAAATAATTATGACCTTAAATTACATAGTCCATCATTCATGGTTATCTCATATGTTACATTGGGAACTATATTTACATTGGGGGTTTTCTTATCCATGTCACAGGGAAGACATATTAATTTTGGAGAAATTTATAAAAATCTAAAATATAGATATATATGGTTCAAGATTCATGACTTTAAACATCATCTCCCATCATTCCAACTTTCATAACCTTAAAATAATATTGGAAATAGAAATAAGACTTTTCTAGTTTTAAACCTAAAGATGAAATATTCAGAAAAGGTCAAGTCTTCACTTGCTTGGCACAAACCTTAGATACCTTTATAAAAATTATTATAATCATAATAAATAAAAGGAATAAAATATATCATTTTCAAAACATACAATTGGAATCCTAAGAGAAATTTCATTTTCTACTAGGTTCATCGAACAAGGAAAAAGTTAGGGAACCCCTCCAATCCTAACATATACTTGTACATATGAGTCATTTGAGGGTATATAGTCTTTTTCATGTAACATAACACTAAAAAACAAATGGCCCATCCTATATAAACCTTAAACTGATTAGAGTGGGTTTTTATGCAACCTAAACTTCTTATATAGAAGCAAGATCTATGTAAGAGAGAAATTGAATTTGGTACTGTGTTCAAAATCCTATTCTATTATGAACATATCTCCATTTATACTTTGATATACCTATATAAACTATATTTTATACATTGGTCACCTATAAAGATGGTATTGTATCTTCTCCCACACTTGTGATCTAGATATCTGTCAGTGGTATTAGAAGAACTATGTGTGGATTTATTCCTATTGTAATAGGATACATTGTGAAATACAAATCATTTATCTTGGATCCAAAAATGAAATCCAATTTCACTATATTATCTCTTTCATCCTATAATTTATAACCTTTCTTGTTTAGTATATTTGTTCCATTATTCAAGAGTAGTACTATTGGATACCCAAATTTTTTTATGGGATTATTCCTCATGGAGACTCACACACCTTGGGTCGGTATTCTCCTATTTTTAAAATCTAATATCCTTGAGTCGAGAAACAATTCTTGTAAAAAATTTAAACGTACGAATTTTCTATATAATCCCACCATATATTAATTTAAGTGAAAACTTTACCTATGTTTAACTTATAATTAAATTATTTTTTATTCCAACGAATCCAATTCATAGGTTGTATTTTGTTGGAATCAAAAAAATATTCCCACACACATTTCCATAAACTCTTGAGAATTCAATATAAATAATGACTGATTACAACTTAGGGAAAGAGAATGATAAAAAATTCCCAATCCGGTGATATGGTGGTGAGAACCTCCCTTTAGAAGTAGGCCAAGGATTTAACAAAGTACTTACATAAAGATTTCTACATCCATAAAACCCATTTTGACAGTCCTCTATTCACTTTGGGCCTATACAAACAACTTTCTATAGTTTGGAAATCTTGGTCAATAGTTCTTTTGTTAAGATGATATTTAACAAATCATGGAGGAAAATAAGCTTATAACAAATGTTATGGGTGTTCAATGTTGGGAAGTGGCTACGTCCCATTATCCTATGTCCATTCACCAAACCAATTCACCTAGGTCATGTTCCTAGATCACTGGTGTGCATTGACTCCCCAATTCATCTATTATTTTTATCTTTTATATATGGTCTATAAATAGATCCCTTTACGTTTAATTTTTGACATATACACACTCACATATTGGAGAACAAGTGATGTAAGAGATTCCTTCACCCTACCTTTTCTATATCCCCTCATTAGGGAGATCCATCACAATGGATATCCCTAAATTGTGAGAGACATCACTTGGGTGATCCCTAATAAGGAAAATCCTTCACTTAATAAAACAATTACCCATGTCCCTCCACTTGGTTGAACTTCCATTAAAAATAGTCCATATGGGAAACTATCCACCATTGGTCTTTCAATATCATGGAAATTATCCCTAGGACACTAAGTTGGGTGATCCTTCACTCAAGGAATTTTATTTGGGTTATCATTCTCCTAGGTTAAATCAGTAAGGATATCCTTCACCCAAGTCCCATCCCTTAGGTACCCCTCCTCCTTGACTACCCATTTGGTAGAGCCTCCAACTAGGGACACACAACTACATTGGAATTTTTCCTAGGTTACATTACTAAGTTCAATCATTTACCAAGAATCTAATATTGGGATACTAATTCAAATTAGTTCCTACATGGGTATACCACTTCCCCTTATTCCCATAACTAGGGAACCACTCACCTATGTCTTCTATCTTGGTGTCAATATGTCTAGGTCCCCTACTGATGATCCTAACATTCCCAAAATATCTCATGTCAAGATACTTATTTTAGACTCCATATATAGACTTAGTTGACATACTCTTAATAGTTTTACTCATATATATGGAGTTAAGATACTCCTTGGGGTTTTCCTCTTTACATTGAGCATAGTTACTCCTTAAGCTTTCCAATAATCCTTATATTATAAATACTTCTCTTGACTTCCCAAGATACATTCACCTGCTGTACTTTCCTGTGTGAATAATATATGGTCGTCCTTAAAAAGTGTATACCCCATAAACATAATATATAAACCCCTTAAAGATTTTTTCCCCAAATTTATCTTCAGTTTACTCACCGACTAGGAGATGTGTCTTAGGGGAATAGTCATTAGAATACCCCACACATTAATCTCTTGTTAGAACCTTTACAACATAAGAATTATATCATCACCTCCTACTAGGAAAAAACCTCAATATTTCCTACAATAACCTTATTCTAAAAATCAAGATAGGCATATCATAGGATCCCATGAATAAGCACCACTCAATCTCTTTTCGTATCCCCAATTATGAAACATGCATCATATCAGGGCCTCCTACAATGTTTATGAACAAAGCCATCAAACCTTCACCTGAGTTACTTGTTAGTAAATGAATCTCCAGGAATCCCATTAATAAGACATACCATTTTTCACATCGAGCATGTTTCACAAGGTCTTAGTGGTTTAATCGGTCATTCCATCAACATAATTTTTAAGTATCACTATAATCCACTTTACCTACTAGTTAAACAAATATAAACTAACTTACACATTTCCTTACCAGTTGACATTAAATTACATAGACCACTCATCACATATGACCTTATATTATGACACTAGAACTATACAGGCTTTGGTTTCTATTTTAATATGCTATGTAGGATGCCTCTCTGATGTTCATCCACATTATATTCAATTGTACATTTTCTATTATGTGATGAGCACAATATGAAGAAAATTATAATATATGTTGCGTTTATATACTCCTCCTTTTACCCTCATGTGCACCTTGAGTAGATAGACTCTTCTTCGTTCCCATATATAATGATCCTATTTGGTAAAATACCTAAACATAGGTGATAATCTGTAGAGGATTAATATCAAACAACGCTTGGTTATGAGCAAAGGATGTCTTATGTGAGAAGAATCATTATTTGGGGAAGGTATGAGGATTCCTTTAATGATAATTTGAGGATACCTCTGCTAAAAAGATAAGGGTGCCTTTGGGGATGAGTTACTGATGATCAATCATGTTCCATGTGTTGTGTATAGGATTATTATATTAATTAACATGAGGATTATAATATGAGTTATCTACCAGGGTAATACCCAATCATACCCTCTCATGTTTAGTTACCAATATACGGGAATAACCAAAAAGGTTCACTCATACATAAGTCTCACACCCACCACTACTAGGATCCTATTTCCTCATAATACATTCTCAATGACATGAAATTATATAAAATTGGTCCCATTATCATGTTTTGTAATGTTAAGATGTGTCCCGTAATGTGGTACTAGAATATTTTGGATTTTTATACCTATTAACATAGGAAAAATAGGACACTTCTTGTAGGCTAAATACCCACTCCATAACACTTCCTACCTCCCTAAATGGAGATAAACTTCAAAGAACCAAAATTTTTGGATTTAAACAGAATTATAACAAATTAATATTTTACAATTTTGGATACCAAACCCCTTTCCCATTGACTAATTTGTATAATGATGTTTCACAGATAAAAAATCTAGTGACCACCTATATTTGGGAAGTAAGCCCACAATGAAATTTCTTACACCATATAAATTCATAATTGAATGTATCATTTTCCATGAAAAAACCCCAAAAAATCCCATTTCGAATAATATTTAGGGATAAGGATGTAAGAGACAATATTATATTAAAATACACAATAAATTAATGGATTTCAAGGGGTTCACTATAAGAAACGATGCCCACTCAATAAAAAAATTTGAAAGTCAGTTTCCAAATTCTATTGGAATTACTATGTTGAAAATACTTCCTATTATAGATTATAATTTTTTTATTTTATAAAGGTTATATAAAGAAAAATAAATACATATCACCCAATAAAATAAATTAAAAAATATACTATAAAATCAGGTCAGATACCTAGCCTATGTTGTGAACACCCATAGAAATTTTCCATTAATTATTCATCCTATAAGAACACACCATTCCTTAATCACCTCCTATATTTTCAGACTAATCAGATATTATCCTTTACTATTTTTTACCATATAATCAGGACTTCTTGATATCATTCCCATATGTCCCACCTTTTATAATCAATGAATCGATTCCCAATTTTACAACTCGAACCACTATAACCCTTCATCTATAGAGTCCCACAATATCAAAACACCAATTGAACTCTATCAAATATTATTATTTAAACCTTAAAACACATGTTATAATATCAAAATCAATCGTTTATAAAATAATAAACATGTTGTTAAACATTTTGATAAACACTTTTTATTCCATTCCAAAACAGTATAATTCTAGCCTTCCATAAACATCCAGGCCCAAACTATAAACTGTCCACCTACCAAAGAGACAATACCTCACATGTATTTCAGTGAGTATACAATGAAAAAACACTAATACAATTTCCATGGTTTTAAATAAATCATGTTGTGAGAGATTCATCTGAATAATTATAGAGAAAATAACTCTGGATAGAATTATGGATTTTGCTACCATTGAAAATATCACTATATTTCAGTTGGTCATGGATGCATCTTGAATGACGCATTTAGAGAAATTATAAGTGATATGAGAGAATTAATAGCTTGAAAGGATCTTGGAAATATTTACCATATTTGATAAAATATCACAAGGATTCTTTATCAGATTAAGTAAGTAGTATTAGAATATCTCATTGGTCTATTTTAGTATTGATCATGGAATATACACCGATTGGTTAAAAAATGTAATATTCAGAGTTATTCATGAATATTATGAAGTATCTTTCTTATCAAAGGGGACCAGACTTTTCAATGAGTCATACAAGCACTGAAAACAAGGTAAAATTCAAAATCATATATTTTAATAACTACCTTATTTAGATTCAACCTCAAAATATTTTTCATTCATGGATTTCTATGGGTGATTCATATGGAATCATGGCCCAACATGATGTGTTGATCATGCATGTAATTTTAAGAGATATGGCTATTAATATATATAAGAAGTTTTCTTATATTTTTAGGGCTAGGGGAATAATATTAAGGGGATGTTTATAAAGAGAAATTCAATCACTCACCTCTATAATAACATTGATACATTAAAACTATCAATTCCCATTGAATATATTAGAATGGTTTAATTAAATTATTTTTTATTTTGGTAAAATTTAGCGTTTTTTTGGACTGATTATAACACTTATGTTTGGCATTAATATGATGTGTAAATTAATGGAGAGAATGTGACCAATATAGTTCATTCCCATGATAGCTCCCAACATTCACCTTCTCCCACACCATGATCTAGACATACCATGACCCCAAGTACCTGTTTCCTTAGCCTCTATACTAGTGATACATGAGTTTCAGAATAATGTGTTAGTGTATATCCTTACCCTTCAATCCATGATTTGAACCAAGTTATATATTAATTTGATCTACACCCTATTTTTACTCAATACCCATCCTCAACTCTACCATAATCCCCAAAGAACCATAATCTATACACCCTCAAAACATAGTTTATATCAGATATATCCTTCCACCCAACCTATCATTCAATATAAACTACACATGTCACACTATCCCAAACCCTAGTTCTATAGTTTTCCACCTGGAATACCCTTTATGTTTCTATATCATGCTATGGTATAATATATTCCCTATAAATAGTCAATTCCAACGTATAGATTTATGATCATTACTATAAAAGTGAAAGGGGAAAATAACTTATGTAACCTTATGATTCAACTGATAGACCCATAACATAATTATAATACTCCTTCATGGTCAGGGAGACATTGAAACTAGATGATTATCAACATATATATGTTGGAACCAAACAAAATGTGGGAATGACAATTGAGATTATATCCATTTAATATGATTTTTCCATGACAGATTCCCTATTATTCAAGAATCAAACTACAAAGGTACATAACACAGTGCATTCCCCTGGCTTAGTGACACCACCAAAAACATCCAACTCCTCTATCATTATCAAATTTCTAATACCTCTTGTTCCCATAAATATTTTATTACTTGCTCTAAATTACCATGATTATATTCATGATAAATTCTTTCTATTGGTGAGAGGGTGTAGGCCTGATAAAAATTACCATTCACCAGAAGGTCTCTATTTAGTATGTAGATTATAGTTTACTAAGATAAATAGAGGTTGTATACTTATCATGAGACTAATGTTTCTATGAGTTACCATAATATATAATAATATCACTAGAGGAAGAGTATGTGGAGGAAGTTAGTGAGGAATAAGATGAAGTTACCCAAGAACTATATGATTCTATATTCTTCATTTCTTTGTGTTTGCCTAGTTTTTTTAGTTCTATTATTCCACGGTATTTATTTTCTCCTTTGAAATGATTTCCCAACATGATCAATATATTATTATTGATATACATGGAACATTAAATCTTATTGATTAGTACTTTCTTGTTGATATTTCATGATATATATATTTTTATCTTACCTATTTCCAAAGTGTAGGAATTTTCAATAATATATTTATAGGAATTAAAAATTCAAAAATAAACAGGGAAATAAATAAATTTATTTCCATATAATGATAAAAAAATATCAATGTATAGGGATTTCAACTAGGTTTTCATATTTATTAGGGAACTATGGATTAGAAATGATATAGGCTTCTGTGATCCCTTGCCCATCAGATGGGGGTACTATCTGATAGTCCTTCCATAGCTCACCCCAACAATTTTATGAATATAATTATTCCAAACTCATTGTTGGTGTTTCTAATAATTTAAATATTCCCTAAATAACCTTCACTTTATAATCAAATTACAGAGAAACCAATAAATTATCTTGTGTTCATAGAAGCCTCTACCCTCCTCAATTTTTCATTATTGGAAAATTTAGCCAACATCTGTATTATGTTGGTGAATTTGATAAAAACATCAATGAAACCTTGGGATTTAAGGAATAAAGAACTATATGGTTACTTGATCTTCATCACACCCTGATCCAGTAAATGGATTGTGGACAGATCAACTTCTCCCAATCCAATGCAATACATCTAATTGGCGACATCTATATTTCCCTATATATGTATTCTTATGATTCACACATGAAATGAGAACCCCAACCTTATTTATTTGATTCATATTACCACGTTTTCTCTTTCATTTTCAACATATAAAAATTATAATAAATGATTGAAAATATGGTAAGGATAATTATGTTCTTTGATACATTAACCTTATCCTTCTATCACCTAATCGCACCATGCATTTATATTGAAGGTGAAATTTCAAATCCTCTATAATATTCAATATGGATGGATATTTTAGATTAATATTTGTGATTTTTGGTAGTCAAGTATAAGTCAAAGTGTTTTTTCTCTACTTTCAACAGGCTCATACACCTTTATCTGGTCTCTTGTAGAGGTATAATTGGGTTCTTGGAACCAATAATGAAATAACTTACAAGTTGTTTGAGATAGATATTTATGTAATTTGGTATTAATTTTATAATAAACATTTACTTTCATATGATTCTTATTATTTTAGAGTCTATCCTTAAAGGGAGTTTTTAGCTTCTCCTTGTAAGAAAAGGTGTAAATAATGACCAGTGGGAGAGGGGTAGTAGGAAGGATTCTCACCCATAAACTAGTTTATAGGTGATGTAATTATTTTTTCAACATATTACTAATTAGAAAGACCTAAAAATATATTACTAAATAAATGGGACAGTTGATCAATGTTTGAGATGTTGCGAAAGGTGACTTTGGAAGGGAATATTAACTATGTTATTATTGAAACAATACATAAAAATATAGTATAGTAAAATCTCACATTACATTATTTTTAAAATATTTTTTAATCTACTTAAACAAATACCAATTTATTAAATCCATTTTAAATCCAATCTACCACATTTGATGATATGAATAATTAGTTATCATTCGTTATGGTTATGAAGAAGGAAAGAGGATCACCAATGAATCCTGATTTCTCAAATAAATTACCTTCCACCAACATGGAGATCATGAATAATTTTTCATGAATTGAAGAAGAACCAATCATACAAAGATAATAGATAACGTAAGGTTTCTATGAATACAGATAAAAATAAAAATACACAATATGTGGCTTGTTTATTTTTTACAAGAGATAAGGGATTCATGTGGAATAAGTTGAAACATATTTTATAGATATAACATTCGATTACTTTTCTATCATGGTATCATCTACTAATGAATAAAATTTTTATGTAGAATAAAAATAGCAATCAAAAAACGAAAATATGGAGGAAAGGAACCTTTGATCCAAGAGAATATCTAATAAATACATAGAAGAGATAAAGGGGGCCCAACAACTATTCATATTAACCTAGACATGTGGGGACAAGATCAATAGGAAAATTTTTGGTATTTAAGAATTATAGTTATAAACAAAAATAACCTTAGTTTGAGCAGAGTCTGTGGCATCTAATTTGGGAAGAGGATCCTATGGGAGTTTTAGGGGCTCTAAAATATCAACATTAGTTTTAAAATTGATGGGAATGGGAAGAAAAGAGAAATAATAAATTAAATGAGATATGGTAATAGAAATTCTTATGCACACAAAGGAGTATATGTTGGAATATGTAATTTAAAAAATTCCCCTAAGAAATATGTCATCGTGATGTATATAAAGAAGATTAAACTCAATATTAATAAAAATAAAATGCCTTGTATCGACACCAAAGGTCATGATTTTATCTATAGATTTACTGAAGGAATTATTAATATATAGTTGTGTATCAAGACATGTGATAGAAATAGTTTATTCTATATTAATAAAAATAAAAAAACAATTACAATAAACCCAAATTTTTCAAAAAAACATATCATTGTTTCAAAAGTTGATAAGATTATTTAACATAAAAAAAATAATAATAACAGATATGTAAAACAAATTTATTAATCAAATAATTCTATAAATTGTTTTAAAATTAGAAATTATTTAAATAAAATTTACAAAAACGCTAAACTAAAAATTCTTGAATGGATGATGTAAACATTATAATATTATATGTACTATTAGTTTCTAATTGATTATATTATATACATTGAGACATGAAATAAAGATATATAATATTTTAATGCATATTAATAAACCGTAAAATTTATATCTTAAAAACATTTGGGTTATAAAATTCAACCCCACCCCTCTACTCATGAATTTTCATCCTCGTAATTTTATCTTGAATCAAATATGAAGGTTTATATGATGTATAGAAATAAATTAATACATTTTAAAAATCTATTTTAAAGGGTAAAATAGGTATTCAAAAACCGTAATCAAATTAAATCAAAAATAATAGAAACTCAAAAATAATGAAATAAGATGATATTAAATGTTGAGTAAAATATGATATAAGTATATAGTATATGTAAGAAATGACTTATATTTTCTTACACCATGTTTTTACTTTTATAAGAGTTATATATGTGAATGTGTTTATAAGAAATACATTGATAATCGGGTGATGTTTTCCACTGAAACCATCATATATTTATCTTCTTATTTCTCAATATTGAAGAATTATTATACCAAAAAGATAGAGTGTTTGTGAAAAATTCATAATTACTCACCTTCCACCAAATAGGGAAATAGCATGCTTTAGTTTTGCTTTTTAATTTGGTTCCACCCCAAATTCATCTAAACCTGTAAACGATTAATATCCAAAATGGTTTCTTCATGCTCATAGCCCAAAAATAAACTCTTAATATATCATTATATCCACAAAAACATAATTTTTATCATTTTATTATGGATTTCATCATAATAAATTAATTCTCTTATTTTTAACAGATTTTGAAAAAAAAATTGTTTTCTTTATTAAAGATAAAAAATAATTAAATATGAGTTAACTATCATACAAGTATGTAATAATTTCGACACTAAAACCTCAATATAACAATAACAACAAATGTTTATTTTAAATCATCCCAAAAAATAAATAAACCTTAAAACTCATCAAAATATTCCAAGAAAAGTTTTAAACCCTATAATTAGAAATCATTTATCTCATATTCATCCAAAATAAACATAAAATTTGTCTTTAAACAACATTGATCACTCATAAAGTCACATTAAAATAATATATATCTAAACACCATGTTCTTTAAAAATATTGTGATATTTTCCCAAAATTAATTTACCGATTTCCCCAATTAACCATATTTACCTAAATAATAAATAAAATATCAAACCAAAGTATTATATAAACCTCCATCAACTATTCTTCCTCAGGATCAATAAAAATATCCACGAATATTGTGAATCACCTCATAAACCTAAATAATAATACCAAAAAATTGATATTTATATCATTTATCTTATGATCAAATTTAAAAATATTAACCAATTATCGTACACAAAATAATTAAAATATCTTCATATGATAACATCTTGAACTCTAAAGTTAACAAAAATATCCTCTAGAACTAACTATAATTTCTTGAGATCCATAAAATTTAATTTCGCACTAAAAAAATATTCTGTACAAACTTGTGTTGATACTGACTAAAGAAAACTATATTTAAAAATCTATAATATCAATAAAAAAATATAATCACTTGAATGCCAAAAAAAATTTAGTTTAATATTATTAGAGAACTAGAAAAAAAATTATCTAAAAAAGATTCATTCTTTTTCATCCATAAGAATTTTTTCCATTCTCCCAAGAACATTTAATTTTATAAAAAATCTTCAACATCTCAAAAACATTCTCCACACATAATATTTTTCTATATAATTCATATATTATACTATACTTAATAACATGTGGAAATAGAAAAATAAGAAATTCGAGGTCAAACACTCAGCCAAGGTAAACATGACATATATTAATTAGAGATCATAATTGATCATATGAAGATTGTTTGGGAATGATAACATAATAAAGGAACATGAAAAAATATGAAATAAATAAATAATAAAACAAGTATCAAAACAATGAGTCATAGTATGAAGCTTATCATAATACATGAGTAAAATGGGAATGATATCATGAGTCAATAACCATGATCCATAAAATATACAAGATTTATCTTCTCAGCTAAATAATTATATAGAAATGTATCAAAAGAAGTAATAAAAGAGAAAATATAATCCTGAAGGTTATACAAAACATAATATTCATATTAGTTCTACTATCACTATTAAAATGAAATAACCTACACGATGAATTCCAACAATATATTTTAATAGAATCACCAAACTGGGTAATTTCATCATATTTATATGTGCAACTTATATCTTGTTGAATATATCATCATTACCCAATAAATTAGAGTTCTATATAACACCCACTCGTCATAATATATAATTTATAATAGCTATAACATGAATAAAACGCATAGTATCATCCACTTTCATTAGAAAACTCAAAAAAAAATTGGAATTCCTTTACAACTTCACCAAATCATGTAATATAAATGTTATTGGAAAAATTTCATTAAATCATCATAAATATACATACCAAGAAATACTTTTGGTTGAATTATTTGAAAATATACACACAAAATCATGGAAATCATTAAATGATGTTGAAATATATGAAAATTACATTGATAAAATCTTAATAAAAATTCTTTATAAAATAAGAAGAAACATCATTTTCTTTTGGTAATGAAAAAATAATAGAACATTGGAAATATATTTTTTTTGAAAGCCCAAAGAAACAAGGAAAATGATGATTAATAATGAATAATAGTGAAAAATTTGAGAAATTTTTTTCAATATATAAACATTAAAAAACAATATTTTAACACCTTTATAATGGTATTCAAAAATAAATTGTATGGAAAATGTTAAAAATATTATTTTCTAAACTTATTAAAATGTAAAAGATAGTTGAAAAGGTCCATAAATTATTATTGAAAAATTGATAAGAACATTATTTAAATAGTAAAAATAATACATAATTCGTGGAAAAATATTTCAATAAAATTCATCAAAACTTTTAAATTTATGATTTAAAAGAAAACCCCTTCAAGAGTTAAAATAAAATACATTAGATTGAAAAAAACATAAAAATTAACATTAAAACCAGAAATAAAATATAAAAATGATATAATATTTCAAAGAGATAGTTTATAATTAACAAATATATATTAATGATATATAATTTCAAAAAAGATAGAAGGTATAAAATTTGAAAGATGATATGTGTATATGGAAAAAAAAAATTCTAAAGGAATGATTATTTTTAAGAGAAGCCCTTAGAAAGATCATACCATTTTAAGTAAAATTCAGTCAATGAATGTTTTATTTGAAATAAATGTAAATCCCTGAAAAAAGTTATATGTATAACATAAAACAAACAGTTTTTATAAAACATATAATCTTGTAATAACATAGTCAATAGGATTGTGACATAACTCGATGAAAATAAATTGAGTTAAGAATCCCCTTACCTTATATATACTCTTTCTTAGGAACACCTTAATATCCTTATATAATAAATTTATTTTTATTATTAATATGAATAATAAAATCATACATAATTAAATTAATTTATGACATCCATTTATCATTCCTTATTGAACATATGACAACTGTTTGTTGTTAAAATTAACATTCATGTGTAAATAATTTTTTTCCCTTCATGGTTCAGTTTGGTGATTTCAATCATTGATTATTGTTCATGCATTAATCACATAGATAATTTTTAAGATAATTTAATAATTTTGTTTGATATTTTTATATATTCCAATAATTAATTAATGTAACTTATGTTTTTGGTTTTCATGTAATTCATAAGAATTTTATTTTTAATGTTTTATCAAATTAATAAATTAATTGAATTTATAGGCATATATAATATTTAATATTACAAATATTAAATTATTAAGTCATTTTAAATTCATGATTATTATATCTTATTTTTATTATTTAGGTTTCATTAATTATTCATGACATAATCCTAAAAACATGTTTCGTATAGGTAGTGAAACTAAACAAAACCAGAACATAATATAATTTTCAAATGAGTAAGAATGGATTATTGTATAGTGATAATATCACATATATAGATGCATATGATATCAAAGAAAAATTTATTAAATTTATAAATTATATTCAAATAATAAATGGATGATTAAAAGAAAAAAACACAATGATAAAAATTTATTATGTACAAAGTGTCTCAGTATGCTCATTTTTTAGTGGATAAATTTTATTATGACATTCTATTATATATATAGTGAAAAAATTATATTTCAAGAACCATAATCATGTTATAAATTTTATAATCTTTCATTAAATTGATTTTTATAACAATCTATGTAAGGTGGTGATGAAAAATAAAATACATTGTTCATCAGGGAAGAAATCTATATATAACTTGCGAAACATTTTAATTGTCATAGTGTTGAAATGAGGGTATATAATTTTATTATCATAAACATAATAACTTATTATTATATTAATGATAAAAATATAATTATATGATTATATTTATAGTCTATTTTTATGTATTTAAATAAGAATTAACCTTGAAATAACTCAGTAATGATGATTATATCTTCCTTAGATATCCACCTTTAGATATAACTGCCTCGAAACCACACTCCAATATTTGATGCTAAAAACATAAAAATTAGATTTTTGGTTTTTATATCACTGAATGTGAAGAAATTTTTGGCATCTAAAACATTCAACATAAAAAAGGAATATTGGACCACTTATATACCCAAGAAACATTTAAGTTTATAGTTATATAAAATTATGAAAAAATATTACTTAAAAATACCCATGAATTTACAAAACTAAATTTCCCACTATAACTAAATTTTATTATTACAAAATATTTCATCACCTTTTTCCTTATGAAACCCTTCTTGAAAAAAATCATTTAACACCAGTCTTAATAACCTGGGTAATATATAAAAAAAATTATGGTGTTCCCAAATTCTCAAAAAGGGTAAATATAATAATTATAACTTGAATGTCATCGGTTATCATAAAAAATAAAATAAGGGTATGATGACATAATCAAAGTGTATGAGCAGAATATAAGAATATTCATAACCATAAATACCAAGATCATCAATCATGAAACATGAATTGAGGATTTAACCAAGGAAAAAACCATAAGAATCAATAACCAGGAGTCATACAATGTCAATATTCATTACTGGAATCATTAAAACCCATATAATGTATAAATAAAGTGTGTTGTTATCTAGGAAAATTGTCACGAACTGTCCCCCGAGGCTCGTGTTGTGACTACCCCAAGCCCACCATCCATAAGCCAGGGGCTATCGACTAGCATTAGAAAGGTGTATCCTCATAACAGGAGGGAATTTCCTATAAACGTGCAAAAACAAACAGACTAGAACACAACATGATGTGACCACACAGTGAACTGCTGTAGTAAAAGAGTGCTGAAAGTAAAAGGGGCCTGAATACAAGCCCAACTGGAAAAGTAAAAGTACAACCGAAAAGTAAAAAACAACTGGAAGGTGAAAAAGTCTCTTGGATCATCCACCATGGATCCTACCTGAAGGGTAGGTAGAAATCGCCTCCTCAGAACTCCACGTCCACTTGTCTGCTTCGTGTACTGCCTAGTCTTGGCTCCCCAAAACCTCAGCCTAGCAGCTTGTCGTCTGCAAAAGACAAAGTACGGTGTGGGCGAAGCATGTGTAGGGGTGAGTATAAAAATAACCAGTAGGTACCCTGAGACCCCTGAAGGTATCTCAAAATTCTGAAAAGGAATACCACAATTAAGGATCTCAGTGAAAAAGAACAAAGCAATAGACATAGCTCAAATAGAGGCTCAACTCAAACTAGGTTTTCAGTGAAGTATAAAAGTAAAGATGACTAGTCGCGAAGATAAATCATCTTATTATGTCAAGAGGCACTACTTTTGACCATACAGAGTCTGACCCACAAGGGATCAATAGGTAACTAACCCCCGCAATGATCCACACAAGATCTGGCCCTCCTACAGTTGATAGGTACGAACCCCCGCAATGACCCACACTAGATCTTACCCAGACAGGATCGGTATGCACTGACCCACACAAGATCACTGAGTGCTGACCCACATAGGATCTGACCCACATAAGATTAGTGTTGGCCCACATAGGATCTCTCGGTACTAATGTTCATTTGATCTATCTCCAACCTCCGCCTCACTGCCAGCCACTGGATTCCTTGCACCAGGTGTGCTCGAGTTCCTTAAAATATGCCCTCGAGATATCGATCATACCTTTAATTCCACTAATCTCTAAAAATAAGTAACCCAAAGGACCTCCATGTCATAAGGGTTCCAACGCGATAGACGGTGCATCAATTGGACACCCTGTCTGTGAGTTATAAGTGTTTTAGTTCCAAGGGCCCGGTTAGACTCAGGTTCGATCCAACTTGTCCGTACTCCAAATACCTCCAAAACTCAAAAGGAGTATAACAAAAGGACTATATTGATCCAAGGATCCCAAATTCCACAAATTTTTTGTCAAACAGACGTCCAGTTCTCAATATATATATCCCTTTATGTGTTTCTGGGCCTTGTTGGGCCATGGTCCGGCCCAACACGATCGGACCCACATAGCCCGACAAATTCTAGGCTAGGCCACGAGGGGATCATCCCTCTAGGCCGAGGTCTGGCCTAGCCAGTAAGGGGGAAGCCTGTCCCGCAAGGGGTGTGGCCTGTCCCGCAAGGGGGGTGGCCTGCAAGTGGGTGGACCGACCTGAATAGGGTGGCACGCAAAAGGGCATCCCGCAAAGGGGCAACTCGGCCCGAATAGGGTGGCCCACAAAAGGGTGTCTCGCAAAGGGGAGGTGTGGGCCAAAAGGGGGTGGCCCGACCATGTTGGGTGCATCCTGACCGTTTTCTGTCCGAGATGGAAAGGGGTGAAACGTTCTCCCCAATATTTGGAACAGCCCAGAGGCCGTTCGGTTTCATGAAATGGTGGCGCCACGTCGCACAACCTACCCTTCTGCGGCCGGCTGAAGTGGCCGCCGCCTCCTCTAATTGGCACGACATATGATCCGTGTCCCCCTGCTCATCGGCGGTGTGCCCCACCTCCTCCATGGATGGCAGGTGTGGGACATTCTGATGACTTTCATGACTTTGTGTCACGACCACCTCTTGTAGCATGCATCAGCGCACGCCTTCTTCATAGTCGGTTGGTGTCGCCGCACTAGTAGTATTCCATGAAGAATTAAAGGGTGTATCAAAGTAAATAGAGTCTAGGATGGGTTTTTTGGGCTTTTACCTTTTGCATTAGTTGGTAACATGATGGAGGATAAATAGTTCAAAAATGTCACTTAGAATAAACTTGAATCAAAACCCCTTCCTCATAAAACCATTAGAGAACATCCACGCTTAAAGGTGGGTCATGTACTTCATTCCTACAACAGGTTCCCAATGACTTCGCTCGTACGTCATCCTTCGGTTCGGGGTTCAGTGTCACCCATCACCTCCTGCTGGGGTCGACTTCGTCCTCCAAGGGTTCGACATCATGACACTCCTTCAGCACTTTGTTGCTTGGCGAAGCTGTGCCGAGACCTCTCCCCAAGCTCTATATAAATAGGAGGGGGTAAGTAACAACGCGGGGAATTAATGGGGGGAGATTAATTAGAAACCTTCCAAATTCCCCAATGATGTTGTAACACCCCAAGATTTCAGAGTACGTTATCTCTTCAAAGTAGTTCAATACCTTGCGATGCATGCAACACTGAGTTCGAACGCACCAAGACTTACCAAACAAGCCATTCAAAAGCAGTTATGAATAGTATTAACTAAATTTTGAGTATTATATACATCATACATTTTTAGAATCCATATTATGTGTTTCTAAGACATAATATAAGAAAAAATTTATTTTTTCAAATAAAACAAAATTTTTCCAAAAATGAAATTTTACTACCTTTTAATAGAGAGCCCTTTTTAAAACTAATATTTGACACTTTAATATATTAAATTTATTGAAATTAAATTGTTCGTTAGAATCGGGACATAAAAATTTAGTTTGGATACATTTTTGGTACTTTTATGATAACTTTCATATTTTGATGAATAGTGGAAAATACTAAATATTAATTGAAAACAACTTTTTTAATAGAAATAATTTATAGTGTTAAATTATAAATTTGAATGGTTTAGAATTACAATAAGATTATATTTTTACAATTTAATATAGTTTCTATGATTATAAGTAATTTCATATTTAAATTTGACATAAACACTTGTCAATCTTTTGATAGTTTTTACATTTTAAAAACCAGCTTTTTTGGTTTTGACAACGGGAATTAATTTTAAATTAAATAATGAAACTTTTATGTTTTCAATTTGTTATAATAGAATTCATTTTTAAATTATGAATATAAAAATTATCTTAGGGAGAATTTTTTGTATTTTTCTGAAAACATTCAATTTTTGATGAATATTGAAAAACACTGCGTTATTGTTTAAAACCAACTTTTGATTTAAATAATTATTTATTTTATTTAATTTTTTTAAGTAAAAATAGATATATAATACCTATAAAAGTTCAATGTAATTCATTTGATTCATTTTATAAGAAAATTATATATATTTTTTTATTGAAAATTTTAACGTCTTTTACCCACCTTCTAAGCACATTTGTAAATTTGAATAAAAATAAATTTTACCGCTTCTGTGAATTAAATAGAAAAAATTATAGTGAAACAGTGGACATCAGTATGTGAAATTTGGTTCAATAAGATACAAATAATTTTTGGTGAATAGTAACTTTTGACTTACTTGCCACAGTTAAAAGTAAATAGGGTAATTAAATACAAAAATGATATTGTAATTACCCCAACACATGTCTTAATTATATTGGATAAGTTTATTTCGACCAAAAACAACCATATGAAAAAAATATTATTCTTTTGATTCACTTCGAATAGATTAGTACATTTATTATTATTTTATTTAAAGAAGAGGTAAAAAGAATAAATTCAAATTTTAATAACTAAACCATTTTTAATATAGAGTTGTTCTTAAGATAAATTCTAATATAAATATTCCTTAGAAATATAAAAAAAATTCTTACATAATGGTATTTTATTTATAATTTTTCAAAATTAAATATTTAAATTCACTTATGACACAATGATGATCCAGTAATTACATTATCAATGAAGGATTAAAATAATTGATATTATATATATAAAAATAAGTTTAAATTGAAGATTTTGATTTCATAAACAAATCTTATAGATTAATATGACATGTTAGGATTGATTCAATGAATTTTGTTTCAAAATAATCATGTTGTTATGTCTTTCATAAAAAAATACTAAATAGTGTCAAAATTGACATAAATGATTTTTTAAAAAATAATAATATATTATTAAATGATATATTATTCCTAAAAATATAATGTTTGGCCAAAGTACATATATAATGATAAATAAGTCATTAATGAACCACTTGGAGTTCTATTGAATTTTTATAGTATGTTTATTAACCATTTATTATAATAATCCAAGATGACATGGTAAAAATTAAACTATTCATCTAAGATTTAAATCTAAAATATAGGGTTAATATGGTGACCTAAACTTGTCTAAAAACTATTGGTTGAGATTATTTATACCCATACCTATCATATCTTCGAAATAAATAAATTATGATCCATTTGAAACTGAAAATGATTTTATAATAAAATAATATTTTAAACTTTTCCTAAAGTGACCCTCACATCTCTTATAAAAGGGTATGTCCCCTTCTCTCAAAATTACACCTCCAAATCCATTTGGATCGGCCAAACCCTGCCCAAATATCCTCCCAACTTCCCTCAATTCAACATAGATGACTTACCTTGAGAAGAAAGCCAAACTATGGTGGTATGTTTTTCAAATTAAAAGGAATCACCCAAAGAAGAGGTAATTATTTTATCACCTCTTCCAATGTTCTTTTCTTATTCCACTTTCTCTTTTTATTGTTATTTCCATAACAAAATAAAAATTCCAAAACCATCTACATACTATGATGTTATTATAAATACGGTACAACCATAATCATTTTCTCTCCATCCTATGTATGATAATGTCACCATGCATGCGTACGTACGGCTTATCTTCTCCACACCGTGGTGTAATTTGTTATTCAACACAATGTTATTTGGATTTTAATAATGATGAGTAGTATGTGTATAAATAATAAAACTAACTTGCTAATATTTTTTCCACTACCATACCATCCAATTCCACACATTTTAATCATTACCGAAATGATATCTTCACTCGTGTGTACGTACGACTTACCGTCTCCACGATGCGATGCGATTCATTTCCATGTTCACCATTCCACAAGGATTATAAAAATATATATTATTAATAAGTATGTAATAAATGATATAATAATTCAACTATATATATATATATGTACTTACATATATATTATTCACTTACATCTGTTCAATAAGATATGAAAACAGAAATTGTGCTTATGCGTACGTACATCCTACCGTCTCCATAAACGGTGTTTCCCTTTTCATATATCTATCTAGTATACCTATTTTTATTATAAATATATATGATATATATATCATGTTTTATATTTTGGAAGTATTTAAATAATTATCTTAATGATACGATCAAGAATAACAAGTAAAAAATGTATGATAAATAAAGCGATTATTACCCAAAATGTTAATTTAACATAGAAATAATTGTTAAATGGGTAGTATAAAGTCATTAATGAATCATGTATGATATAATAAATGTGAATATGGTTCTGGTATAATTTTATAACATACAGTGGTCATTATAAAGAAGGTTAAACATACCCTAGACCAAAGGAATGTGCGTGGTAAGGATTAATTCCTCAATCTCATTGTTATCCGAGATTCTTTATGTGTATGTATTTTATGGGAAATATTTATTACCCATATCCATAATTCCTAAAGTACTTTCTAAAAAATATTATTTAAAGTTACTTTTTAAATAAAACATCATTTTAAATGTTTTAAATATGTATTCTTATAAATCCTTCTCATTAATTTTTAGGTTTTCAAAATGGTTTTAAGGACTTATTTATATGGACATAAATGTTTTAAAATGTTAATAAATTTAATAAGCTTCAATTATGAATGGGACACTTTTATTAAAAAATATATTTTAAATGAAATCGTTTATAAATTGTGTGACTTATAAATTATTTCATGAAAAGTGGTATTTCACTCAAGGAGTTTCTTGGATCTTTTTCAACTATATCATCATCCTTTACTGGATATTTTTCTTCATTGAGGATGATTTATTATAATAAAAAATTTTATATATTTTATTGAATGAGTTATGATATGTTTTACTAGGGATGTCAAATTTTTATACTATTAATCATTTAGGGCCTAAAGTATTAACATTTTTTGTGCTAGTTTATATACGAATGTTTATGTTATCTTTAAAACATTTCATATAAAGAAGGTAGTGGACTTAGTAAGTGAAGGGTGGAGCCCGCTATAGCACATCGATGCATAAATAGGTATCATCAGACAAACCAATGTCTTGGCACAAGGACTTGACATAAATTTTATTTGTAGTATTGGAACGAGGCCTTGACAATGTGGTACTGATGTCCAGAATTAGGAATTACCTCATTATGAAATTAATTATTACATGTGATTATTCGAATTGTAGAATATTCATTTTAATGTTTATATGGTAATTTTTTATTTATTTTCTCCATATTATGTTCATGTTTAGGTTTAAAATGCCTTTGTTTTTATTACACATCTTTCGTAAAAATTTTATAGCTTCTGATAAATTATTTACCCTTACTGATCATCTAATCTCACCCCTTTCTTTTGTTTTGTTTTCCCGTGATTACAAGAAGTGTATGATGTTTCAAATGAGGGGTTAAGCTAGGGAAATAATGTCACTCTAAATGGATTATTAATTTTTTGTTTTATGTTTGAATGTGTAATATAACGTTCATGTATGTAATCTATTTTCTAAGACTACTAAATAGATCAGTCCTTCGGGACATGATTCCTTGTAATCATGTTAATTTATTAAAATAATGCATTAGATCTGATATTCTGGGGTCCAAGTGTTATATTTGGTATCAGAGGAAGTTTAGTACAAACCATGAATCTAGATTTATAATGACGCTGATTAGAGAACATTACCCTAAGATAGACATTGAGGATCAGTATAGATGAACTTCCTATAATTTTGTTAATGTAGATATTTTTGGTATTTTCCAAGCAATACATCCTTGTCTGTATAAGAGCAGATAGAGGCAGCTCTGGCAAAAATGCACCTAAGAGTGAGAACACTAAAAAGGAGTTTTGGGCTTCACTCGGAAAATCCTAGTACACGGAAACGGGTCTTGCTGTAATCTTGGTTATGACACTCTAGGGGGATATGCTTAGGATAATTCCCATTTTATTTATAATCCATTGTGAAGGATTTATGAGTAAATATATTCTCAAAGAAAATATTTTTATTATTATTATATATTATATAAATAAATTTTTCAATTTATGTTAGGTATTTTAGAAGTTTTGAATTATGAATTGTGATTCATAAACTAACCTAGTGTATGTAATTGTTTATAAATGGAACCCAGTAGAAGTAATGATAACTATAGCAATACGCATGATACAAATTGTTAGAAGGATCATATCTTTCATGGTATTAATCCTACATTTAGAAGGGATGTAGTCTCCCACGTATTCTCATCATATGAAGAAATTGTATCATGTCTTCATAAGATAAGTAAATAATTTTCCAAGTCCTATGGCTTTGAAGTGAAGCAAGAGAGGAAAAGGATGCTAAAGAGAAATACAGATAAAGGGAAGATGGGAAAGAAGGATTTTCCTATATGTGATATCTATAGAAATAATTGCCTTGGTAAATGATTGAAGGTAATGAGAGTTTGTTATATGTGTGGAGAAAAAGGACACCAAGTATATGATTGCAAGGGTAAGAAAAATGTTTACAATGTACAATGCTTCATCTGCAAGGAGTTGGGACACTATGACAATCAATGTCCAAATCATCAGAGTATGCTCCAAATGATGCTATTGGATTATAATCAAGTTATGATACTACCATAGATGAAGAGTAATGACTAGTGTTCTTATATTATTATTAAAGAATAATTTCATTTTAGTGTTGTATTAATGATGTACTAGTTATATGAATTATGTAAATAAATAAGGATTGTACTGCAGTACTATTTCATTGATGATTTGAGATTATATGGTTCTAAGAAATGTGACTCAATTGAATGTTAAACATTTTTGAAAATAAATGGTTTAATGAAAGATAAACCTTAATATGGTTATGATACTGAGGTAGTAATTTTGGAATAAGATATTATTTATTTGGATAAATTATATTTTATATTCTTGACTACTTTTAAAGTAATTATTTGTTTGTTTATTCCATTATTGTTACATTTTACAAAATTTTTGGATATAAGGAGTATATCTATTATTCTATAAGTAGTAAGGGAGCATTAATGTAATAAATAATGTTTTATTATAATTTATGGTGTTACCGTGTTTTAAAAAATTACATGATGAAGGAATTCACATGTTATTAAGTGAAAAAATAGATCTTCACTGTGTTTACCTACTTAGAAATTTTGGACTGTGAATACAGAGAGAAGAATTTTGGTTTAGTCTAAAGGTTGTAATGTATTATGTTCTAAATTGGATACTATTGTTAAGGTTAAATAATTTCTTAATATTATTTTTGGATTGTTATAAAAAGAACAACCCAGTGGTTGGGCGACAACCCGTCGTGTTTTCCAAGGCCGCGAGACTTGAACGTGCAACCAAAGGGTGACAAGGGTACATCACCTACCACTGGCCTACGTGATGTCTTGGTTTTTATAATGTAGTTTTTTTAAATAGTATGTCAAATAAATTCTAAAATTACTATTTTTGGAACACTATACGATGAGGATAAATAGAATATTTTCAAATTCTATTATCTTTTAGGGTGAAAGATGTGTTTGTGGTAGGAATTAGTGTTAGGATTAAACTCTGCTTGTCAAGTATATTTTTTCCTCTTATTCTATGAATAAATTAATTCTTAAACTTTATAGAAGGGATATTAAAACCAAAAATGTTATATCCTAATACCTTATGTTTGTTTGAACTGTTGATATTTTAAATCATCATAGATTTATAGTTTTAAGGGCTTCAATTTTATATTTGTTTATGATTGATGAACTCAATAACTCCTTATAAATATTTAATTTTTCCCTCCAATTATGTGTCACTAAAAGACAAAAATTTTCCCCTAATAGAGATCATAATTTGGTGTTGACTTTTTCATTTTTTCAATGTTATTTAGACTAAATTTTATTAACCCAATTTTTAATGTGGATTTTCCACAATGGAATTTTCCTATTTTTAACCTTCTATTTTGAAAAAAAAAATTTATTTGCGAGGATGAAATTTATTTATGGAGGGAAGAATGTAACAACCCAAGATTTCATATTATGCTATCCCATCAAAATAATTCAATAACTTGCGCTACAGGCAACACAGAGTTCGGGGCACCATGACTTACCAAACTAGTCATTCAAAAGCGGTAATGAATAGTATTAACTGAATTTTGGGTTTTATATACTCCATATAATTTTTGATTCCATATTATGTGTTTCTTAGACATAATATAAGAATGAATTCATTTTTTCTAGATAAAAGAAGCATTTTTTAAAAAATGAAATTTTACAACCTTTCAAAGGTGAATCCTTTTTAAAACCAATATTTTACACTTTTATATATTCAATTTAATGAAATTAAATTTTTTATTTAGAATAGGTACATACAAAAATTAGTTTGAATAAATTTTTGGAACTTTTCTTCTACCTTTAATATTTTGATGAAGTGAAAAATGAAAATTTTTAATTAAAAACAACATTTTTAATTGAAATAATTAATGGTTTTAAATTATTAATTTGAATACTTTGGAAGTATAAATATATTATATTTGCACCATTTAATACAATTTATGTCATTATAAGTAATTTCACAATTAAAATTGACATAAACACATGTCGATCTTTTGATAGTTTTTACTTTTTAAAAAACCACTTTTTGGTTTTTTAAATGGGAAATAATTTTAAATTAATTAATTCAAGTTCTACATTTTTAACTCAATAAAATAGAATTTATTTTTGAATTTGGAATATCAAAATTATCTTAGGGAAAATTTTTGGTATTTTTTTGAAAGCATTCAAGTTTTGATTAATAGGAAAAAAAATTGTGTTATTGTTTAAAACCGATTTTTTATTTAAATAATTATTTATTTTACTTAGATTTTTTATGTCAAAATTTATATATAATACCATTATAAGTTCAATTTAATTCATTGGAGTCATTTTAAAATAAATTTATATGTATAAAATTTTATTAAAAATTTTAACGTCTTTTACCCCCCCTTCTAGGCACATTTTCAAATTTGCATAAAATTAAATTTTACCACTTCTGTGAATTGAATTTCAAAAATCTGAGAGACATAGTTGACATTAATAAGTAAAATTTGGTTCAATAAGATGAAAATAATTTTTTGTGAATAGTAACTTTTGACTTTTATTTATCACGGTTAAATGTAAATAGGGCAATTAAACATAAAAATGATATCAAAATTACCTCAACAGAAGTTATAATTCTATAGGATAAGTGTATTTAGACCAAAACCAACCTTAGTAATAAAATATGATCTTTTTGTTCCACTTTTATTTTATTAGTACATTTATTATTATTTTATTTAAAGAAGAGTTAAAAGAGTTAAATTCAAATTTTAAAAACTAAACCATTTTTAATATAGGGTTATACATTTGATAAATTCGAAAATAAATATTATTTAGAAATATAAAAAGATTTCCTGAATAATATTATTTTATTTTTAATTTTTTGAGATTAAATAATTATATTTATTTTTGACGCAATGATGATGTAGTAATTACTTTATCAATGAAAGATTAAAGTATTTGATATTATAAATATAAAAATAATTGTAACATGGGGATTTTGATTCCATACACGAATTTTCTAGATTAATATGACATTTTAGGGTCAATTCAATCAAATTTTTTCTAAGTAATCATGTTTTTGTGATTTTCAGAAAAACCAAATACTAAATATTGTCAAAATTAACATAAATGAATTTTTAAAAAAAATACTATATTATTAAATGATATAACATTTTTAAAAATCTATGGTTTGTCCAAAGGACTTATATAATGATAAATAAGTCATTAATGAACCACTTGGGGATCTCTAGTATTTTTATAGTATGTTTATTAACCATTTATTATAATAATACAAGAGAACATAGTAAAAGTTAATCTATTCAACAAAGCTTTAAATCTAGAATATAGGGTTAATATGGTGACCTAACCATGTCTAAAACCTATTGGTTGATATTATCTCGACCCATAACCACCTTAACTTCTAAATAAATAAATTTTCAGTCCTTAGAAACCGAATATGATTTTAAAATAAAATAATATTTCAAACTTTTACTAAAGTGACCCTCACCTCTCTTATAAAAGGATACTTCCCCTTATCTAAAAATCACACCTCCAAATCCATTTGGATCAGCCGAACCCTACCCATATTTCCTCCCAACTTCCATCAATTAAACCTAGAGGCCTTACCTTGAGAATAAATCCAACTTAAGGATCCATATAGTTCAAATCAAAAGGAAACACCCAAAAAAGAGGTAATTGTTTTATCACCTCTTTCAAAGTTCTTTTCTTCTTTCAATTTCTATTTCTTCGTTATTTCTATTACAAAATAATAACTCCAGTACCATTTACATGCTGTGATTTTATTATAAATATGGTACAACCATTCTCATTATTCTATACATCCTATGAATGATAGTGTCATTATGCGTGTGTACGTATGGCTTACTGTCTCCACAGAGTGGTGTAATTTTTTATTCAGCACAATGTTATTTGGATGAATATTATGATGAAACATTTGTGTATAAATAATGAAAATGAAATTATAATTTCCTGTACAATTACTATACCATCCAATTCCACACCTTTTAATCATTAAGGAAATGATATCGTCGCTCGTGTGTACGTACGGCTTACCGTCTCCACGACGTTATGAGATTAATTTCCACATTCACCATTCGACGATGATTATAAAAATATATATTATTAATAAGTATGTAATATATGAAATAATAATGCTACTGGATATATATATATATATATGTGTGTGTGTGTACTTACATATATCTTATTCACTTACTTTCATTCAATACGATATGAAAATGGAAACACCATTTATGCGTACGTACGACCTACCATCTCCATAAACTGTGTTTTCCATTTCATATATCTATATATTTTACATATTTATATTTTAGAATATATATGATATATAAATCATTTTTTATATTCTGGAAGTATTTAAATCATGATCTAAATGATACGATCCAGAATAACAAGTTAAAACATGTATGATAAAAAAAGCAATTATTACCTGAAATGTTTATTTAACATGGAAATCATTATTAAATGAGTATTATAAAGTCATAAATGAATCATGAATGATATAATAAATATTAATATGGTTCTGGTATAATTTAATAACATACTTTTGTCATTATAAATAAGTTTAAACATACCCTCAACCAAAGGAAAGTGCATGGGAAGGGTTAATTCCTCAATCACATTATTATCCAAGATCGTTTATGTGTAAGTATTTTCTCAGAAATATTTACTATCCATGTCCATGTTTCCTAAAATTATTATTTAAAATTATTATTTTATGTTATTATTTAACTAAAACATCATTATAAATGTTTTAAACATTTATTCTTATAAATCATTATCATTAATGTCTGTGTTTTCAAAATGATTTTAAGGAATTATTTATATGGACATAAATGTTTTAAAATGTTAATTCCCTTAAAATGTTTCAAAGTGGTATTGGACACTTCGATTTAGAAAAAATCTTATAAATTTCATCCTCTATAAATTGTTTGACTTTTAAATGATTTCATGAAAAAGGGGTATTTCACTCAAGGAGTTTTACTAATCATTTTACACTATATCACCATCCATTATTGGATATTCTTATTCATTGAAGTTTATTTATTGTAATACAATCTTCCATATTGAATTGAATGAGATATGATATTTTTTACTGTGGATGTTATATTTTTATACAATTCATGGTTTATGGCTAATGTATTGACATTTCTTGTACTAGTTTTAATATAAATGTTTATGTTATGTTTCAGGAATTTCATATGAGGAATGCAATGGACATAGTAAGTGATGGGAGGAGCTCGCTATAGCTCCTATATCCATCGGTAGTTCTCATGAGACAAACTAGTGTCTTGTAATAAGGCCTTGACAAAACATATATTTGCAGTCTTGGCATGAGGCCTTGACTATGTGGTAATGATGTCCGGCGTTATGTATTCCCTCATTATGAAATTAATTATTGCATGTAATTATTATACTAGTAAAAAATCCATGTGAATGTTTATATGGTAATTTTAGATTTATTTTCTTCATATTATATTTATGTTTATGTTTAAAAGGATGTTGTTTTTATTACACATCTTTCCTTAAAATTTTATAGCTTCTACTAAATTATTTACACTTACTAAGCATATGAGCTTACCCTTTTTTATGGTTTGTTTTCCCAAGATTCCAAGAAGTGTATTATGTTTGACATGCAAGGTCGTCATAGGAGAATAACAACATTCTAAATGGATTATTTATGTTGTGTTTTATGTTTGAACGTGTAATGTAATGTTCATGTATGTAATATATTTTCCCAAACTACTGAACTAATCAGCCATTCGGGACTTTATTCCTTGTAATCATGCCAATGTATTAAAATAATTCACTGGCTTCGAGATTCTGGTTTCGGGCATTACAGATGTCATTACATAAGATTGACAGGTCACACTATTTATTGGCTTGACATATCGTGGGTCCCACACTCTACTTGTCTGTTGGTGGAGAAGAAAGAAAATAAAGTAATAAAATTATTTTATTTCATTACTTTTAAAAAGTCACAAAACATAACATTTTCTCCAGACCTACTACGGTCAAAGTAATTTCTCCCTTAAGTGAATCTCGACACTGCGTATTCAACGGTTCCCTATGATTTTTAATTCGTTAACCTGATCAAAAGTTAAAAACACCCCTCATGCGTTTACTGAACGTACCTTAAAAAATGTTCATAAATTTAGTCTACGTACACCGGGCCTCGGAACCACACACCTTCAATTTTTTCAAACTTGAAATAATTCTATATAATTAAAAAAATTACATGGAAAATCTGGATCTTCACATTCTTCATACCTTAGGGATTTTCATCCCCAAAAGCCACAATATAGACTAAAGAAACAAATAGGGGTACCGAATGTGAATCTGAGCCTCCCGATCTCATGTGCTCTTCTAGAGGTTCTCGTGCTGCCAACGAATGCACACAATAGGTATCCACTGACCATGAAGGACTCACTCCTATTGATCCTCAATCTTCACTGGAACCTCAGTAAACATCTCCCCATCATCGAAGTCTAACTTGTAGTGGTCAATGATGTTAGATGGGTCTTGAACGTATCTCCTCTGTGGGATACATGGAAGAAGTCATGCAAACTCTCCAACTACGGTGGGTATGCAAAGTTGGATGCCACCTCTCCTATCCTCTGAAGTATCAGAAATTTTCCAATAATCCTTGGTGATAACTTGTTGCCTCGGCCAAATCTACACAGTCCCCATCAAGGAGAGACTCACAATAATACAAGGTACCCCTCCTGGAACTCCAAATTTCTCTATATCCTATCAGCATAAGACTTCTGTCTGCTCTGTGAAGTCTTCATCCACTCCTAGATAATCTTCACCTTCTCAATGGTAGTGCGTACCAACTCTGGACCCATAAGTGCAGACACCCCAGGGTCTTCCAAGCATAGAGTTGGTCTGCAAGGTCGATCGTACAAGGCCTTGAACAGTGCCATTAAGATGGTGGATTGATAATTTTATTTGTGTACGAACTCCACAAAGGGTAATTGATCCTCCAAACTATGGCCAAAATCTAGGATGCATGCACGTTTCATGTCCTCCAGTGTCTGTATGTTCTGCTATGTCTGACCATATGTCTGAGGATGAAAGGCAATGCTGAAACGGAGCTATGTCCCGAAGGCCTCTTGCAACTCCTTCCACAACTGGGAAGAAAAACATGAATCATGGGCATAGACGAACATTGATGGAACCCCATGGAGTCGTAAAATCTCCTGTATGTAGAGGTGTCCCAATCCATCTACTGATCCCTACTCTTAGATGGGTAGGAAGTGGGCTGACTTGGTGTGTATGTCAATGATCACCCAGATGGAATCATGTCCCCTGGACGTCCATGGAATCCATGTCACAATGTCCATGGAAATTCAATCCCACTTCCACTCTGGCACCTCTATCGGTTGTGCTATGCCTGCTCGAACATGATGCTTAGCCTCCACTTGCTGAGAAGTGAGGCATCGAAAAACAAACTCTACCATATAATTCTTTATCCTTAGCCACCAATGCTGATGTCGGAGTCCTGGTACATCTTTTCCACCCCAGGATGTACCTCCAGAGGGGACGTATAGAACTACCTCAAATCCTTCTCCTATAGCACCACTAGTACCATGGTACGTCTTATGAAGAGGATGACATTCTACCCACTTTATAAAATCCTTCAACTGCATATCCCGAGGTGATCTGAGCACGTCGAGCCTCGTAGTCAAAGTGCCCAAGTTGTGTCTTCCTAACTTGCTGAAGGAGTGAGGGATTAACTGTCATATAATAGAGGCATGATACTCCATATATATCCACTAAAGATATCTAAAACGCGACTAGCTGCTTTGTCACCTCACTCAGCAACTATAGACCAGACCTCCTGTTGAGTGCATCTCCTACCACGTTCCCCTTCTGGGAGTATAGACTATCTCAAAGTCATAGTCCTGGAGAAACACTATGCATCAATGTTGTCTCAAGTTCAGGTCCTTCTTAGAGAAGATATACTTGTGGATCATATGATCAGAGTATACTGAAAAACGCTTGCCCATAAAGTAATGTCGCCACATCTTCAAGGAAAAGACCACTGCTTCTTAATCCCGGTCGTGGATAGTATAGTTCTGCTCTTTCATTCTTAGCTATTGTGAGCCGTAGGTGATCAATTCTCACACCTGAATTAGGAAAAACTAAAATCCTATCCCTGATGCATCGTTGTACACTACATACCCAATACCCTATTCTAGTAGCCTCATGATGGGGGCATCATCAATCTCTACATCATATCCTAAAAACTCTGACATCATCGCTCTATCCATATCAAGGGTTGTCCCTTCTTTTTCAACACTGACAAGGGTTCCACAACTCTAGAAAAGTCAGGCACAAATCTCTGGAAGTATCCGGACAACCCCAAGAAACTCTTCACCTCGTTCAAACTTTTAGGTGGCTCAAAAGCATGTATAGCCTCTATATTCGTTGGATCCACTGCAACTTCGGCCTCTAAGATAACGTGTCCTTGAAAGTGGGCCTCTCATATCTAGAATTGTCACTATGAGAGCTTACCATAAATCTTGTGCTCTCATAGTGTATCAAGTACTACCTGTAGATGATAGGTATGCTCCTCCTCTATCACGGAGTATATCATGATGTAATCGATGAAGACCACAACATAGTGATTAAGGTATGGTTGGAAGATCATGCTCATGAGTCCCATGAACATTGATAGGGCATTGGTTACACCAAACAACATAACCAAGAACTCGTAGTGGCTATTCCAACATTTTAAGTCAATCTACTACATATCCTTATCTCGTACCCTGAGATGTTGATAGCCGGACCTGAGGTCTATCTTCGAAAACCAACGATCCCCCTTAAGCGAATGGTAAAAAATAATCAATCCTCCTAAGTGGATACTTATTCTTCACATTCACCTTGTTCTAGCACCGGTAGTCAACACATATTTTAAAACTCACATTTGTCCTCTTGGGGAAGAAAATCGGGCTGGCCATGGAGAAACGATGGGCCTTATGAACCCCTTACTCTGCAATTACTCCAACATTACCCATAACTCACAAAGCTCTGTGTGATCCATCTGATACACTGGTGTAGATATCAGTTTCGTCCTAGTGTATAAGTCGATATAAAATTCTACCTCTCTGCGTAGAGGTAGTCCCAGAACATCATCCAAAAATACATCGGTATACTGGTCCACCACTACAGGATAGCTTGGAATCACTACATATACTACCATGAGGGTAAGGATACCCAACTAATGTGTGATTGGTTACACCCTCTTCCGAGTAGGTTTATCCTGTACTGCAAAGGTTCCGTTCTCCCTGGTAAAGAAAAACACGCTCCCATCTGTGTGGACACACTGCACTTTGTGCCTAATACAGTAAAAATGTTCATGGACTGTGGATAACCTATACATACCTATGATGGCGTTGTAAGTCCTCAACGCCGCAACTACGAGATCCCAGCCGAAACTCTCTCCTCCTAGAGTAAGCTCACACTATTAGAACCAGTGTTTAATTGTCAAATATTCTCCTGTAATAGTCTCTAGCCGTAAGGATCAAGCCAATGGCTCCACCAGAATTTCCGAACTCTGAATGAGGGCCGTAGAAATAAAAGAGTGACTATAACTTGTGTCTATAAGTACCGTAGCTAAGTCGGAGTAGACACAGATCATACATCTAATCTTCTATGGAGCATCATGGTCATAGGCCTTAGCTACCTAGAGCTAAGCTCATCGCAACACACCTTCTCCCTATGGTCAGGGTGGACCACCTAGTGGTGGTGGCGGTAAAACCTTGTATCGTCGCCCACCGCCTGCTGCTTGGCCAGGTCCTCTGTCACATCCACCTACCACCTACGGATCTTCTCAATCAAATCTATACCTCTACCTCGATGGTCCCATGACCACCTTTTGGTCATATGTATGGTGGTTCGGGTAGTCGTGGGCCATGTGACCCTGCCTATCGCATGTGAAGCACTACAAGTCCCTTGTTTGACCTCCTCTTCCTCGCGAGCTCTGCACCTCCGACCCTGCGTCTCAGGGCTATCCACCAGAAGGCCTAGTACACTTGGACCTCTATTTCATCTACCTACTTCCAGCCACAGATGACTCTACTACGTGTTTCCCGGTGGTGGGTGTCATTGTCGGTGAATGCTTAGCTAGGAATCTCTCCACCAAAAGTGCTCTCTCTACCACCCCAGCCTGTGTTGGTATGATGAGTGATATCATTGATGATATCATCTCCCTTCAGAGACCCTGGTCAAAGGTATATTCCCTAAAGAAAGGCTCACGTACTATGTTGGTGGATTAGCGGGAGAGATCAGTGAACCTCACCTAGTAGTGGGCCATAGTCTTGCTGTCCTGATGTTGGTGTAACATCTTATGTATATGCACAGAGTGTATGGTCTTCAGGGAGTAAATCTACCCTAAAAAGGATCTCGAAGTCCTCTTAGATTTGGCTTACCTAATCTTGTATCTAGAACATCAAGCTTTACCATCTTCTTGATGTTGGCTGGAGAATACTGGCTTCTAGGATCACCATAAGGCCAGCTGGTGTCCCAACCAAGCGGAAAACATTAAATACAGCCTCCAGCCTGTCCTCAGCCACCTGCGAGACCATCTCTCCTAGAAACCATTGAGGCCTCTATTGCAAAAACATATGAAACACTCCAAGTCAGCGTTCACCCTTGGCTGGTTGTGCTCGTGGCAATATCTTCCCAATGGGTAGTGGTGCTACTACTACACCATCCGAAGGTGCCAACACCGTAAGATAGCCATACATCGAGCCCTCATCACTCAATTGGCCATCATCGCGTATTCTATCATGAATATTAGTTCGATGTCTATGTGGAATCATCCTAAAATACGATAGGTGTTCCACGGTCTATAACTTATACATGGTGAGAGGATTCAAAAATATCACAAGAAAAACTCTTCAAAAAACACATGCAATCAGTTTTTTCATGTGTTGAGTTGGAAATCAGAATTCAAGGTCCTGGTGTATGAATACATCAGTCGCTGCACCAACAATAGACTCCCCGAACTGAAAACCACACTCATAACACTTAACACTACTCCTAAATTAAAAATATCAGAGTCCCAGTTCTATGGTAGAACTGAACCCTTTGATACCACTTTGTGACAACCCGTCCCCTTGGGCCCCTGCCATGACTACCACAATCCCACCTTCCATAGGTCAGGTTTAACACCCCGAGTTTTTATGAAAAATATTCTTTTAATTTCATTGATGTATTCTATTATACATCACACCAATTTTAGCTTGTACTATACGCAACACCGTATTAGCTTATAGTATACGCAACGCTATTCTTGGATCATGTTACACACAATTTCAAGTTTGTTTTATAGTAGTCATTCTACGCAAAATTGAGTGTTATATATATATATATATATATATATATTCAATGTATAAATAAAATATGGTTGGATTATGTTATACGAAAAAACTAAGGATTCTTGCACAACACGCAACTCTGACTTGGCTTGCATTTCACACAATCACGGCCTTCCTCGATAGCGTGTGTTGTACGCAATACTGAGTTTTACTAAACAATGATATATTATTATAATATTATTATTAACTATCTGTTATGAATAGTATTAACTAAATTTTGAATTTTATAACATTATTATTAATATTACATATTTTCTAGAACATGGTATGAGAACAAAATAAAATTTTCGGGTAAAATAAGTATTTTTCAAAAAATGCCGTTTTGCCGCATTTTGATTGCGCACCCACATTAAATATAGTTTTTGAGATGTTTATAAGTTCAATTTGACAGAATAAAATTCTTCTTTTGAATCAGGATATAAAAATTTACATTGGATAAAGTTTTGATATTTTTCTAATACTTTCATATTTTAATGAATAGTAAAAACACGCTATATTTTAATTAAAAACAACTTTTTTCATCGCAATAATTTATATGGTTAAATTATAATATTTAATGGTTTAAAATTATAAATAGAATATATTTTTCCCATTTAAAATAATATTTGTCATTAGCATTGATTCTACCTTGAATTCGTAGGATAAATCAATTCAATCTTTTGCAATGTTTTAAAGAAAAACCCGTTTTCTTTCGACAACATGATTAATTTTAATTTAATTTCTGCAACTTTTGTGTATTGAATTTGGAAAAATGGATTCCATATTTGGAATCAGTGGATCCAAATTATGTTAATAAGCTACTTTTTGTTTTTGGGAATTATGAATAGTAACTACGGTAAATTTTATTTACCATAGTTAAAGGTAAATCGGGTAATTAAGGGTAAATATAATATTATAAAATTACCCTAACACATGATAAAATCCTATTGGATGACTCAAAGTCGACCCATATCACCTAAGGGTCGGATTAGATTCATTTAATGGACTTTTGTACATGAAAATAATTTAATTATTATTAAAACCAAAGAATGTGACAACATGTCACTTTCTTAAATCTTATAAGTATATTAATTTTAATTTAGTGATAAACTTCATGAAACTTCAAACATGAATAATATACAGAAATATAATTCAATTATCTACATCATAGGAATTTATTTAGAATTTTTAGGGATTAAATAATTATCATTTATTATGACACAATGATGATATAGTAATTGTCTTATTAATGAAATATTGACATAATTGATGTTATAAATACCCAAATAAATGTAATTTAAGACTTTTTATGAATTAAACTAATTTTATAGGTTAATATGACATGTTAGTATTGAATTAATTAACTTTTTTCGAACTAATCATTCTGTTATGATTTTCACAAAAATCAATTACTAAATTGTGTCAAAATTGACATAAAAATGATTTAAAACAAATATTATATTATTAATTGTTATTATATTCCTAAAAATCTATGGATCGGCCAAATTACTTATATAAGGTTATATATACTAATAATAAACAACTTGGGGTTCGTTTGGCTTCTTATATTAAGTTTATTAACCATATATTATAAAAACACAAGAAGACACGGTAAAAGTAAAATTATTTAACATAATGTTAAATCTAAATGATAGGGTTAAAATAGGAACCTAAACTTGTCTAAATTCTATTGGATGAGAAATTTTAGACCCATCCCCACCTTAGCTTAGAAATAAATCAGTTTGGAGCTATTTAAAACCGAATTTGACTTTATAATAAAATAATAGTTTTAGTTATTCCAAAGGTACCTCTCTCCTCCCTTATAAAAGGGAACCTCCTCCTCCCTCTTCCTCACACCACTTTGAGCCTTCAAGCTCGGCCAAAACCTACCAATTTCTCCTCTCCACTTCCATAGAAACATCCTTGAGGTTCTGGTCTTCTTCAAAGACCCATTTTAGTACGCTAAAAGGAGGTCTCAAAGAAGCATTTCAAAGAAGAGGTAATGTCTGTTACCGATTCTTTCATATTTATTTCTTCTTCCACTTCTTCTTATTTAGTTGTTTCATTATGAAGTAATAACATCAGTATCACTCATATAATTATATGTTATTATAAGTATGAAACAATCCTATTTCACTATCTATCCATCCTACGGAAAAAAGAAATCACCGCGCGTGCGTACGTACGGAATACCGTCTCCACGCCGTGGTGTAATCTATTTTCCACCACCACCTTACTTGGATGGGTATAATGGTGTAAATAATGACTATGTATGACTATTAAAAATTTATATTGATTATGAAATAGTATACATACACTCCAATATAATTCCACGATCATGGGAACGATATCATCACTCGTGCGTACGTACGGAATACCATCTCCACGATGTGATGCGATTCGTTCTACATGATCTTCATTGCATAATGATTATATAAATGAATTTAATGAATGAATATGACATATATTACAATAATACCATTCTGTAAATTAGGTATCTATAACCTAAAGAGAATAATAAGAATTTATTCTACAAACATGTATAAGAACAAAAAAGTAATAAACACCCGAATAACAAGTAGTAATGAAATATTACTAATAATAAGCTAAGAATATGACCATATATGATATCATAACAATAAGTATGATTATTTAATAATTCAATAACATTATTTAAATCATTATACAGGAGGTTTGTACACATACGAAGCAAATCAGACCTAAGGTAAGGGAAATATCACAATCTCATTTTTATCCGAGATTGTTTATACTTTGAAATTTACAGGGGTGTATTTTATCACCCACAACCATGTTCCTTGAATATGTAATATTATTTACATCCACCTACAATTTTTTAAATCCAATTTTACCCTTCAGTGAGTTTTTAGTAAAATATATGAAAGGAATCTTTTGTTGATTTTCGTACGAGGTACTTTTTGACTTTTCCGACAAAAGGACGAGAAGAATGTTTATTTTAACTTATACTGCATGAATGGATTTTTAAAACAATATTTCCAAGAATCTTCCTTTACAATTTTTCAAGTTTATTTTTAATAAACTTCTTTTAGTTTATAATTTTATGGCATATTAAGAAAGGAAAAGTGTTTTTGAAGTAGAAAGGATATTTTCCTTAATAATGGAGATCAAGAGTTTTATCAAAATTATTTTCCATCTATGATAATATAGGGTTCTATTTCTATCACTATTATTACATGGATTTGATTATGTTGTGATGGAAATATTTTTATGTATTTCTTTATCTTATGTGAATTGTTTTATGATGTCCTAATGTTTAAGAATCCCATTTTTATTAAATGGGATATGCAATGATGTATGATTTATGATTTTGTGGTACACATAATAATGGTATCATTATGAGATGGGTGGGACCTATATCTACCACCAATGCATTGGGTAAAGATTTTATATCTCATGAGATGGACATGGCTGGAACGGCAGGTTAATCCGGTTCAGTGAAACAGGACTGAAACGAGGAGTGAACTCGGTTTAGAAATGGACTTTGTCCACTAAGATAGTCTTGGCAATGAGTCTTGACTAATAAGAAATGATTCTCTATGATTATGTGTGTATGCCACAAAGTTTCATGTTTTAAGTTATGATTATTGGGATTACATTTCACTACTATGATTTATCACATGTTATGAAATTATAATCTCTTTTGCAGGTTAAGATTTCCAAAAGATACGTTCTTATGAATATGACGTGATTGATATTTATTTTGATTACTCTTACTGAGCATTTGAGCTCACCCTTTTATGTTTTCTTTTCCCCAGGATATAAAGAAAGGATTTAGGTTTAAAAAAAGATTATCTTTATGGGAGATTTTGAAGATCTTTCACCACGATTAGAAGATTATATTCCGAGTTTCCAAAGACACTAAACTATTACGGTCCTTGTGTGTGTGTTTTTGTTATGTACTAAGTATTCCTCAAAAGTAATTTAATGTCTATGTACGTTAAGCTTTGGGTATCTACAGTTGGTATCAGAGGAAAGGGTTAGTCATCCTTTGGAAACTAGGATGCGAGAACTTTAGTGAGATCCCTAGAGATATTTCTAAGGTATGTCTAGGGATGTCCCTAAGGTTAAGTATAAGTATAGGTTATAGTACTAGAATTACGGTAACCCAAGATGTTAGATATTGAAGGTACTCCTCCTTTATTGTGTTGTTTTCCCTAGCATGATTTTTGCCTCTCACACTATTCTTTTTGGATTTTAGATGATGGTTGGAACCCGATGGAACCGTGTTGATCAAAGTAATGGAAAATGCAATGATTCTCCTCCTGAACAAACAAATGTTATGGGAGATGGAGTGCAAAATCTTATTGCTATACTTACACAAGCTATGAATGATTCTGGACTTCAAAATGAGCAGAGAGGGGAACAACATTCTATTGAGTCCTTCATGGGGAAACATCCACCTTCTTTTAGTGGGTCTTCTGATCCACTTGTTGCTGAACAATGGATCAGTACCACTGAAAATATATTTTCAGTTCTTCAATGTTCTAAACATGATAATGTCATCTTAGAAGTATGTCGTTTGGAAGTTGAAGCTGATCAATGGTGGAATATTATCAAGAATACGAGGCAAAGAGATGAAATTGAGTCCATGGAATGAGAAGAGTTCAAGAACTTATTTTTCAATAAGTACTTCCCTCGTATTCTTCGAACAAAGATGTAGAAGGAGTTTCTTGAACTAAAGAAAAAGGATGATGAATTTGTTGGTATATACGAAGAGAATTTTACAAGTCTTGCAAGGTATTCATCTGGATTTATCATCCAACCTGAATGTAAAGTTTATCGATTCTTCAGTGGCTTAAAACCAAATCTTTGAAGGGCATTAGCTATAAGATACTTCAGTAGCTATGAAGAAGTTGTGCGTTTTGCTATCAAGGTAGAAATGTAAGTTGGTGTTACTTATCCATCTCGTAGTTTTGACAAGAAACGAAATATGGAGTTCAAGGAGAAATCTCATAATAATGGTGAAAAGAAGATGAATGTTTCCTTATTCTCAAAGTGTGGAAAGAAGCATGGTGGAGATTTTCTTAAAGGGACAAGTAAATGTTTCAAATGTGGAAAGCAAGGTCATCGGGAATTTGAATGCCGCAATGATGGGAAGAAGATGCCTAATGATGAAAACAAAGCAAGGGATACACAGAATGAACCTACTACACTTCAATGCTTCAAGTGCAAGGAAATGGGGCATTATGCTAATAAATGCCCTAATCCAAGGGTTAGTGATGATCGACATGAGCAACCACTTAAGGAAAAGTACAAAGGGAAGTCACAGGCAATCACCATTGGCGATGTTGAATATGAAAACGATGTGGTGAAATTATTATGTGTTTATGTAATGGGATTCCAGAATAATGTTGTATATAGTATCGTGGAATATTGGAATATTTACGTATTGGTCTATTGTGGTTTTCAATGGTACCGGTAACCATAGAATGTAATTGAGATATTTTTGGAAAAAAAGATGATATGAGCATAATGAAAGGAAAATGAGAAAATGAAATGATTGACCGTATTCATGAGCTCATGACTGATATAAGTATAAGGTTATATCATGGTTTGAGTATATAGAATTTTTGGATTTTGGTATGTGGAAAGAGTTAACTTTTGACTGCATTCATGTTTTCACTATGGTTCAATTAATGGGTATTCATTATTCAAGAGAATACATGATTAAGGTATTCACATGTTTGTAATTTGACCAACAAGATATATCTTATGATATATGGGGGATAAATGATGGCATTCACGTGATTGTTATGTGACATTTCAAGTAATCATTTTCTTTATACTATGATCTTGGACCGAAGTTTTTTAGATAAGCCTAAAGATTGGAATGGATTATGTTGGACATAAGTTAGGATATAAATTTTTCGATATTATTGATGGGATGTTATAGTAATATAGATTTAAAAAAGGACAACCTGCAGGACGGGTGACAACCCATCGCGTCGGACAAGGCTGTGGGAATCGAACCCACAACCGAAGTGCGACTGGCCCTTATCGCCTACCACTGGCCTACAGGAAGTCTCTGGTTAGTAGAAACTAGTTTTATTTTATTACGTGGTATGATATATGAAGTATTAGTTCATTTCTGGAATCGTATTCAACTAACCTCACCATATATGGACTTATGTATATTTGATATCTTTTTCTAACCTTTTGTTTGAAACAGATGGAATGACCCATCATTCTATCACATGATCTATTAACACTTCATGAATAACAAATTCAACTTCATTTCTTTAAGAGATGAAGTGGAAATTGTTCAAAGCACGAACAACAGTGAAATTGTACCAAAATCAAGTAAGTATTTCTTTTAATTCATCAACTTTAGGGAAATGATCTTGAAAACCAAAAATGTTGTCCTAGTGCTCTTATATCCAATGAACCAGATGGTACCCTAGATCATCACAAATGTATGGCTTTGTGATTGTTGGCTTTTTCATAGCCATGTTCTCTACCACTCTCCATCAGAACTTGATGGTTATATTTTTCTTCCATGTCCATATTTTCACCTATGTTCTCCTACGTGGAAACCCAGTGATGAGTTAATTTGGGTAACCATTATATTTCATACTCTAGTTTTTAAAGCCACGTTTTGGTATTCATTTTTATGATGTGGGTTTCTATTAAAGAAATTTTCAAGTAGTAAACCATGTATAACCCCGATGAATTTCGAGGGAGAAATTCATTTTAAGGGGGGTAGAATGTAACACCCCGAGATTTTATGAAACATATTCTTTTAATTTCACTGATGTCTTCTATTATACACCACACCAAGTTTATCTTGTACTATACACAACACCGTATTAGCTTGCAGTATACGCAACGCTATTCTTGGATCATGTTACACACAATTTCAAGTTTGTTTTATAATAGTCATTCTACACAACATTGAGTGTGTTATATATATATATATATATTCAATGTATAAATAAAATATGGTTGGATTATGTTATAAGAAACAACTAAGGATTCTTACACAACACGCAACCCTGACTTGGTTTGCAGTTCACACAATCGTGACCTTCCTCGATAGCGTGTGTTGTATGCAATAATGAGTTTTACAAAACAACGATATTTTAAGATAATATTATTATGAACTAGCCGTTATGAATAGTATTAACTAAATTTTTAATTTTATAACATTATTATTAATCTTACATATATTTTAGAACATGTTTTGAGTACAAAATAAAATTTTCGGGTAAAATAAGCATTTTTAAAAAAATGCAGTTTTGTCGCCTTTTGATGGTGCACCCACATTAAATCTAGTTTTTGACATGTTTATATGTTCAATTTGACAGAATAAAATTCTTATTTTGAATCAGGATATAAAAATTTACATTGGATAATGTTTTGATATTTTTCTGATAACTTTCATATTTTAATGAATAGTAAAAACACGCTATATTTTAATTAAAAACAACTATTTTCATCGCAATAGTTTATATGGTTAAATTATAATATTGAATGGTTTTAAAGTATAAATAGAGTATATTTTTACCATTTAATATAATGTATTTCATTATCATTGATTCTATCTTGAATTCGTAGGATAAATCAATTCAATCTTTTGCAATGTTTTAAAGAAAAACCTGTTTTCTTTCGACAACGGGATTAATTTTAATTTAATTTCTGCATCTTTTGTGTATTGAATTTGGAAAAATGGATTCCATATTTGGAATCAGTGGATCTAAATTATGTTAATAAGCTACTTTTTATTTTTGGGAATTATGAATAGTAACTACGGTAAATTTTATTTACCATAGTTAAAGGTAAATCAGGTAATTAAGGGTAAATATAATATTATAAAATTACCCTAACACATGCCAAAATCCTATTGGATGACTAAGAGTTGACCCATATCACCTAAGGGTCGGATTAGATTTATTTAATGGACTTTTGTCCAGGAAAATAATTTAATTATTATTAAAACCAAAGAATGTGACAACATGTCACTTTCTTAAATCTTATAAGTATAATAATTTTAATTTAGTGATAAACTTCATGAAACTTCCAACATGAATAGTCTACAGAAATATAATACAATTATATACATCATAGTAATTTATTTATAATTTTTAGGGATTAAATAATTATCATTTATTATGACACAAAGATGATACAGTAATTGTCTTATTAATGAAATATTGACATAATTGATGTTATAAATACCCAAATAAATGTAATTTAAGACTTTTTATGAATTAAACTAATTTTATATGTTAATATGAAATGTTAGAATTTATTTAATTAAAATTTTTCTATCTAATAATTCTGTTATGATTTTCAGAAAAATTAATTACTAAATAGTGTCAAAATTGACATAAAATAGTTTTTAAAACAAATATTATATTATTAATTGTTATTTTATTCATAAAAATATAAGTTTCGGCCAAATGACATAGATAAGGTTATATATATTAATAATAAACAACTTGGGGTTCGTTTGGCTTCTTATAGTAAGTTTATTAACCATATAGTATAAGAACACAAGAAGACACGGTAAAAGTAAAATTATTTATCTTAATGTTAAATCTAAATGATAAGGTTAAAATAGGAACCTAAACTTGTCTAAATTCTATTGGATGAGATAATTTCGGCCCATACCAACCTTAGATTCAAAATAAATCAATTTTGAGCTATTTAAAAAAGAATTTGTCTTTATAATAAAATAATAGTTTTAGTTATTCCAAAGGTACCTTTCTCCTCCCTTATAAAGGAGCACCTCCTCCTCCCTCTTCCTCACACCAGATTGAGCCTTCAAGCTTGGCCAACCCCTGCCAAGTTCTCCTCTACCCTTCCCTAGAAACATCCTAGAGGTTCTGGTCTTCTTCAAAGGCCTATTATAGTACCCTAAAAGGAGGTCTCAAAGAAGCACTTCAAAGAAGAGGTAATGTCCGTTACCGATTCTTTCATCTTTATTTCTTCTTCCACTTCTTCTTCATTAGTTGTTTCATTATGAAGTAATAACATCAGTATAACTCATATACTGATATGTTATTATAAGTATGAAACAACCCTATTTCACCATCTATCCATCCTACGGAAAAATAAATCACCGCGCGTGCGTACGTACGGAATACCGTCTCCACGCCGTGGTGTAATCTATTTTCCACCACCACCTTACTTGGATGGGTATAATGGTGTAAATAATGAATATATATGACTATTAAAAAGTGATATTGATTATTAAATAGTATAAATACACTCTAATACAATTCCACGATCATGGGAACGATATCATCACTCGTGCGTACGTACAGAATACCGTCTCCACGATGTGATGCGATTCGTTCTGCATGATCTTCATTGCATAATGATTTTATAAATGAATTGAATAAATGAATATGATATATATTACAATAATACCATTATGTAAATTAGGTATCTATAACCTAAAGAGAATAATAATAATTTATTCGACAAACACGCATAAGAACAAAAAAGTAATAAACACTCGAATAACAAGTAGTAATGAAATATTCCTAATAATAAGATAAGAATATGACCATATATGATATCATAACAATAAGTATGATTCTGGAATAAGTAAATAACATTATTTAAATCATTATACAGGAGGTTTGGACACTTACGAAGCAAATCAGACCTAAGGTAAGGGAAATATCACAATCTCATTTATATCCGAGATTGTTTATACTTTGAAATTTACTTGGGTGTATTTTATCATCCACATCCATGTTTCCTCAATATGTAATATTATTTCCTTCCACCTACAATTTTTTAAATCCAATTTTACCCTTCTGTGAGTTTTTATTAAAATATATGAAAGGATTCTTTTGTCGTTTTTCGTACGAGGTACTTTTTGACTTTTCCGACAAAAGGACGAGAAGAATGTTTTTGTAACTTATATGGCATGAATGGTTTTTAAAAAAAATATATTTCCAAAAATATTCCGTTACAATTTATCAGGATTATTTTCAATCAACTTCTTTTAGTTTAGAATTGTATGACATATTAAGAAATGAAAAGTGTTTTTGAAGTAGAAAGGATATTTTCCTTAAGAATGGAGATCAAGAGTTTTATCAAAATTATTTTCCATCTAAGATAATATAGGGTTCTATTTCTATCCCTATTATTACATGTATTTGATTATGTTGTGATGGAAATATTTTTATGTATTCCTTTATCTTATATTAATTGTTTTATGATGTCCTAATGTTTAAGAATCCCATTTTTATTACATGGGTTATGCAATGATGTATGATTTATGATTTTGTGGAACAAATAAGAATGGTATCATTATGAGATGGGTGGGACCTATATCTACTTCCAATGCATTGGGTAAAGATTTTATATCTCATGAGATAGACAGGGCAAGAACGGCAGGTTAAACCGGTTCAGTGAAACAGGACTAAAACAAGGAGTGAACTCGGTTCAGAAATGGACTTTGTCCACTAAGATAGTCTTGGAAATGAGTCTTGTCTAATAAGAAATGATTCTCTCTGATTATGTGTGTATGCCACAAAGTTTCATGTTTTATGTTATGATTATTGGGATTACATTTCACTACTATGATTTATCCCATGTTATGAAATTATGATCTCTTTTGCAGGTTAAGATTTCCAAAAGATATGTTCTTATGAATATAACGTGATTGATATTTCTTTTGTTTACCCTTACTGAGCATTTGAGGTCACCATTTTATGTTTTCTTTTCCCCACGATATAAAGAAAGGATTTAGGTTTAAAAAAAGAATATCTTTATGGGAGATGTTGAAGATATTTCACCACGATTAGAAGATTATATTCCAAGTTTCCAAAGACACTAAACTATTAAGGTCCTTGTGTGTGTGTTTTTTTTATATACTAAGTATTCCGCAAAAGTAATGTAATGTCTATGTACGTTAAGCTTCGGGTCTCTACATCAGGGGCTGGCGACTTGCACCGAAAAGTTGTATTCCCATAACCGGAAGGCATTGACTTTAAAAATTTACAAACACAAAGGCATGAATGAAACAAAATGAAACCATGTAGTGAACTGTTGTAGTAAAAGAGTGTTAAAAGAATAAGGGGTCGGAATTCAAACCAAACTTGGAAAGTACAAGTACAACTAAAAAGTAAAGAACAACTGGAAGGTGAAAAACGGATTTTGGATCATCCACCTTGGATCCTATATGAAGCGTAGAAACAGATCGCCTCCTCGGCACTCCACGTCTGCCAGTATCCTCCGCATACCACCCAGTACTGGCTCCCTCAAACCTCAGCCCAGCTGCTCATCATCTACATAAGACATAACAAGGTACGGGGGAAGCCCGTGTTGGGGTGAGTATAACAATACCCAGTAGGGACCCTGAGACCCCTGATGGTCTCCCTAAATCCACAAACAAAAACAACAAAGCATGATCTCATTCATAAGGCAAAAATAAAACGACAAATATCAAATAGAGTCTCATCTCAAACCCTGTTTTCAGTGAAGTATATAAGTAGAGATGATTAGTCACGATGCAAGATCATCTTATTCTATCATGATACACTACTTATGAACATACAGATTCTGAACCACACACGATCAATAGGTAACTAACTCCCACAGTGGTCCACACAAGATCCATCCCACCTAGAGTTGATATGTACTAACCCCCGCAATGACCCACGCAGTATTTGACCCACCCAGGATCGGTATGCACTGACCCACAAAGGATCACTGAGGGTTGACCCACACAGGCTCTGACCCACATAGTATTGGTATGTTTTGACCCACATAGGATCGCTGAGCTCTGACCCACATATGATCTTCCCCATATATGATCAATTTTAACCCCCACTAGATCGCTCAGTACTAGCCTCCGTATGATCTGTCTCCATCCTCAGCCTCACTGCCATCCACTAGATTCCTCGCACCTAGTGCGCTCAAGTTCCATAGAATCTTCCCTAGAGATAGTAGTCATAGCTCTACTATTACTAATCCATAAAAAATAGTATCCCAGAGGACAGCCATGTCGTACGTGTTCTAACGTAATAGATGTTGCATCAATCGGACGCCCGGTCTGTGAGTTAAAACATTTTAGTTCTGGGGGGCCTGGTTGGATTATTGTTCGATCCAACCTAGTGGTACTCCAACTATCTCCAAAAATTAAGATAATTATACCAAAAAGACCATATCGATCCAAGGACCCCAACTCCACAGACAGTTGATCAAACGTACGTTCTGTTCTCAAGATATGTCCCTTTAAGTGTTTCCGGGCCTGGTGGGGCCCGAGTCCGGTCTAACCCTATCAGACCGACCCATCCCGACCGGGTCTTGGCTAGGGCCATGGATATAGCGACCCGACCTTTTTCTTGCATTAATATTACATCATTTCAAAGATAAAAAACATAATAGTATTACACATGGAGGATCCAGAGGTTTAGTGTCTTGGGAAAACTAGGACCATACATAACAAATACAACATTAAACATAAACAATCATTTAATTTCTTCTTCTATTGCTTCTTATTAGCACTTGTAATGTCCTTAGTACATGTAGCCACCTGAGGATATACATAAAAAGGGGTGAGCTAAAAGCCTAGTAAGAGGATAGATAAGAACAAAACATCATGGGGTGAGCATAATCATGACATAGGAAAAAGATCATGAACATGAGAGGAGCATAAACAATAAACTTGAAATGTGGCAATGCATAAGAATGAAACATCATGTATTAGTGGTTAAATACCAGACATACTTGTGAAAAAAGATAGAATCATTTTCACACATCATTTCACATTTACTCATGAGATTCATCACTTTACCCAATGCATTGGAGTGCTATATAATTCCGGGCGCACCCGTCACATTTAAACATTCATATTGCGCTATATAATTCCGGGCGCACCCGTCACATCATAACAATATCATTATCATGATTTCCAAATAGAACACATATAAAACATGTACATAAATAACCCATGGAATGTAATGGGTTTCATCTCATAATAACATATTCATAAGCTTGGGGTTCCCAAGAGAAAGAGGGAACAACATACTTGATACAAGAACCATCAACCTTGAATGAAAGGTAAAAGGTGAGATCTTGAAAGAAGAGTTCTTATGGAAAACATTTTGATGGACTTAAAAGCCAGTGACAAACATGTATATCCCAGAAAGGTAAAGTAAATGATGAACATATGATCTATGAGGAGTAACCATATCAAAATAGAGTGAAAGAGGGAGAACCCGAAGGAAGAAAATAGGGTTCGAGATTTCCCCTTACCTTGTACTCGAATGCCTCCTTCTCTTTAATGTCATATATAATGACATTATATTAATTAATTAGAAATTCAAGAACATTTTATACATTAATAGGGTTCATTCTGGTTTCATTATTTCATATTATGCTCCTTTGTATGACTTATAGAGTTTAAAAACATTGATCGAAGATGTTCGTTTTCATTGTTTTCTTGAGTGGTCCACTTGTATTCTTAATTTGATGTTTGGGTAGATCATGGGTAAACATACAGAACTGATATTACATGTTATTAATGATATTACAGAATCTTTAATGATTTTATAATGAGTTATATTAGATCCATGTGGACGAATCATTAGATAAGAATTAAATGAAGATTAGTTGGGTTAATTTGAGCGGTTTTTGGATCACAACGAACTCGTTTTAACTTTTCACTTAGTAATATGGACATAGGTTATTTCCAGAATGTAAAATAGAACATAATACATATAAAATATTCTGGTTCAACCATAAAATGGTTTCATGACCATATTGAAGGTAGAAATGGAAGAAGAGAACATGTCGTTTTTGAAGGTGATAAATTTAACACCTCATGAACAACGTTCTCTTTAATAAAATAAAAGGAAGAGGGAAAGGGTGTGGGGTGATATAATATACCATTATAATCATAATATTATAGTATATATATAATACTGGATTTACAAAACAATTTGGATGAATATAGGTAGGAAGACATCAAAAAAAGAACTTGAACTTGAAAGGAAATTAAAGGAGAAGAGGGAGAGAAATGACCTTTAGAATCCTCCTCTTGAGTACCTCCTTAAGGAAGTTAGGATTGGTCTATTGATGAGACCAGTAGATTTTGGACGTGGGGGAGAGGCTAGGGAAGGTGTATGGGCAGAGTTTAGAGAAGTCTTGGAGCTTGAGGGGTGTGAGGAAAAGAGGGAGTAAAGGGTGGCTTTTATAGTGGAGGGGAGAGGGGTTTCCTTAATATAAAATTGATTAGATTATTAATTTCACCAAAGACAAGGAATAGTGAGTCTTGGATGACTAAGAATAGTAAACAAGGCATATAAGTTCGGGATTTGGGTGCTTACATCACTTGTGATGTCAGGAATAGTGGGTTTTAATTAAAATGTATTTATATGGTAAATTAATGTATTCTACTATTCACCAAAAATTCAAGTATCTCAGAAAAATACCAAAACATTACCCCAACCATTTATCAATGTGTAGAATCCAAAAATGAAGTCCATTTTTAAAAAATAATTTTCTAAATATTATTAATTTAATATTTAAATAAAATCATAATTTACTTAAAAAAACAGTTTTTAAAATTAAAACTGATTTTGTAGTTCTTTCAAAAATTACTTAGGGTCTCATAAAATTATCTAAAAAATATTATACATTGATTAAATAATTTATGAGTACATTACACAAAAATAAATATTCTTTTAAATTAATTAATTAATTATAATTAATTATTGATGACTTATAAAATACCAAAAACGTTTACTAAGGTCAAATTGTCACTTTCTAAGATGTCTAAATTTTATTTTATTATTCATAGGTAATGTTACTCTTATTTACTATTCATAAAGTTCATATTACTATTCATAAGGGTAGGTTACTATTCATAAGGGTAGGTTACTATTCACAGAAAATTATTTTTGTTTCATTAGACTCCAAAAACTGTCTTGAACACAACCGTGTATGTTGGATGTTTAAAATTCCAAACATAGGGGTGAAAAAATTATGTTTAAAGGTCACTTATCACTTCGCAGTTCATTATATTGTGTTTTTATGACATAAATATAATAAGGGAATTTTCCATTGAAAAACTTTGGGTCAATACATTCATCCCCCCTTAAGAAATTTCTCCCCCTAAATTTCACTTTACACAAACAGGTGAGGGTACTTCTCCTTCATTACCTGTCCGGGTTCCCACCATTTTCAAAAATAGAAAAGGATAGAACAAAACATAAGTAAACAAGTCATGAATAACTTATTCATTTAAACAATTATACCAAAAACATAACATATGGGATCCCTAGGTAAATATTCTTATGTAAGTGTTTGTACTTATCCTTATGCTAGAGGTTTTCTCTAGGGTTTACTAATCCTAATTCCAAAATTAACTAAACCTTTCCTCTGATACCAACTATAGCGACCCGGCCTTTTTCTTGCATTACTATTACATCATTTCAAAGATAAACAACATAATAGTATTACACATGGAGGATCCAGAGATTTAGTGTCTTGGGAAAACTAGGACCATACATAACAAATACAACTTTAAGCATAAACTTTCATTTAATTTCTTCTTCTATTTCTTCTTATTGGCACTTGTCCTCTGCTTAGTACATTTAGCCACCTGAGGATATACATAAAAAGGGGTGAGATAAAAGCCCAGTAAGAGGATAGATATGAACAAAACATCATGGGGTGAGCATAATCATGACATAGGCAAAAGATCATGAACATGAGAGGAGCATAAACAATAAACTTGAAATGTGGCAATGCATAAAAATGAAACATCATGTCTTAGTGGTTAACTACCACACATACTTGTGAACAAAGCTAGCATCATGTTCACACATTATTTCACATTTACTAATGAGATTCATCACTTTACCCAATGCATTGGAGCGCTATATATTTTCAGGTGCACCCGTCGCATTTAAAAATTCATATTGCGCTATATAATTCTGGGCGCACCTGTCACATCATAACATTATCATTATCATGATTGCCACATAGAACACATATAAAACATGTAATTAAATAACCCATGGAAATTAATGGGTTTCATCTCATAATAACATATTCCTAAGCTTGGGGTTCCCAAAAGAAAGAGGGAACAACATACTTGATACAAGAACCATCAACCTTGAATGAAAGGTAAAAGGTGAGATCTTGAAAGAAGAGTTCTTTTGGAAAACATTTTGATGGACTTAAAATCCAGTGACAAACATGTATATCCCAGAAAATTAAAGGAAATGATGAACATATGATCTTTGAGGAGTAACCATATCAAAAATGGAGTGAAAGAGGGAGAACCCGAAGGAAGAAAATTGGGTTGGAGATTTCCCCTTACCTTGTACTCGGATGCCTCCTTATATTTAATGTCCTGTATAATGACATTATATTAATTAATTAGAAATTCCAGAACGTTTTATACATTAATTGGGTTTATTCTGGTTTCCTTATTTCATATTATGCTCCTTTGGATGACTTATAGAGTTTAAAAACATTGATCGGGGAGGTTCGTTTTCATGGTTTTCTTGAGCGGTCCACTTGTATTCTTAATTTGATGTTTGGGTAGATCATGGGTAAACATCCAGAACTGATATTACATGTTATTAATCATATTAAAAAATCTTGAATGATTTTATAATGAGTTATATTAGATCCATGTGGACGAATCATTAGATAAGAATTAAATGAAGATTATTTGGTTTAATTTGAGCGATTTTTGGATCACAACGAACTCGTTTTAACTTTTCGCTTAGTAATATGGACATAGGTTATTTACAGAACATAAAATAGAGAATAATACATATAAAATATTCTGGTTCAACCATAAAATGGTTTCATGACCAGATTGAAGGTAGAAATGGAAGAAGAGAACATGCCATTTTTGAAGGTGATAAATTTAACACCTCATGAACAACGTTCTCTTTAATAAAATAAAAGGAAGAGGGAAAGGGTTTGGGGTGATATAATATACCATTAGAATCATAATATTACATTATATATATAATACTGTATTTACAAAACAATTTGGATGAAGATAGGTAGGAAGAGATCAAGAAAGGAACTTGAATTTGAAAGGAAATTAAAGGAGAAGAGGGAGAGAAATTACCTTTAGAATCCTCTTCTTGAGAACCTTCTTAAGGAAGTTAGGATTGGTCTTTTGATGAGACCAGCAGCTTTTGGACGTGGGGGAGAGGCTAGGGAAGGTGTTTGGGCAGAGTTTAGAGAAGGCTTGGACCTTGAGAGGTGTGAGGAAAAGAGGGTGTGAATGGTGGCTTTTATAGTGGAGGGGAGAGGGGTTTCCTTAATATAAAATTGATTAGTTTATTAATTTCACCAAAGACAAGGAATAGTGAGTCTTGGACGACTAAAAATAGTAAAAAAGGCATGCGAGTTCAGGATTTTGGTGCTTACATCACTTTTGATGTCAGGAATTGTGGGTTTTAATGAAAATGTATTTATATGGTAAATTAATGTATTCTACTATTCACCAAAAATTCCAGTATCTCAGAAAAATACCAAAACATTACCCCAAATTTTTTTCGACATGTAGAATCCAAAAATGATGTCCAGTTTTCAAAAATAATTTTCTAAATATTATCAATTTAATATTTAATTAAATCATAATTTACTTAAAAAATCAGTTTTTAAAATTAAAACTGATTTTGTAGTTCTTTTAAAAATTACATAGGGTCTTATAAAATTATCTAAAAACTATTAGACATTGATTCAATAATTTATGAGTACATTACATGAAAATAAATATTCATTTAAATTAATTAATTAATTATAATTAATTATTTATGACTTATGAAATACCAAAAACCTTAACTAAGGTCAAATTGTCACTTTCTAAGATGTCTAAATTTTATTTTATTATTCATAGGTAATGTTACTCTTATTTACTATTCATAAGGGTCATATTACTATTCATAAGGGAAGGTTACTATTCATAAGGGTAGGTTACTATTCACCAAAAATTATTTTTGATTCATTAGACTCCAAAAACTGTCTTGAACACAACCGTGTATGTCGGATTTTTAAAATTCCAAACATAGGGGTGACAAAATTATGTTTAAAGGTCACTTATCACTTTGTAGTTCATTATTTTGTGTTTTTATGGCATAAATATAAGAAGGGAATTTTACATTGAAAAACTTTGGGTCGTTACAGTGGAAGCATGTCCCAGGTGGCTGAGGCCTGCCTGTCCCATATGGGGATGGCCCGCAAAAGGGCGGCCCGCAAAGGGGCATCTTATAATGAATAGTGCGGCTTGCAAAAGGGAGGCCAACGAAGGGTTGGCTCGGCCCGAAAGTGGTTGGCCTGACCACATAGGGTACAGCCCGAAAGGATCATCCTGACCACATAGGGAGCGGCCCGAAAAGGGCGGCCCGACCGCAAAGGGTGAGGCACACAAGGGGCGGCCCTACCGTTGTTCTCCTGAGTTGGAAAAGGGGGTGAAATGTTCACCCCGATATCCTGACCATCCCGAAGGCCGTTCGTTTTCATGAAATTGCAACGCCACGTGGGTTTTGCCCAATAATTGAAGAACCCGTGCAACAGGTTCCTCCAACGCCTCATCTTTGGCCGTGGATTTTGGTCGCCGGTAGCACGCTGGTCGTGCCGCCTCTCCCACTCATCAGCAGTGCGCTGGTCGTGCCGCCTCCCCTTCCGCAGCTAGCTAAAGTGCCAGCCACCTCCTCCGATGGTCATGGATGACAGGCCGCATCCCTTTTCTCACAAGCGGTGTGTGATGGTGCACCACACCTACTCTGCGGTCGGTTGGTGTCAGAAGTCCCAATGACAGCCACAATATTGTTTTGTTTCCTCCTCTTGAAACTTGCATCAGTGCACGCCTTCTTCGTAGAAGATCTGTGTCGTTGTGCTGGTGGAATTAAATGGGGAACGCAAGGGTATAGAAAAGTAAAAGAGGGTCTGGGAAGAGTTCGTTAGGCCCTCGCCCTCTGCATTAGCTCGTAACATGAGGGAGGATAAAGAGTTCAATAAATTCTCTTGAAATAAATGCGAATCAAAAACCCTACCTCGTAAAACCGTTGGAGAACATCCACACTTGAAGATGTGTCATGTACTTCTTTCCCACAAAAGGTTCCCAATGATATCCCTCTTATGTCATCCTTTGGTTCGTGGTTTGGTGTCACCCATCACCTTCAACTAGGATTGGCTACGTCCTTTAAGGGTTCAGTGTCACAACACTCCTTCATCACTTCTTTTCTTAGCGAAGCTGTGCTGACCCCTCTCTCCAAGATCTACATAAATATGAAAAGGGAGGGTAAGTAACAACGTGTCGAATTAATGGGGGATCATTTATTAGGAACCTTCCTAATTCCCCAATGACGTCATTACAAAATATTGATAGGTCAAGCCATTTATTGGCTTGACACATCGTGGGTCCCATACTCATCTTGCCCGTTGGTGGAGAAGAATGAAAATAAAATAATAAAATTATTTCATTTCATTTCTCTTAAAAAGTCACAAAACATAACATTCTTTTTTAGACCTATTGCATTCAAAGTAAATTATCCCTTCAGAAAATCCTAACACTGTAGATTCAATAGTTCCCTCGTTTTTTAATCCGAGCACCTGTTCAAAAGTTAAAAAACACCGCTCACGCGTTTACTGAACATACCTTAAAAGAAGTTAGAAATTCATTTCCGGCACACCAAGCCTCAAAATCACGCACCGTCAATTTTCATAGATTTATAATAATTCCATATAATTAAACAAATACATGGAAAATCCAATTCATTAAAAACATTATCATTATAATTCTCTTTCAAACCCCTTATAATTAGAATAACAATAAGGATGAATTCCAATATAATTCTCTTGAAAGTATAATCAATACACTATTCATTAGAAAGTTTTAATGGGAATGAACCCTTCGTATAAGATATATATGGCTCACCTGTGAGATATAACGGGGCTCAATCCTTCATA